>JAOXYA010000041.1:6307563-6319112 GCA_028565675.1 Sorex palustris
GGGAATCGAACCTGTGTTGGCCACGTTGGCTGCGTGCAAGGCAAACGCCCTACCCGCTGTGCTATCGCTCCAGCCCCTGAACTTCATATTTTTATTATATCAGTCAGTGAAAAGTTTAATGCATTAGCTACAAATTTTCTTTAGTATAACTATTGAAGTAAAAAAGCTTATCTAAGTAGCACCAAGAATCACTCCTGAAAGAATCTAATACAGATGTACCTCATGGAGGGAAATACTGGCTTAGAGCATTTCTTCATGACTTAAAAAGTCACTAATTCTTCCCTTATAAAGTTAAAACAAAAACAAAAAAAACAAAAAAAACCCCACTACAACATTTTCATTGCTATACTTGTGTAAAGCACAAAGAGAGAGGGAAGAAGGAAGGAAGGGAGGAGGGAGAGAGATAAGGAGGGAAGGAGGAAAAGAAGGAGAGGGAGGGAGATAGGGAGGAAAAAAGAGGGTGGGAGGGATGGATGGAAGGAAGGGAAGGAAGGAAGGAGGGAGGGAGAGAGGGAGGGAGGGAGGGAGGAAGGAAGGAAGCAAGCATCTAGGGACCTAATGAACTTAATGGTATCCCTGAATGGCATCCCCGACATGGTGTGTCATTTTTTATCCTCCTCTACTGGAATATCCAGTTCACCCCGCAGCTCCCAAGTGTCCTCTTTAAAGTTGGAGAAAAAGGTGCTGAGTACCTTTTGCAAAGAGTTTGGCACAATCGTGGCACAGGGAGAAGTCATGAGACCACTGTGCATCCCAGCCTTTGCCTGGTGTTGTGGCCCCACAGCTCTTGCAGCGAACACACTTGGTACAGATCTGGGAGAAAGGAAAGGAGACTTGTGAGGAACCCTCTGTTCAAGCAGCTCTCTTCCGCATCGCTTTCTAGAGCACTTCTCTCCCCAGGTGGCTTTTCCTAATAATCGAGGCAAAAACTATCCACCAACTCCTCCGGGGTGCCCCCGTGACAAATGTGCTGAAAACAGTAGAAAGTGTGTCTCACCCAAACTTTCTTTTTCTTGGTGGGTTTGGTGGGGTAATTTGGTCCCAGGCACTCAGGGTGATAGCTGTTTCGGCACTTATTACACTCCAGCAGCTGCTGTAAAATAGAAAATGGAAATAAAAATAAATCTAGCTTGCTGGCTAAAGAGAGAGCCGGGCAAAGAGGCGAACCTCCCCCTACCTCTGCAAAATGCCCAGACCCGAGGGGCGCGTTGCTAGTCATCTTCTGGTTAGACACTTCTACTGTTCAAACAGCTTAGATCTTCTCATGGATTATTTACTCTCAGTTAAACTCAGGGATTTACTTCCTGCCTCAGGTACTTCGTGACGAACAGTCATGTAATACAGACCTGATTTCTTTCCTAAATGGCTATTTAACCCAAGTTTCCTGCTACAATCCCCAAAAGAAGACAGAAAAACAGACAATGCCCAATTAAGTCCAAACAGAAGGTCACCTGAGAAAGAAGAATCCGAAAACCTAAATGAAGCGACGAGGGCGTGTGGAGAGAGAAACGCTAAGAGGTTCTGGGACTCCAGTTCGTACCTTTGTAGCCTGATGCTGCCTTCCACAAACGTGACAGAACTTGCAGCGGCGACAACACCAATTCTCCAGCTGGTCCTCCAGGGGGCGCTCGTTCTCCTCCAAACAGAACTTGTGGAAGGGCTCACAACAGACTTGGCAATACACAAACTAGGGGAAGATGGGAACACTCTTGTCCGGGAAGGGAGACACAGCAACTAAGCCCCACTTACACATTCTGTGTTTGGGTGTCCACTATATACCCCCCGAGCAACGACCACGTTGAAAGAGAAAACCCCCACAACATCTGGCTGCAGGAGACTCTCCGGAACTAAAGGTAATGGTAGAATATATAACGCAGCTAGATATGCCAAGATTTAACTCAATGTGCTAAATGTCTTAAGAGAGGTCAGAACAAAGTCAGGAGACTATAAAACAATGTAGGGGGGCAACAGGAAGGGTTTTTAGAGTTTCCCACAAAGGACTCACTGCTTGGTTTGGCTGAAAGAGGGGGCGGAAGGGGTTGCTACCTTTTTAATCACAACTTCCTAATTGTTATTTTCATATTGACAGAAAATTTTCAAGAATTTGATTGAAGGTGACCCTGAGTTTTATTCAGCCATAAGAGAATTACGAAGGGCCAGGGAAATTGCTTAACGGGCTGGAGTCCATGCCGAGGGCCCTGCGTTGGGTTCCAGTTTGGCATGGACCCTGAGCATAAAGCCAGGGCGAGCCCCTGGGCATCACCATTTTGGTCCCTGACCAAAAATAAATATAGGCCATAGTGATGGTCATGGTCCTCCCGTTGTTCATCAATTTGCTCAAGCGGACTCAGTAACGGCTCTATCATGAAACTTGTTGTTACTGTGTTTGTCATATCGAATACATCACGGGGAGCTTGCCAGGCTTTGCCGTGTGGGTGAGATACTCTCGGTAGCTTGCCAGGCTCTCCAAGAGGGGCGGCGGAATCGAACTCGGGTCGGCCATGTTGGCTGTGTGCAAGGCAAACGCCCTACCGCTGTGCTATCGCTCCAGGCCAAGGTAGTGATTGGTAAACAATATTCTTTTATCATGGGAGAGATGTGATTACATTGGAGCTTTGTGAGAAAGTTGTCCTTAAGATTCATACACTGTGGTTGTGTCATGGTTGGTACTATACGATGTTGGAACCGTGTACTTTGCTGCAGATAATGTTTAGGTTCCATGATGAACTTCACACTAAAATTCATACAGTGGTACCTCATGCCATGAGTCTTGTCACATGGAGGAAGTTTTTTTAGTACTGTTCAAATTTAGAGTTCCTGGTTCTTTTTCTTCAGTTCCTACCCACCTAGATGCCAAAATACATTCTAAATAAAAAGCTGCAAAATTACCCGACCAGCCAAGTACTTATTAAGCTTGCTGACGGTGTCCTGTGGCTTGAGACACTTCTAATTTTTAAATACTTGGGATCCTCTTAGAATGGCAAGCACGCGAGTGAGGAGTTCAACCATGAACTCCTATGTATGTCCTAAACCTATGAGGGTCTCAGTGCAGACTGCTCTGGGTGAAGGTAGACTGTGCTGCCCGCATACTCTACGGAGCCCTAATGGTAATGGTAATTCTGAGCATTGTTACCCATGTCCCGGTGATCAAAGCCTACAGCCCGGGTTTTTCTCGGGTTCTTCTGCAGGAGTTGTGTAAACAGGGCTGCTGGGGAAACTGTTGTTACCAACACAAACCCCTGGCATGGGGCATGGGTTGGTAGGTCGAGACATTTCTTTGTCCTTGTAACTGGAGCAGAGAGGACAGAGCCATGTGTCTGTACTTTGGGAGGATCATCTGGTTGAACACCCCCACGCACCCCCCAGCTGTGACACGGCCGTCCTGTGTGTGGGGTGGCGGCTCCTGCGCGTCTCCGTTGAGCCACGGGAGAGGAGGGGTCCTTCTCCCTGACCTTTGGGAGACCAGGCTGCGGGTTTGCCAGGATGCGCATAAGTTAGAAAAACTTAATTATGACTTAAGAATTCAGTACAGCTGGTAAGGGTGCTTGCTTTGAGTGCCGCTGACCCAGGTTCCCAAATGATCCTCCGAGTCCGCCAGGAGATCTGATCCCTCACTGCAAAGCCAGGAATAATCCTGAGCACTGCTGGGTGTGACCCCCCCAAAATCAAGCAAACAAAAAGAATTCCAATTAACCTGGTCTGTACCTTAAACTTTTACAAACAGGGAAACCGACCTTATTTTATATCTAAGGTATTAGGTATATTTTCATTTATGAGCAGCATTATTAAAAGTTTTTATAAAATGAAATAGTTTCTTTTATTCTGTAAAATTCATGTATAGCTTTTATTTTTGTTTTTGTTCTTTGAGCCACACTCAGCAGTGCTCAGGGCTTACTCCTGTCTCTGTAGTCAGGGATCACTCCTGGCAGTGCTCAGGGGAGCATATGGGGTCCTGGGGACGGAACCCCCAATTTAGCATTTATATGCTGTTGATTTTTTTTGGAAGTGGGGGTCACACCTGGCAATGCACAGGGGTTACTCCTGGCTCATGCACTCAGAAACTACTCTTGGCGGTGCTCAGGGAACCATATGGGATGCTGGGAATTGAACCCGGGTCGGCCGCGTGCAAGGCAAACGCCCTACGCGCTGTCCTATTGCTCCAGCCCACTGTTGATTTATTTTATAGGAAACAACAGCCTCAGCAAATTCAAGTGAACTTTTTGAAATTAGTTTATTAAAAAGTTGTTTTTTGTTTGGGGGCCAATACCTAGCGATGCTCAGGGCTCACTGTGGATCTGCACTCAGGGATCATTTCTGGTGGGCTTGGGGGGACCTTCTGGGGTGCTGGGCCATGTGAATGATCAGCCATACCCTCTTCTATTGTTGCAGCCCTAAACAGTTAACAGCTAAAATCAGAGCGGACTCAAAGCTGCTGGACTATTTGGAAGTATATCCTACGCTCCATGTGGGAGATGGACAGACATGTATTTAATTAATAACTCAGTACAACTAGAACTCTGGTTTTGATCTGCCCTCCTAACTGAAAGCATTCCCATTTGGGCATCCCCTTCCAAAGATCACGTATTTGTTCTTTTGACCAAAGGTTTTGCCTGAAGCTTAAAGTGTAGGGAAGAATAAAACCATGTTAGATATGCCTGAACACCCCAAAGGAATACATTAAGGCCGTCCTGAGCCGTAGGGATTTCACATAAACATCCGTCAGATTCAGCACTGGCTTTTCGCGGGGACAGTGCATAGAGCCTGGAAGGGTGGGGTGAAGGAATGTGTTTCAGAGCCCATTTCTCCTCCGACCCTCCTCCTCGCCCTGCTGCCCTTCCTTCTGCCCTCCTCACCTTTCTTTCTTTTCACCGTTTCTCCCTTTCCCATTGCTGTTGGAAAGAGCCGGCCACACACTTGGTTAGACTGTGCACGGGGTGGTTTGGGTTGTGGTTCTTGCCGCGGTCTGCACTCTTGCCGAGACTGCATGTTTCGTGGTGGTGCCAGGGTCCCTGATAGCAGCTGTTGAAGGGCTCAAACTCTCTGCTGGTAGGCTGGCAGGGCAGTGCTCTCCCAGGGAACCATCCTGGGGCCCACGCCCTTTTCAGTTTTGTAAAAAATTACAAATGACTTCCGACTTCTTCCTAGCTGTTTCTAATGCACTTGACTCCCAAGAGGCAGTGCCTTTAGCAAGTCCTCCATGGCGCTGAGTGAATTGCATAGTGGCCGCCTCCCTTCCCCAGCCCCTGCACCTTCTCCCTTTCCTCTGGTTAGGCCAGTTAGTCTTTTGTCTCCAGGTAGATTTAGCACACGGTCACGGTCCTTCCATTGTTCATCGATTTTGCTCGAGCAGGCCCAGTAACGTCTCCATCGTGAGACTAATTGTTACTGTGTTTGGCATATCGAATACATCACGGGTGGCTTGCCAGGCTCTTCCGTGCGGACGAGATACTCTCGGTAGCTTGCCAGGCTCTCCGAGAGGAGCGGAGGAATCGAACTCGGGTCAGCCATGTTGGCCGCTTGTAAGGCAAATGCCCTACCGCTGTGCTATTGCTCCAGCCCCAGGTAGATTTAACAATAAAAAATCCATTTTTGTCATATATTTTTATTGCGTTGCTTATGGGGAGGGTGCTGGAGTAATAGTACAGGGCACTTGCCTTGCATGACGTCAGCTCAGGTTCAATCCCTACTTGGCTTGCACAAAGTCAACCCGGGTTAAATCCTCAGCACCCAGTATGGGCCCCTGAGCGCCACCAGGAGTAATTCCTCAGTGCAGAGCCATGAGTAAGCCCTGAGCACTGTCAAGTATGGCCCCCAAACAAAAAAACCCTAAATAACAACAGCAAAAATGACGAGTTTGTGTATTACAGTTTTGTTGGGCAGGTGTTTGGGCCACACCTTACTCCTGGCTCTGCACTCAGGAATTATTTCCAGTGGTGCTTAGGGGACAATATGGGTTCTGGAGATTGAACTTGATTTTTTTTTTTGCTTTTTGGGTCACACCTGGTGATGCACAGGGGTTACTCCTGGCGGGATGCTGGGAATCGAACCTGGGTCGGCCACGTGCAAGGCAAACGCCCTACCCGCTGTGCTATCTCTCCAGCCCTGGAGATTGAACTTGAGTGGGCTGCATGCAAGGCAAGCTTCCTACCTGCTGTACTGTATCTTCAGTCCCCGTATTATAGTCCTGATTCATTCTCTGGCTTCTCTGTCACTTTTTTATTTCTGAGACTCTCTGTCATTAACATGCATCCAGGACTTTGGGTCATTAAAAAATGGGTCAAAGTTTTGACACATATGGCTTTTAGCCTAAGTAGATTGAAGTCACATATGTACTCCGTGATCTCTCATGTAAGGCTTCCAGATTATCACAGCTTTGGGTGTGTTTTGTTTGTTTAGGGAGGGAGAGGGTTGGTTTAGGGGCCATACCTGGCAGTGCTTGGGGTTACTCAGGACCAAGTGCTCAAAGTACCAGTGTACAGTGCATTTACTCTGACTGGTGCTATCTCCCTTCCCCTGTCTCAGTTTTAAATTTTTAATTTTTTTTTTTGCTGGGTTTTTTTTTTTTTTTTTTTGCAACACCCAGCAATGTTGGGGGTTTACTCCTGGTTCTGTTCTTGGGATCACTCCTAGTAGTTCACAGGTCAAATGGGATGACGTGGATCGAACCCAGATCAGCTGCGTGCAAGGCGAGTGCTTTACTCTCTGTACTATCTCTCCAACCCCCAGTGGAATTTTTAAAAGGCAAAATCTGAATTAATTTCATATATACAACCACCGTCGCTTCCACCTTCCAAATCTGTAAGCTACTTAAATGTATTTTTCAAAGATTGGCCTGTAGCACATTTTAATTAACCTGATTCTTAATTATTGTGGCAGAAATGTTCCCAATAATTATATCAAGGGCTTTAAAGTTTGATAGTATATATCAGTGTGGTCATTCTAAAGTCTTTTAATTAGAAGTTTCACTTGCCTATAGACTAATTTTTTTTTTTCAGGTTTGGGGCATTTAGTCATTTGCATGATTCCTTTCATGTTCTGCTCTACAATGTCTAGGCCGGTATGTAGGGTTTCTGGAAATCCGTGGAGATGCCTGAGAACAGTGGTTAACTAGTGGAACATTCTGTGTTCACACTCTAGCATACCTCTATCTATTGGCAAAGATGGTATTTTGGGCTGCAAATATCTTGCTAATGAGTGGTCTCTGCTGACCTCTGGCCATGAGTCAACAAACCTTTGTTCCATACTGCTAGTTAATGGAGTCAGCTGTAACCTCTTACCTTGGTTGGATGAAAATGTTTAATTTTAATAACTGGAGGGGTGCAAATGGAGCACAGACTTTGCACGAAGAAACCCTGGGTCTGATTCCCAACACTGCCCATTCCCTGAGGAAGGCTGGCTGTCCAGGGTCTAAAACCCCTTTCCATATTAACTAGTTGCCCTTATAACGTGGACAGAGAGCAAGGACAGTCACCCTATCCATTGAGCTGCACAGTCAGAATTGGAATCCATTTTGCAACATTCCAAAAAGCACCACATACACAGTAATTATTTCTCTTCCTTCCCCGCTTCTTTTCCCTGCCCCCTTGGAGTCCACAGATCTATATTCTACTTCTATGGATTTGCCTGTTCTGAATAGGTCATATAGAGGAATTGATTAGATAATATAAGGCATTTTCTATCTGACTTCTTTGATTTAGCATAATGTCTTCAGGATTCGTCGTGTTGTTATTTATATTACTATTTCATTATGTTTTATTGCCAAAGTTTCATTTTTAAATTTATTTTGGTATTTTTTCTTCCTTTCCCTTTCATTGTAAAATAAGGTCTCTGTCATAATTCCTGTGATTTCAGAGAGTAAACCAATTTATCCTTCTTAGCCACGGAACAGTCATGCGTGTGATCTAGAGCACTTGACAGTTACTATTTTTAGAAATGTGGGACCAGAGTAATAGTAGGGTGCTTGTCTTGCATGGGGCCAACCCTGGTTTGATCCCTGGCACCCCATATAGTCCCCTGAGTCCATCAGGAGTGATTCCTGAGCACAGAGCTAGGAGTCAGCCCTGAGCACAGCAGGGTGTGCCCCATCCCCCCAAAAGAAAAAAAGATTTTTAATACGTTGTCAGAAATTGCACTGCTAGCTACTGCCAGTGGCAATCCCAGTTGAACCAGGCATATCATTGTGACTGTATTTTAGTTCATTTCAGTAGAGTTTATATCAGAAGCAATTTTATGTTATCTGAAAAAATTTATAGGTAATTTCTCTATGCTTTTCTCCATGATTTTTCATTAGGAAGAACCAACATATAATCAGAAATAGTATTCCCAGTCTCCCTTCCACATCTAAATTTTCAAACATCAAAATGCATGAAAGATGATGTTCTGTTGATAGCTACAGTAGTTATAAAAATCCTCAAGATTTATATACTCTGTTAATCGTCTTTTCTTTTTTTTCTTTTTTCTTTTTTTAATACACATCTTCAGGAACCTTCGAAAAGTGATGCGTGCCAAAGGTTAGTATTCCCTTAAGAGACTCAGTGTAATCTTTTTCTTTATTTGCAAGGTTTCTTTTCTAAAGTACCTCCCTAAAGTAACTGCAGAGTACAGTACCGGGCTGCAGATGTGGGGCAGTGGCAGAGCACCACTTGCCTTGCAAGCTTGATTTCCCCCAGCAGGACAAAAAGAGGAAGACATTCTGACAGTTAATTCTGGCCAAAATTATTGGTCAGTTTAATAGTTCATTAGCATTTGGATATTTGAATTTGAATTTTAGTCGTTTTGAGTAATCTCAAATTCATGCCTTGAGTAGTTTTTAAGTCTTTTTTGAGATGTAAATTGGCATCACCCTTAGAGATGCCGCAGACACGTGACTGTTCTTAAGCCCCTGCCTGGTCTGCGGCTCAGCCCACCTTGCTTCTTCCACTTAAAAAAACTCATTTAGTCTTCACAACTGCTGTGTAGTGTAGGTGCTACTTTTATAGTTTGCAGAAGAAAAAATATGTACTATAGTCATATTAGGGATTTGGGTTTTCTCAAAGATTTACTTATGATACATTTCTTACAGTAATATAGTAATACATATACAGGCATTCTGAAAGCTAATCATATCCATCCTGAAATTGTCTCTACTTGAGAGATTGTAGTCTTTGGTGTGTAAAAAACAGTAGGGGAGGGGGCTGAAGTGATAGAAGTGATAGCCCAGCCAGTAGGGTGTTTGCCTTGCCCTGTGGCCAACCCAGGTTTCAGTTCCTGCAACCCAATAATGGTCCCCTGAGCACTGCAAGGAGTAATTCCTAAGTACCACCAGCCAGGGGTTACCCCTGAGCATCACCAGGTGTGGACATAAAACAAAAAAGGGATTGCATAGAATATCTTTTTTTTTTTTTTTAATTTAATCTTTGTTTTATTTATTTGGCTTTTTGGGACACACTCAACGATGCTCAGGGATTACTCCTGGTTCTGCACTCAGGAGATACTCCTGGTGGTGTTTGGGGGACCATATGGGATGCTGGGGATCGTACCAAAGTCAGCCATGTGCAAGAATATCTTTATCTTATATCTGACTTAAAGCATTTAATGCATAAAGGCAGAAAATGTGTCATTTTTTTCTCATAAAATTGTTACATCTTTTTAGTTTGAATTGATAAACAGAGTATTGAGAATGCATACTTCCAAGAAACTATTAGCAAATTCAGTTCCTTTAATGTTAAGCACTTGAAACGTTTAAAGATTTTGAAGACATAAGCTACAAACTGTCATAGACATGAGTATGATGAAGCTGATGAGGAATCACTACAGGGAGTATAAAGAAGGCTTACAAACTCATTTGTAAACTTGCTGCAGATTTAGATACGCCTAGAACCGATTAAGAATCACAAGACGGGGCAGAAAGTACAATGGGGGGCCGGGGAGGTGGGCTCTTGCCTTGCACGCAGCTGGCCTGGGTTCAGTCCCTGGCACTGATGTGGTCCTCCAAACCCAGTCAGGAGTGATCCCTGGGCGCAGAGCCAGTAGTAAGCCCTGAGCATCTCCAGAGGTGCCCCCCCAAACAGCAAACAAAGAATCACTACACAGAGTACATAAAGAATGCCTACAAATTGGCTTTCCAAGTAAGTCAGTGATGCGAAGTAGAATGAAAAGTGTATTCCATACATACTTGATTGTCAGACACAGAAATTATTGGGGCTTTTAAAATAGGGGGTGTGCTTGCCTACACACAGCTGGCCTTAGTTTGATTCCCCGTACTCCGGTATGGTTTCCCTTGCCCTGTGCACAGCCAGATGTGGCCCAAAAGCAAACAAGATAAAAACAAAGAAAAATTTTAAATACCAAAATAGGAGATACTTAGGAAGTAGATCTACATTTTATGGATGTAAAATGGATGTGATGACTTTGTAAAACACTTTGGAATTGTCAACTCACGACTGGAGATTATACTCAGGAAAAATGGGTGCACACATGTAATAGGAACCCTGTACAAGAAACCACAGAACTTAAGATACGGAAATATCAGAAATAGCCCAGGTACTTACTCACTAATACAGTGACTCAGTTGAGGGGGGAGGGTAAGAGTTCAGCAGAATCTGCCATAAAGGTAAAGGAATCACAGCTCCATGTGGTGCTTGCATGCTTCTCCCCGCAAGGGAGCACTGTCTCTGGGAGCCAGGAACTGCTGGCCCAGCCTCAGCAGCGCTTCGGAACTCTGAGGCTCTGGGGCCTCCGTCTCTTCAGCGGGAGAATTTCTATTCTGGGTTGAGTTCTCAAAGGTCCCACTTTGAAAGTGTTTGTTTCTTGGGATGCTCTTGGAGATATCTGAGTAAGTTTTCCTGTTCCATGTTGCGGCTTTACATGCCAGCTTGCCAGTTTTAAGCAAAGCTTCCTGGCTGACATTCTAAATTTGTCCCGAGCAGCTTTCTGCTGGTCTTAAATGTACAGAGTGCTAGGCATGTTGAGGCAGAGAAAATCATTTTCAGTCTTGAACCTCAGCTAGCTTTATTGGCCTCAACATTTTTTAATACCAAGACTGCAGCTGTTCCCACTAGAAGGGCTACTCGGTCGTGGGGTCATGGGAGAACCAGACCTTGAAGTTAGCAGCGGGGAGGGCAACTGCCTTGCACACAGCTGGTCTGGTTTGATCCCCAGCACCCGGTATAGTCCCCGGAACCCCACGAGGAGTCCCTGGGGCAGAGCCAGGGGAGTCCTGAGTGCAGCCAGGTGTGGTCCCAAAATATGGAAAGGGAAAAAGAAAAACCAAGACGGGTTGGAAGGATAGGACAGCAGGTGAGGTGTTTGCACTGCACGAGGCTGACCCGGCTTCAATCCCCAGCATCCCATATGGTCCTCCAAGCACCACCAGAAGTAATTTCTGAGTGCAGAGCCAGGAATAACCCTTCAGCATTGCTGGGTGTGACCCAAAAGCAGGGGTGGATGGGAAGAGCTTCTCCTTTAACAACAAAAACCACGTATAGCCAGTAGTTAAGTTAGATGACACTGCTTCAAAATTCACACACACACACACACACACACACACACACACACACACACACACACAC
>JAOXYA010000041.1:6319212-6336378 GCA_028565675.1 Sorex palustris
GCAAGGTTTAGATATTGGGTTATTTCGTGCCATCTTCCCTCAAAATTTTTCTAATATTTTAGGCCACACGTGGTGTTCCCAGCTCAGTGCTTAGGGGTTGCTCTTAGCATCGCTTGGGGATCTTGAGGTATGGCCATCAAGTCCAGGCCGACTGTATTGCAGAGTATGCACTCTAGCCTTTTGAGCTCTCTCTTACTCTTAATCGCTGATCTGAATATTATAATTATTCTCTCAGAAAGTATATATGAAAGTAGTTAACCACTTAAATATTTTCAGTGAAAATTTTTATAATTTATACAAGAATTACAGAGTAGAATGTTGTAAATTTGGAAAAATACTCTAATATACAAAAATTTTACGAGAACTGCAACATCAAACGTTTAGCTCACTTTTATTCGGTTTTTCTTGGTGGTGGGGAGTGGATGAGAAATCAGTAAAGGTTTCTTTTGCCATACGGAATAACCCAAGGACCCTTGATTCCAGGTTTTCTCATAAATCTTTTTCTATTTGGATAAGAAGCAGGATGGGGTGGAGGAGGAATGGGAAAGGGACTCCAGAGGGACTTCATCTGAGGCGAACATTTTGTCTGCCATTTTGTTTTCTCTTAAACTTGGTAAGAAGAGGGCTGCAAGGCCCTCTTCTTGGGGGCCTTGCAGCCAGAGAGCATGAGCCTTTGATCTCCACAGCAGCTCCTTGTGGCTTGGTCTGGCCATTCATGATGAGTTGGTTAACATGCACTTGGGCTTCCCAGAGTGTTTACCCTCTGTAACTTTTTTGAGCCCCAGCATTGGGTACAACATGAGGCAGATATGAATGTCCTCTCCAGAGAGGCCTGCTATTTGCAGCCTTTGCACACTTGGCCCCTTGAATGCAGGCTCCACCAATTTTATATATGTATAGTTTTTTGTTTGGTGGGGGGCAGTACCTGGGATTTGGGCCTGCTTGTGGAGCAGTGTTCTTGCTTGCAAATCATGAGCTCATGCCGTTGAGCCATTCTTCTCACTCCCAATTTTTATTCTTTGTAAGAGGGATAGGGGCTGGAGCAATAGTACAGCGGGTAGGGCGTTTGCCTTGCACACGGCAGATCCGGGTTCAATTCCCAGCATCCCATATGGTCCCCTGAGCACTGCCAGGAGTAATTACTGAGTGCAGAGCCAGGAGTAACCCCTGTGCATCACCGGGTGTGACCCAAAAACCAAAAAAAAAAAAAGATAATCACACTATATTCAATCACAGAAATGCCAAGGAAATAGCACTATTTCCTGACAGAATCCAACATTCCTGAGATATTGCAGAGAAATGCATCTTTCCTCACCTTTTCTTTTGGTTTTTGTTTCACAGGGATACTTGGGCGTGGAGCCACTTTTTTCTGTTTGCTTTGTTCCGGACCTATCAAATTTCAAACAAGTTGCAGTCAGATGCCACTGAATTTTAAGTTCAGACCAAATGATCATTTTAAGACTAAAGGGCTGTGAAGAAAGGGGTATTTTATGTTTCTTTAAATTTATTTTTCCCCTTTATTTAAACACTGAAGTCTACAAAGTAGTTCGTGATGCATTTGCTACAGGAATTCAATATTCCAACCCCAGTCACACACCAGCATGACCTTCCCTCCACCAATGTCCAATTTTCCCAACTGCCAACCCTCCCCACCACCCCTGCCCTGTTAGCAGGCACAAAACATATTATCTTATATTGCCTGTTACAACTAAATGACTAACGGGATTATCAAAAAATACTTTGGTAAAAGAAAATGTGTGAAATGTGCTGCATTTCACCATGGGGACAGTAAGGCCTTGTCTGAGCCTTCCATGTTAAATGTTTCTGTTTACTGAACTTGGTCAGCTTCTTCTGGCTGTTGGGGCTTGGGGGGGGGGGCGCTGCCCGCCACCACGCCGAGGAGACTGAAAGGGACATTTTAGAAATAAAAACAAAGGGGCTGGAGCAATAGCATAGCAGGTAGGGCGTTTGCCTTGCACGAGGCCGACCTGGGTTTGATTCCCAGCATCCCATAATGTCCCCTGAGCACTGCCAGGAATAAGCCTTGAGCATCACTGGGTGTGACCCAAAAAGCAAAGAAAAAGAAAAGAAGTAAAAACAGAACCCGACATTCTAGGTATTGAACAGGAAACTGGGATAGTATCTCCAACTGAATTGAAAACTTTGTTCCTATTTCTTTGTCATTTCATTGACAGCCCGATTTTCTTGAACCAAAAGCTGCTGCCTGCTTCCGGCTCACCTGGGTCGGGGGGCGGCGGCTGCTTCTTCTTGGGCTCGCTGGGAGCTGGCTTGGGAGTGTCCTTCCTGGGCGTCGAGGCGCTGGCCGGCTGTGCGGGGGGCGCGGGCGCAGGCTGCGACGCCTGTTTGCTGGACTTCCTGGAAGCGGGAGTGGTCACCTGTTTGGGCTCCGGTGGCGGGGCCGGGGCGCTGCTTTCCTCGACTTTCTCCTCGGCCGCCTTGCGCGGAGGAGGGTCGCTATTGCTTTTCTTTGGGGCAGGGTCCTCCCTGGCCATCGGGGGAGGTTTCGGACTAGGCTCCACCACGTTCTTCACAGCACCGCTGCTCTCTTTGCTCTCTTTCTTTTCACTGGTCTTGGATTTTTTCTCTTTCTTTTTCACAGCTAGGGGAAAGGACAAATTCATTTATCAGTATAACTTCTTTTTTGTTTTTTTTGAGTTGGGGGTCAGGCAGGGGATTTGGGGCCACAGCTGGGGGTGCTCAGGGGACCATATGGAATGCTGGGGATCAGACCTGGGTGGGCCACATGTTAGATGAGTGCCCTACCCCACTGTACTATCTCTCCGGCCCCTTTCTTTGTATCTTTAATTTTATAGTGCCGGGGATCAAACATTGAGGGGCATATATGCAAGGCAAGCTACCACTGAGCTGCATCCCTAGCCCAGAAATTTTTCATTTAATATAGTACCAAAAATTTTTTTTAAAAAAAGCATATAAAGGCTGGAGAAATAGTACAGGGAGTTAATGCACTTGCCTTGTATGTTACTGACCCCAGCACACCTTAAGATGCCCCCGGCATCCAGAATCATTCCTGAGCAAAATCAGGAATGGCTACTGAGCACTGCCAGATGTGGCCCAATAACCACCCCACCCCCATCACAGCCTGCCAGCAGGGAAACAAAAAAAACCCCAGAAAGTAAGAGTAGGTCAGGGTGCACAGGTATACTTTCATTTTTTTTTTATTTTAAAGGGGCCAGAAAGATAGTACAGATATCTTGCATGTGTGTTATTGGGTCATATTCAGCAATGCTCACAGGTTCATAGGTGATTATAGGCTTAAAACTGGGTCTCTAAGTCTTTTGTGATAAAAGAGAAGCATTTAAGGACCAAAGAATAGTACAGTGGGTAGGGTGCTTGCCTTGCACGTGGCTGACCCAGGTTCGATCTCCGGCATCCCACATGGTTCCCAAGCCCGCCAGGAGTGATCCCTGAGTGCAGAGCCAGGAGTAAGCCCTAAGCATCACCAGGTGTGGCCCAAAAACCATACCAAAACAAAAAACTCCCAGATGCCTCTTGGGGTGAATCCCTCTGCAATACTACCTTTCGCTTGCTTCTGAAGGTAGGCTTTGGAAGGCATCCATTGTAGATTCTGACATTTCCTCATCCTAGGGAAAAAGGAAGAACCATAAACAAACTATATTTAGAAACAAAGCAATTAAAACCAGGGCTGATTTATATGTAAGAATCAGTGAAGCCTTATTCAGATTAATTTTGATAACTGAAAAACTATGAGCTCATACTCCAATTTGAATCTGATCCTCGGGGTCCTCTGATAGGCAATTTAAACTATCTTTGCATCTAAGCAAATACACAGTTGTTTTTCGTTTTAAGTACAATCAAATTTCTCTTAACCAGTATTGATCAGAACAGACCAAATGATCAGCTGATTTTCTTGTAGTTTACTCCTATAGTAATCTGAATTCAAAATGAACTAAAATTATTCAGCAAAGTCCTCTGCTGGCCACTACAGTGTTACAGGTCTATCCAGGCTCTCACAGACATCTCGCCTCTCAACTTAACGAAATCCAAACTTGATTTACAAAAAAGAAATTGGGCTGAATCTAATTCAACCCTGAAATTCAGCACAATTTTATCTCACTCTCAAATACCTTCATATTGATCTGTGAATCATCTCACATAGCTCCACTAATGGAACTGAGACGAGCTTTAGTTCTTGCACTATCTCCACTCAACTATCTCCCCTGAAGTAAACAGACCAGGAGTTCGTTCAACTTTCCAGAAATCATGTTTAATGTAACTTATTCCTTTTGCAAATATCTGAGATCTCTTTGTATGCTGGGTTAAATATCAGATGACCAGTCACTAAAACGTCTTTGTGGAACTCTTGATCCATGCTGGACATGATCTCTGAGGATGGAAGGTACACCAATCAACTGATACTGATAGGGGAGAAAAGGAGGACGCCATGGACCTGAAAACATTCCATGGCAGACAGAGAGCAGCAGAGACACAGATCTCAACTCTGCTGTCTGAAAGCAACCCTGAGTGATTCTGCTCTAGTCAGTGTTTATATAGAAGCAGACCTGGTGACCGCTAGGACCACAGGGCTATCGACAGACCAGAATGAAACGCTAATCCAGTGCCTCAGTCACACTAATCCCATTTCCGGGTCCAACAGGGACAGCTGCCACAGTCGCCTGAGCTGAGGCGGAACCTCTCACCTCTTTGCCCTATCCAGGCTGGGCCCGCAGCAGCCCCCAAACCCAGCCAGCCTCCCAAAATCCAACCCTGCCACCAGGCTGGGAACGAGGCGGATCGGTGCCACTAGGCAAGGCTCACGTGCACACGGCCCCAGGGACGACTCCCACTCACTTGCAGCACTGCTTCTTTATGTTGCGGCCACCAAACTTGGGTTTGTCTAAGCAGTTTGTACAGACACCACAGTCCTCAGGCACCTGGCAGCCAGGACACTGGCCACACCGCCTGGAGCGCCGCCCCTTCTTCACGGGAGGTTCCTGAGGTGCCTTGTTTCTGGTGACGGGTTTAATTGGTTTGATTGGGGGAGCAAGAGGTTCGGCATCCTCTGAGCCAGCAACTGATGACTTGTCTGTGAAAGGAATATGTTGTTAGTACTCTGGGGAAAGATAACCCCCCTTCCTCGGAGCGGAGGAGATGCTCGAAATCCATTTACTTATTATGTATGTTCGAACCTCCAAAAACTAAAGCATACCTTCCTAAAAACACACATACTCAGATAAACGACTCGGAGCCCATTTCATATATAACCATTTCGATGATTTAAGCGCTTATAACCTGCAGTTTGACGACGGCAGAAACTTCAAACACTTCAAAAAGACAATCTAAGGTCCTACAGGTAACTGCATGTTCCTGACGGTCCCCTCCGCTGTTGGCCTTCATGAACCTCGCCCCTGCCTTGAGGACCATAGTGGCCACCCTGGGAACATGACCGGGCTACAGGGTGACCCTGCCCTCTCCTAAATCAGGCTCCACCAAGGCCAGCGCCCTGGGAATCAGGCCCAGGCAGTGACAGAGTGTGGTAGGGGCCCAGGGAGACACAGGACAAGGTGGCCTTTTGCTCCCTGTGCTGGGCCAAACTTCTCTCTGGAAGATGTGGCCCACCCGCCCTCTGCATTGTGCCCACTCTCCCCATCGGCCTCAGCTGCCCCCACCATCTTCCCTCGGGACTTTCCCCCAATCAAACCCTCGACACACTCAAATTTTGTCGCGCCATCTGTTTTCTGGAGCACCCAGAGTCACACACAAAGCTCCGAGACTGTCCGGCACTTGTAGCATCCCCAGCGAGCAAACCAAATGAGAGCGGAGACTTCTGGGCAGCTCTCGTGACCTACCATCATTCCCCATGGAAGACAGAATCTTCTCTCGCTCTTCCCAGGGTAAGGCACTCAGGGTGGGCATGTCGTCAGGGAACACGGCTCGTTTCCGGCCAAGGGCCACAGCAGCTCTTCTGCAGACATGTTTGATCCGGGGTCCTCGCACAGAGGTCTCTGATGAATCACTCTCTTGACCCTGAGTATGAGGCGAGCCCCAGACAGACAGCAAGCATGCAGATTGAAAACGCTAATTGAGTGAGGCCAAGTACAGCTCATTAACTGTTGACAGGCTAGACTTGACACGTTTAACTCTATTCCCAGCTGCTCGAGTAGTACAGAAGAGCCAATGACTACGGTATCCTAAAACTGGCGCCAAAAAGGCAGCTTCTAATAAAAACAACAACAAAAAAAAAAACAAAACAAAACCAAAAAAAACAGAAATGAAGCTAGAGAGAAGGGTGCAAAGGGCGCGGGCATGAGCTTCGCCTGCAGAAGACCCAGGATAGCTCCTCTGCATCACATGGGCCCCCAGGACTGCTGTGAGCATCCCCCATCACCAAGATGAGGGTTGTCCCTTAGCACCACCAGCTATGGTCCAAACAAACAAAAATCACCTAAGCTTCTATTTCCAGTGATAATACTTTTAAAAATTTCCCTCAAGATACAAGCTCTAGATACCTATTCTCAGCAAATTCAGTCTAAATAGGAATCATCTAACTACAGAGTAGTTCCGATACTTCCCCAAGCCAGAGAATAGGTGAAGGAAATAATCTGTAGTTAGAAATAGAATGAAACTCCAAACAAAAATGCCTTATATTTTAGAGAGCCACTGTAACTCTCTCTCCCTAGGAGATAACCAAAATCATGCCACATGGTATCAGAACTGTGTCCACAGTATCATGCTAGAATACCCCTGGCAGCATTACACTGCCAGGTGAAACGTTTGAAACTTAGCTTTAGGGAGAGAGAGATAGCACAGCGGATAGGGCACTTGTCTTGAACGTGAGTTCAAGTTGAGTTTGATTCTTGGCACCACATATGGTCTCCTGAGCATCACCAGGGGTGATCCCTGAGCCCAGAACCTGGAGGAAACCCAAATACTGAGGGTACAGCCCAACAACACCCCCAAGACACATGCACACACACACACACACACAAATAAAAAGAGTAAATAAAAACTTAGGTCTGTAGGCCAAGGGATAGGTCAGTGGCACATGCTCTGCACTCAGGAGGTTCGGGTGTGATCCTGGCACTTCAGGGTCCCCTGGGTGCCGCCAGGACTGAACTCTGAGCACAGAGCCACGAGTAGTTCCCAGTACCACCAGATGTGCCCCCAAACAAAAAGAAGTTAGGTAAGCTTCTTGACCAAACAAGATGTTGTTATAAATATGCATCTACTATGACAATTTAAAAAACAGTCTAACGATCAGAAGTTTTCTCTGAAAAAGGGCAGTGTCTAGATCAATCTGTTCCAAAGCATTGCTCTTGGGCCAGAGTGCTAGCATAGTGGGGAGGGCGCATGTCTTGCATGCACTGACCCGGGTTCAATCCCTGGTACCTCATATGGTCCCCATGCCAGGCAGGAATGATCCCTCAGCAGAGCCAGGAGTAAGCTCTGAGCACCACGAGGTGTGGCCCCTGAACAAAAACAAAACACACACACACACACACACACACACACACACACAGCAGTGTTCTTTGTAGAAACATTTGCCATGACCTTAAACTAGGTCAATTTTGCATCTCCGTCTCTGACCTGCATTTTCAAACAACGACTCTCCATTGCTCTCCTTCCTCCATGAAGGGAGAGAATGCACTATCATTCGGCCCCTCGGTTTTCGACAGTTAACACGCGGGACATAATCTGACTACAAAATTTGGTCCCCGCTGCTGATACAGCAAACCCCATTAGGTACGGACGCCTCAGCAAGCCCTGGGTGTGCCTTTCTGGCTCATCCCAAAGCCTTGGATACGCGCCGTAGTTTCCAATGTACCCCATGGTCTCCCTGCTTGGTATGGCCCCATTCCCCCACGCCAGAACTCTGCCACGCCTTACAGGACCACTGTCGGCGGCCGCCGCCAACAGCCACTCCACAGTCTGACTCCTGCAACCCAGAGTCCAGGACACGGCTAACATCACCGGGAGGGCTGGACACACGAATTTTTCAAAGACAAATCGAAAAAGTACCTGTGCTTTGGGCTGGTCAGTCTGTTTAAGACTCTTGCTCTTCTCAATTTTGCAGAGCTGGGCTTTGGCCTTTTTTAGGAGGCTGGCAACCCTCTTGTCAGTCATTGGAAGCTTGTCTGCCTGAGCCAACATGGAGCCTATGGAGGAAGTGGAATGTTTAACAGTGCTAGATGAAGGAGTGGAAAGGCTGAGGGCTTTCTCCTTCTCCAGGGATGGGGCAGTTGGGCCGAGGTCCAGGTTGTTTTTTTCCAGATTTCCTCTCCCTTTCTTTATAAGAATTTTGGTTTTGACAGCTGTCGTATCCCCAAGAGTCACCGAAGCAATATCAGTCCCAGAATCAAGTGATGAAGACTTCTTCCGCCCGCTTGCTTTTTTGGCAGAAGACGAAGTGGCCACATCTTCCCCCACGACCTTCTCTTTGGAAACCCGACCCACAGAATACAAAGCAGAGCTACTCTGAATCTCTGATCCCTTTTTCCTTTTCTCCTTCCTCGACTCCCGCTTATTCTCCTTCTCTCTCTCCCGGTCTCGCTCTCTACTCTTGTCCTTCTCCACGCCCTTGTCGGCATCGCGGTCTTTGGACAGCTCCTCGGGGGCCTTGTCCTTATTCCTCCCTCGTTCAGTCTGAGAGCCTGGGGTAAACCAAGGGAAAAGAGGCGACGGGCCGCTGGCCGAAAAGGGCTCTGCTGGAGCGCTGGTGGGCTTCCTGGCTCTCTGGCTTTTGTCTGTCGATTCCCCGGACTGACTCAGGGAATGAGAAGGAAAAGTAAAAGTTGGGTTTAAGGCACTAGTGGCAAGAGGACTAACAGAAATGCTTAAGGAGGAAGAGACGGAAGACGGCGGGGTGAGAGGCGAGAGCTCAGAAGTGCTAAGCCTTCCACTTCGCGTCCTCATGGAGTGAGAAGGAGACCTCGGTTCGGATCGGATGGGGCTGAACACTTTCCTTTTCCTTTTCCTGTTGGACACTCCTGATGAAGATGCTCCAGCAGAAGTGCGATTACCAGGCAAGGTGACAGACTCAAAGATTCTGGAGTGCGCCTCACTGGGCGTAAACCGCGGGGCTCTCAGGAGAGGGCTCCGTTTGTGCATATCAAACCGTGTCCCGGAGTGGAGTGGCGAGAACAAGCGGGCGGAAGCAGCAGTCCCCGACGGAGCAAAGCCCGGCGCGAAGCCCACATCCTCGGGCGTGAGCGGAGGGGGGCGGAAGTTATCAAATATTGGTTTGCGAATAAGACCTTCTTTGGCATACTTGGCTGAGGAAAAGTACTGTGGCTCTGACCTAGAATGCTTTAAGGAAGTCCACTTAAACGTCGGTTCTCGCAAAATAGATTTTCGCTTCCCTGGCAAGGGCGCCGCAGAAGCAGGCAAAAACGGTGATGCTAAAGGGATAGTCGGAGGCATGAGCCACGGCGTGTGGTCCGAGAGGCTGGAGGCCGGCTGCAGCGGCGGCGGCGGGGTGAGCAGGGGGGGCGGGGGCGAGGACGAAGTCGGCTGCGGGGGGGCGCTGGGCAGCGTGGACAGCTTCTTCGCCGTTCTCGAGCCGAAACTTCGCTCCGACACCGAGTACCTTCGGCTTCTCCTTTCGCCACCCTCGGTCTCGGGGGACGGGGCAATCGGCAGTGGCGGGTGGACTTCGGGGGTCTCGCTCCGCTCTTCAGGCAGTCCCTGGATCTCCTCTGAGGCCTGAGAGTCTATGGAGGTGTCCACGCTGGGGCTGCTGGACCGGGAGGAGTCTGAGGACATCTGGGAGGAGTGCTGGGAAGTGGCACTGGACTTCTCGGAAGAGCCACAGGACGTGGTGCTGAATCTGCTGTTGGGGGTGGACTCGAGCCGGGCGATTTTGATGGGCGGGTCGTAATCCTCGTCCTCGATGAAGCGCCGCGGGGTCTTGATGATGCGCGAGGAGATGGCGCTGACCACGGGCATGATGAACTGCCGGATGTTCTTGACCTGCGTCTTCACCTTTCTGCCCTGCAGCTGCGCGGCCTCCTTCTCGATCTTCTTCTGGGCCCCCTTCTTGGCCCTCTGCAGGAGCTGCTTGGCGATGGTGGCATCTGTCCTTTTGGAAGAAGGAATGATCCTGACCGGCTTGATCCTGCGCGGGCTCTGCCTGACCACGGTCTTCTCCTCCCGCGGCAGCGGCGGGCTGCCCTCCTTGTCCCTGCGGACCTTCTGGGTCTTTTCCAGCTCCGCGTTCAGGAGCAGACCTGGAGGGGTCTTGATCCTCTCGGTCGATGGCGGCCGGCCTCGCCGGCGGACAATCTGCACCCCCTTCCTTCCTATTTGGAGCTTCCCTGTCTTAAACTTAGACTTGAGAGGAGACAGTTTACCTGCTCTGAGTTTTTTAATCTTTGTGGCCTGCTGAAAGGTAGCGGAGGGTGTCCGTTTGATTTTTTTCAGGCTCTCTTCTTTGCTTCCCTTGGGTAACTCTGAAATGTCCTTGCCGTGTGCGATTTTGATTTTGACGCCAGGGAAGGTGGGCGGTCTTCCTCTCTTCTTTTCTAGACTTTTGGAATCTTTCTTCTTGATTTTCTCTCCGGATTTGGTCTCTGATTTACTGAGAGGGGAAAACACGGACGGGTCTGAGAGGAGGGCTGAACTTCGGTCAGAGCTGCTTCTGGGTCTCCCGCGAGGTTTTCGAGGACTAGATTTAACTGCGTATAGAAATTAAACAATGAAGAGCATATATTTAGCTTTGCAGTCAGGCATTAACTAAGCTGAATATAATTCAGCACTAGCCATTTCGAACTGAACTCTATTTGGAGCTAATGAGTCCATAAAACATCTTAATTGTGCTTAGAATCTTTTCAACAAAATCTTGCCACAAAGAAATCAAGTAAATTACACTCCACCTAAAAGAACATTGAGTTCCTTTTTTTTTTTTGATAGAAGAAAATAAGAGGTTTTCAACTGAGCAATTAAAAAGCAAAACTGATTTTCCTACAACTTCAGTTCAGTTTTCGGAATTAAAAAAAAAGTCTGTATTACCTTTCCCAAACTTTCCTCGTCACAAAAGTGAACATTTGAGCACATGTTCATAGTATGTTAACCCATCCTTTATGACACAGATTTTGGTTTCAATAGATCTGAATAAAGTGTTCTTCAATCAATAACAAACCAATTTTGACAGGAACAGGTTTGTGGGCAGCTCAGCCTCCTCTATTTTCAGTTTTGCCAAGATAAACTAAAGAAGTTTTATTGCATAGAAACATCGCATTCATGAGATGCGAGAGTAAGGTCACTGACCTTTTGGTCTGTGTTACTCAGTGAAGTGGCATGTGTCCACAAATCTGTCCCCTTTAACCTAGAGGTTCCTAGACCAGTCAGCTCTAGGTTACTGCTAATGTCAACAGTACATTGACAATTTACTTAATCAGATTTCTTCTATTCCAAATAAAAGAATATTCTAACCAATAGATCGGTCAAATTTGTACTCATTAGGAAATTTAAGAAAATAAGACTGTTTTCTAAAATTCTTTATACAACCTTTTTTTCTCAATATATTAAGGATTGTCTTGGGACTGGAGTGATAGTACAGCAGGTAGGCTATTTACTTTGCATGAGGCCAACCAGAGGGTTTGATCCCTGGCACCCTATATAGTCCCGCAAGTCCACCAGAAGTGATCCCTGAATTCAGAGCCAGGAGTAAGCCCTGAGCATCAGTAAGCCCTGAGTACCACCCCCCTGCCTTGCCTCCCGCACAAAAAAAAAAAGAGCGTCTAATCTATCACATCATCTCTTCCTCATAGCTTAGAATGTTTAAGTTCTCTGAGGCTGAAATTCCCTCTACTAGGCACTAAACAGATTAATGTCATAAAGATGAACATTTTAGATACTGGACCAACTTTCTAATGGAACAAAAATAAACAAAGGTCTTATTACTCAGCTTTCTAAATATAATACTGTCTTCACCAATTAACTTGAGATTTCCTCCCTTACTAGATAAGGATTCACAAATCTATTCTCAACAAATAATTACAACAGGACTAGGAAATAGCACAGAAACCATGTTTCTTTCTCTTTTCTTTTCTTTTTTTTTTTTTTGCTTTTTGGGTTACACTCGGTGATGCTCAGGGGTTACTCCTGGTTCATGCACTCAGGAATCACTCCTCATGGTGCTCGGGGGACCATAAGGGATGCTGGGAATCGAACCCAGGTCGGTCGCGTGCAAGGCAAACGCCCTACCCACTGTGCTATTGCTCCAGTCCAGAAACCATGTTTCATTTCTTGAAAACAAAAGCAACCACCATCAAAAAGTTTAAAATAACAAAGTGAACTTTGACCCAGAAGTGCATCCCAAGATTCCTTATCCTCATGGTAGACTTTAACATGGCTACCAGAGGGCCATTATAATTCTGAAATTCTCTTCTATCCAACATGAAAAAAAAAATCAATGGTAGAAGGTTGGGGGATGGGAGCTGGGGTAGAGAAATAGTACAGGAATTAAAGTGCTTGCCTTGGGGCCGGAGCAATAGTACTGTGGGGAGGGCATTTGCCTTGCACACAGCTGACCTGGGTTCAATCCCTGGCATCCTTGATGGTTCCTGGAGCACCGCCAAGAGAAATTCCTGAGTGCAGAGCCAGGAGTAAGCCTGAGCATCACCAGGTGTGACACCCCCCCCCCGAAAAAAAAGGGCTTGCAGCACTTTGGTCCCTGAACACTGCAAGGTGTAGCAGTGCTCAGGGAAAATAAAAAAGCAAAAATAACAAGTGAAAAAACCAAAATGCTTTGAGTAGATAAATGGAAAAAAGCAAGAGAGTCTGCTCTGGTAACTTCTATAATTCACTCATTTAAATAACTCACCAATCAATTATATGTAATTATTCATATTTTTCTGGGTGTTATTTTCTCTCTGTTATCAGATATTTCTATTATCACTTTTCAATACCATATTTCTCTGCATTTATTATCACTGATTTTATGCCAAATTTAAAAAAAATGTTGGGGTCAGGAAGATTTAAAAAAATATTGGGGTACAGTAGGTAAGGTGCTGGCGGGCTTACACCACGCTGACCTGGTTAGACCCTAGGCACCACCAGGAATGACCACTGAGCACAGAAACAGGAGTAAGTCCTGAGCATGGCTAGTTGTGGCACTAAGAAAAAAAAAAGAAAGAAAGAAAAAGCGGGTGTAAACACTATCCTAGTCTTTTACAGGGTTACCAGTATAACGTAAAAAAATTTCTATGAAGTGATTATGTGGAGGCAACAATTAAGCAATAAAATACAGTATGATGTTTTAGATTACATCACTTAGAGAATACGGTTACTGATTAAATGGCAGACACTGGCATGCTACTGACAATACCAACATTTCCAAAAGAAAAAATTGTCCACTTACATGCACTTGAATTAGAATTACATATGATGACTTAAAACCCAAAGTGCTAACAACATCACAAACTAAGTTAATGTCAAATAGCAAAAATACACAAAGAACATGTTTAACTGGACTGTCTAGTCACATCAAATCAAAGAAAACCACACAAGAAATCAGAATGCAGCACAGCTGGGAAGCACTGCTTCCATCAAAGATCTATGCCTCTCATACAGAGAACAGAACTCTGCAAGCCAGTAAGTGCTATTTCAATTGAGATCGAAGCTCTCAGTCTAGAAATCCAAGACATTCTAGATATTTTCTTGGTCAGCACAACTGCCACTTATGAATGGAAATACTCCCACATCATTCTATCTTGCGGATTTTAATACAAACTTTCAAGGATGGGATTGCTGCATAAAGTATATTATTACCACCAACACCACCACAACTGGTGGTGCTCAGGGGCTGCTTCTGGCTCTTCTGGCTCAGGGATCACTCCCGAGGGTGCTCAGGGAAACAAGTGGTATTAGAGGTGAAAGACCTGGCCTCCAGCAGGCAAAGCATGCACCTTGCCCTGGAGTTATTTCCCTGGTCCACTAACAATAGTCTGTTTTTCGTCCTCTGACAACAGTAGATGGGATTTCATATATGAAAATCAGAGGCCAAGGGCTGAGGACATGGCTCAGGTGACAGAACATAGGCCTTGCACATGTGAGGCACGGAGCTCAACCTCCACTGTCCCCCCAGCACCACTAGGTATGGTCCCATGTTCGCCAAGTATCGCCAAGCCCAAGTACTGCCCAAAGCATGCCCCCAAAAAGTAACGACAAAAGTATTCCCAGGATCATAAATATGGCCAAATCATTCGAAATACATAAAGTGGGGGTGCTGATCATAGTTCCCTTCATAGGCCTACCGCATTTTCCAACCACTCAATGGACATCTACCCCCTATGCCTCAAGGGCTCCAGAGAGAAGCATGAAAGCAAGTGGCCTGACAGAGAAAAGTCTCATCAAGGTCTAGTTCGTAAACCCTTTCCTACCTAAGCTGAGGGGAAAGGGGAAGAAGGCACAAGACCGCCGGCATCCGAGACCCTCCTTTGCACACAAAAGACAGCAGGGCAGTCGCGATCTGAGCACAGACACAACTCCAAGGCCCCATGCGCTTAATTGGCCATACCTGAAGGAGACCTCGTGGGGCTTCGTACTCTGACTTCTTCATCTGAGCCAAAACCTAAGAACTGCTCATCCTACAACAAAGGAAAATTATTTTAAAATCAGAAACAAAAACACGAAATGCGAACATATCCCAAAGAAATGCCCCAAGGAGACACAATGAATTTGGAAAATTAGCCTCTATAATTTTAACCATCATTCCTATAGCCATTACATAATGACTAATATTGAAATAAACAAAACCCAGTCATACAGCTTCACTACAAATAGGAGCTGTCACATTCATATTTTAACAATGCTTTGAAATGTCATCTTTGGTGCACAGTATACAGGGGATAGTCCTAAATTTCAAACTAGAGATACAGCCCAAAATAATTCAAGTAAGCAAATCAGGACAATGGCAGAAATAAACAACCCCATTAAGACAAATATTTTCAACAAGTAGTTAAGCCTACAGACACATAAGGAATAATATAAACAATATCATAAACTCTTGCCTACTAAATATTAATAGAGACTGAAATTGCCATAATCGTCAGTTCCTTAACTCAGGAATTGACATTCAGTTGCGATTTCTGTATATTTGAGATCCAGAGATTCTCAACATGCGTTTTATGTTGTCCTTTGAAAATGCCCCGTTATCACAGAGACTTAATGGTGGGCAGCAGTATTTGAGAAAGGGGTCAGGAGCTGAGCACAGAGGGTGACACGCAGTCACCAACAGCTCGGAAGCAGCAGACTGTCAGTGTCACTTAGAAAAGGCAAAAGGCAAAAATCTCCTTACCTCTAACTTTTGACCTACCCTTAAAAAACAGAAACAAAAACAAACCAAAAAAAAAAAAACTCAAGCTTTCACCTATTGTAGACAAGTATTCAGGACAGCTGCTCTATGTAAACAAACCAAGTAGTAGAAAGTCATGATTCAGAGACCAAGTACTTTCCAGAGAGAGAGAGAGAGAGAGAGAGAGAGAGAGAGAGAGAGAGAGAGAGAATTTCCCAATACTAGCAACAAAATCCACATAAAACAAGAACAAAAAAGAGGCATGGAAAACAATGAACCTTAATTTAGACGAATAACCCCCAATCTAGGTTCCAGCAAGAGAGCTTTCCTCTCGAGAAAGGCCATATACAGGGTTGCATCTATGGGTTTTCTGAAGAAGCGCTTGTCCAGTTAGTTAAAAGGTGAGACAGATGCTTTATCTGCTTAGCTATCCTTAAACTGGAGTAGCTGAACAGGTACAACCTTTTAGACACACTGCTATGCCTGGCTCTTAAAGGGAAACACTTTTGAGAATCAAAACGTTATGGCGGAGATTTTGCACACAATGTTACTGAGAGATATTCTCATTTGAATCTAAAAAGGATTCTGTTCCGAGATTGCTGAAACTGTTCATTGGGGCCCAGAGGCAGAGTAAAGGCATATACCTGCCTGGCATAGGGTCCCCCAAGGAGTAACCTCTTGCACAGAGGCATGAGTAGCCCCAGATTATCACTTGGTGTGGTCCAAAAGCCTACATAAAATTAAATACCTATTTTAAAAAGATGTATTTATACAGTGTGTGCCAAGATGCACATATGGCATTCGCCTTGCACATGGCTGACCCGGTATAGATCCCTGGCATCCCATGTGATCCCCAAGCATCTCTAGGAATGTTTCAGAGTACAGTCAGGAGTAAACCCCTGAGCATCACTCGGTGTGACACACACACACACACACACACACACACACACACACACACACACAAAGTATGTATGGGGCTGGAGTGATAGCACAGAGGGTAGGGTGTTTGCCTTGTACGTGGCTGAACCGGGTTCGATTCCCAGCATCCTATATGGTCCCCTAGGCACTGCCAGGAGTAATTCCTGAGTACAGAGCCAGGAGTAACCCCTGTGCATCACCGGATGTGACCCAAAAAGGGAAAAAAGGTATGTACTAAGAACGTGTTCAATATCAATTTCATGAATATAGGGTAACTTTTATAGACTCTGCTTTCATCACTGAATAAAATTTAAGATAAAATTTCATACTGTGAACACTATTTGTGAATAAGAAAAGTCGGGCTGGAGACCTAGCTCAATGGTCTGGAGCACATGCTTAGCATGCCAGAGGTCAGGGCTTAACTCCTGCTACCACAGTGTCTGAGCATTGAGCCAGGAGTAATCCCTGAGCACTGCCAGGTTTGACCCAAAAAATAAATTTCTCTCTTCATCTTAAAACAAATGAGGTTTCTATAGCTTGTTACTAGAGGAGTTTCTCTGATCTGTAGAGCAGCCAAAACCAAAAGGAGGAGCCAGAGCATCCTCTCCTGAGCTGGAAGCCGGATCTACATGTTGCTTTTGCAACTGCCTTTACCATTGGTGATGCCCTTTCTCTTCCATCACCAGAAGAGGAGAGGGAGAGGAATCAGTTTGAGTGGTTTCTGAAAAAACAGAAACAAAAACAAGGACATACCGTTGCTAGTCTCAAATAAATTTCTGAAGCAGTGTAGAATACCACCATGCATGTGTATGAGACCCTGAGTTCGATCCCCAGCACCACTGGAATAATTTCTATAGTTTATACTTATATAACGGCGGAGCGATAGCACAGCGGTAGGGCTTTCGCCTTACAAGCGGCCAACATGGCCGACCCGAGTTCGATTCTCCGCCCCT
>JAOXYA010000041.1:6336478-6359058 GCA_028565675.1 Sorex palustris
CCAATGGAGACGTTACTGGGCCCGCTCGAGCAAATCGACGATCAACGGGAGGGCCTTTACCTTTACCTTTTATACTTATAAGTTATAACATTATCAAAATGGAAGCCCAAACTAACAAGACTCAAATTGTATGCAAATAATAAAAATTGCACATTAGTTGTCTTTTTCTTTTTTTTTTTGTGAGGGGGGGGGGCGGTGGGGAAGGACGGGCCATAGCTGATGGTGATCAGGTCAGGCAACTGTGCTGGGGTCACTCCCAGTGGAATCTGGGGGACCAGGCAGTGCCATAGATCAAACACAGACCACCTGCATGAGCTCCTGGATATTGAGCTATTGTTGACTTTTAAACTTAATTTTGGGCAGGAAACAAGAAGATATCTAGACGTAATCCTAAAATAAACGAAGGGGATAAGGAACCTGCCTTGCATGTAGCCTACCCCAGAGCGATCCACTGGAACCACATCTGATCCCTCAAGCACTGCCAAGTGTGATCCCTGACTACAAAACCAGGTGTAAGCCCTAAGCACAGTTGGTATGGCCCCCCACAAAAGCATGCTCCCCCAAAAAAGCACACATAATAGGCAATAGTAAATTGCCTCAATTTTTATTTAAAAAAAAGGGACTGAGTCTTAGAATTTTAGGAGTCGGCCCAAATACCCTCTTTTGCCAGGGATAGCACTGAGAATGGGTGATGTTCAGTGGTTATTCCTGGCTCTGCACTCAGGGATTACTCCTGGTGGTGCTCGGGGACCATATGGGGTGCCGGGAATGGAATTCAGGTCAGCCACATGCAAGGTAAAAGCCCTCCCCGCTGTCCTGGCTCCAGCCCTTTCCCAGCTGCTTTTATTTATTTATTTATTTATTTATTTATTTTTATTGCTTTTGTTTGGGTTACACCTGGCAATACACAGGGGTTACTCCTGGCTCTGCACTCAGGAGTTACCCCTGGCAGAGCTCAGGGGACCATATGGGATGCTGGGAATCAGACCCGGGTCGACCGTGTGCAAGGCAAACGCCCTACCTGTTGTGCTATTGCTCCAGCCCCTCCACCTACTTTTAAAATAACATAATATGGGGGTTGTAATAATAGTTCAATGCTTGCCTTGTACATGGCCGACCTGAGTTCTATCCTAACACCCCATAAGGCTCACCCAAAATGCAGTCAAGAGTAAGACCTGTTGGGGGTTGGAGCAATAGTACAGTGGGTAGGGCGTTTGCCTCACACGTGTCTGACTTGGGCTAGATTCCAAGCATCCCATATGGTCCTCCGAGCACCGCCAGGAGTAATTCCTGAGTGCAAAGCCAGGAGTAACCCCTGAGCATCGTTGGGTGTAACCCAAAAAGCAAAAAAAAAGAGTAAGACCTGAGCACTGCCGGGTGTACCCCAACCCCAACTCCCCCCAAAATTTTAGGTTCTTAAATTTCTGATTTAGGGACCATGGAAGTAGCCCAGTGACAGAACATATACTTAAAACATCTGAGGTATGATCTCTCTGGTACCTTTCCACAAAAAAGGTTTCATGTAATTATTATTTCATTATTTTTGAGGGGCGGTGGACACCCCAAGGTGCTCAGGGGACTATATGCAGGGCCAGGGATTGAACCAGGACCAGCTACTTGCAAGGTTAAGCGCCTTCACCTTTGATCTCTCTCTCTCTCTAGTTCCTGATTTAATTACTCTCTTCCTGCATTATTTATTCTCTTGGAAACAACCTGCTAATCTATATGCATTATCACGAAGCTACCTGGGGATTTCCCAGCACTCAGCAGAGAACTCCACAACTACATGCATGAATTTATGTTCCACATGGAGCAATGGCAGGAGGCAGCTCTGGCAGCCATACATGCATACACACCACCAAGAGGTCAAGTGACCAAGCAGTTGCCTAGTAGCTGTTAGCTGAACAACTCTACTTTACCTCTAAACTACCAGGAAAGTCAAGAAAATTCAAGTTGGACCAGAGAGTTGTCTCACCGGACTGCAGCGTGGTCTTTGGGTCTGATCCTTAGCAATGCACGGCACCCCGGGCACCCCCTGGCACACCTTGCCACACACATATTGCCACATGTGGTCCCCATACAGCCCAACAGGTCCAGAAAAGCAAGCAGAGAAGGCCCTGGGAAAGCTGCAAGCCACAGGCCTGCCTGAATGTGAGGGCTCCGGAAAGGGGTCGCGAACAAGGCCAGCGCGCTGGCGTCCCAAGGATTCAGACTTGCCTTGAAATGAAAAGAACAAGGCGAATGTCTACAAAAACAGAAAACAAAAGGCGCTGCAATTAAATCATGTTTGGCACTGGAGCATCGTGGGCCTGGACGGGCCTGAAGAGGGGACGGGAGACGCGCTGCCCCACGTGACCAAGGAGCCCTGGGAACGGGGCCCAAGCAGTCATTCATCACGGAAGGTGCCTTTCAGGACGGCCTGCTGGTGAGCACAGCCTCCTGAGACAGAAAGGGGGTGGGGGAAGCGACATTGCCAGACTCCTCCTGCAGGACGAAGCCCTAGACACCCAGAGGACCAAAGTTTTAATGTGCCAAGTCTTAAATCCAAAGACAGAAAACGAATTATGCCAAGTGGAGTCCTAGGAAATACTGTTCTATCATACTTATCTCCCAGGGATTAAGAACGCAAAGAAGGGGCATGAGAGACAGTTCAAAGGGCTGCTTGGCATTGAATTCCAACCCCCTAAACTCCAGGATATAGCCACAGTGGCCGCCAGTACCAGCAGCAACATACCACACACTGGACCCGAGCACTGCTTTCAGGCCCAGAGAGAGAGAGACTGAGTATCACTGGGAGTGGCCCCTGCGTCCCCTGATCAGGGTTTGGAAGAGCGCCTTCTCCCCACACACACATCCTGCCAAAGTAATGGAAAAAAAAGGGAACACACTGAAACTTTTAACAATAAGGGGAAAAGAGAGAAATTAACTGTAACTTGGAGAAGAAAAGGAATGTAACGAAGCTATTCAATGTCCCTTCCTAAGTGGAATCTAATTATAAAAACAACTGAGTAGAATTTTTCCTTACACTACAGCTTCCAATTCGAGCAAATCCTACTTTTCACATAGACACATTCATATTTGAGGATTTAGATTTTTTTCCCTTATGGACTGTTTTGCCGTTCAGTGACTGAATCAAGGGTCTCACGTGCCGCTCTACCAACTGAGACACACAGCCAACCCTTGAGGATTGTGTTCGCTTGTTTTAGGGCTGCATTTGGGGGTGCTCAGGAATCACTCCTGGCAGTACTGAGGGGATCATATGTAGCTTGGGATAGATCCAAAGTCAGCCGCATACAAGGCCTGACCTGAACCACTGAACTTTATAGCTCCTTGAGACTTTCAATTTGGGGAGGTGGTAGGGGGCTGGGCAGTGCTCAGGGACCGTTCCCAGTGATGCTGAGGGAACCAGCAGTGCCTACCTGATAGGACCTGGGCCTCCTGCATGCCACGCATGTGCTCAGTCCTTCGAACTCTCCCTCTGGCCCCAGAACCTTAACTCTTTACTGACAGTAAAAATATTTCTTCAAGGGGCTGGAGCGACAGCACAGCATGTAGAATGCTTGCCCTGCATGTAGCCTACCTAGGTTTGATCCCAGCACCCAATATGGTCCACCGAGCCCCACCAGGAATGACCTCTGAGCACAGAGTCAGGAGTAAACTCTGAGCACCACTGGGGGTGTGTCAAAACAAAAGAACGAAGTCAATTCCCAAACTCAAAAAATAAAAAAGATTTATGATACTATATATACAGATATGTACATACATAGAATGAAGGCATATTAGAGAAATACATAAAATTCTATTTCAAGAAATTATGTACAGGGGCTGGAGTGATAGCACACTGGGTGGGGCATTTGCCTTACATGGGTTTGATTCCCAGCATCCCATACGGTCCCCTGAGCACAGCCAGGAGTAATTCCCGAGTGCATGAACCAGGAGTGACCCCTGTGCATCTCTGGGTGTGACCCCCCCCCCAAAAAAAGAAATTATGTACTATGGACAAGAACAATTCTTTTACTTCATCATTCATCCTCAAAACCACTCAATATGATCACTGGTTTTTTTTTTTTTGGCCATTTATTCCAGATATAAAGATGAATGAAACGTGATTCCTGCCCCAAGGAATGTCTCAAACAGACAGGCAGTGCACAATCTCAGCATGTTTCAAAAACGAAAGCCACATCAAAATGTCAGTGAAGAATAAAATCCTATGCAATTCATTATGGATGAAGTCACAATAGTAATTCATATTCTGGAATAAAAATTTACTTTAGCCTTGCAAGACTTCCTCTTCATATCCATATTCATCTTCCTCTTGTATCAATATTCAGTTCAGGAAGACATAGTCAAAAAAAAAATCCCAAATCCTTTCCAAGGCTCACAGCGTTTCCGTGCCTCAGGGTGTTTTAACTCAATCTGCACTGGAAGGAACAGGGAGGCACCACCTCGGACAGCATCTTCTGCGATCACACACGCACACACCCTTCCCGGTGACGCCACTGATCAAACACTTTCAGCCAACAGACCTGAACACCTCTTCCTCCCTCCTCCCAACAAAAACGGAGATTTTAGTTAGTCCTTTAAGTTTTTCCCAATTGACGGTACTCAGAGCTAAACTCCCTCACCTTGAGTTCTTCCCTTGCCCTTTGACCTCCAGAGGGGTGCTCAGGGATGCTGAGGAACACTCACCAGTTGTTAGCCAATGGAGTGGGCAGTTCAATGTGAGAGTGCAGGATTGTGGTGGTGCTCAGGGTCCCCGTGGACACATACTGCAATTTGTGGGGGACCACATAGTGCTGGGTATCAAACTAGGGTTGGCCACATTCAAGGTGTGTGTCTTGCAGCCCTTGCTTAAAGTGCTTCACCTCCACGGCTAAGACATTCCGAAGTTGCAAATTCTTTTACTAAACAAAACAAGCTCAACCGTTTGTTCTGGCCTCAGAACAAGGTTTGGGATGACTCGCCCTTTTGAGCAAGATTCCTAAGCATTTCTGAGTATTCCATTAATGTGGTAGCAAACCCAAACATGCCCCTTACCTACCGGATCATGTTTCCAAAATGCTTAGAATTAAGTTTTTAAAAATCTAACTTTTGGCCAGAGTAATAGTACAACAGGCAGGGTGTTTTACCTTGCATGTAGCCAACCCAGGTTCAAGCCCAGGTACCGCACATACAGTCCCCTGAACCGTGCCAAGAGTGATTCGAGTGCAGAGCCAGGAGTAAGCCCTGAGAACAGCTGGATGTGACCCAAAGTGAAAGAAAGAAAGAAAGAAAGAAAGTACTGTTCCTAGCCATAATATCAAAGCTACCAATAATCAGCCTTTTGAACTTCATTGTCCTAAAGGGCTCTAAGTGGGCTCTCCATCATATAAGGGTAGATCAGGAGGCCTCAGGAGAATGAGAGAATCGTCATTTAAGAGTTAAAGAGGTAGGGCAAGAGAAAGAGTACAGCAGGTAAGGTGCTTGCCTTGCCTGTGGTAGACCCAGGTTCAATCCCTGGCATCCCATATGGTACCTCAATCACTGCCAAGCGAAATACCTGAGCACCTCCAGGTATGAGGGTGCAAGGGGGAAGGAAGGAAGGAAGGAAGGAAGGAAGGAAGGAGGGAAAGAAGGAAGAAAGGAAGGGAGGGAAGGAAGGAGGGAGGGAGGGAGGGAGGAGTACAATGGGTAGGGCACTTTCTGAATAAAATCCCCAGCATTCTATATGGTCCCCGAGCACAAAACCAAGAGTAAGTCATGAGCACAGCCAGGTGTGGTCCCCACCCACCTCCAAAAGAAAGACCAGACAGCTCGGCGAGGAGAGCCCCACTTCTCGGGAAACGCTCTGCCCTCACTCAGGTGGGGCCACTTCCCTCTGCGCCCCAGGCCGCCGCGCCGCCTTCATCACAGACAGGCTCGAGACTGCTGCTGGGATTGCGCGAGCAGAAGGAAACGGAAAATGTGCTGCCGTGTCTGTCTCCTTTTCTAGAGGGATCTCTCCTTCAGGATTGGGACTTTATTTTTATATTCCTAGATCTTATTCCTAGATCTGGCCCAAATTTGGCGCAACAAATGGAAATGGAAATAAGCGAAATGCAATGCGCTGTTTTCAAAAACACCATTCGGTACGACTCGGGGAACAGAGCAGGAAGAAGAAAATCCGGTGAAGGAAGAAGGCCCAGGGTGGCACCTGGGGGGGGGTGTCTCAGCACTACAGCACCTGCCTCACAGGCAGGAGGCACAGAGTTCCCCCCTCCCCAATGGGCCTCACGCTCACACACCCTCAGGGAGATCCCAGCAGTGCCTGGTGCCGTAACAAACTGAGCAATTTCCAGAGCACTGTGACCAAGAGTGTGAACGAGAGTGCAACCCGAATGGGGGGAAGAGAGAGAGAGAAAGAGAAAGAGAGAGAGAGAGAGAGAGAGAGAGAGGAAAAAACTACACAGGGAAATAACAAAACCGACCCATTCATTCATCTACTCCTCCATTCATTCAGATGGCTGAGCCCGGCGGAGAGTCATTCAGACAGCTGAGCCCAGCTGAGATGAAAGACAGCTTCCGGGGCTGGAGAGATGGATAGATGGGCTGGGCACGAAGGCATCTGCCTCGTGTGCGGTTGAGCCCTCGTAGAGTCCAGCATCATGTGCTCCCGGACCCGCACCAGGAGTGATCCCCCGGCACAGAGCCAGGGCCAAGCCCTGAGTACAGTCAGGTGCAGCCCCGAAACAAAATAAATAACAAATAAAGGTGACAGGATGGAAATGAGTACAAACTACTCCGTTTTGGTGGGGGAGAGAGGGGCTACCCCCAGCGGTGCTCAGGTGCTACTCCTAGCTTGGTGCTCAAGAGAGAGAGATCCCTGGCAGTGTCCGGGGTAAGGCAAGCCCCACTCCACCGCGCGCTCTCCTGCACCTGGACCACTCGGCTTGTTTTTGTTCTGGAGTCACTCCTGGCTCAAAGTTCAAGAACTCTCTCGTGGTGCTGCCTGAACCAGGGACTCCCATGTGCAAAGCTCAAGCCACAGCCCTGCAGCTCCCTGGCCCCTCCAGCCTGAGAGGCTGCCACACAGGAAAGGGCACTAGGAGGGCAAGGCGGACTGGACATTTTTAGTGGATGATGTTTATGTGCTGAAGGGGAGCTAGAGGAGCGTACTGCAAATTTCGAGAGCCAAGAGGTAATGAATGGAAAAGGGACGGGGAGGAAGGGAGCAGCCCGGGAGGGGAAGAATATGAAACACAATGGAAGGAAACTGCTCCTGGAAAGTGAGGAAAGGAACTTCTGTGTGTTTTAAAGGCAGGAGCAAGCTTAGAAAGTTCCGGGAGGGGGAGCTGGAGCGATAGCACAGCGGGTAGGGCGTTTGCCTTGCATGCAGCCAACATGGCCAACACAGGTTCGATTCCCAGCATCCCATATGGTCCCCTGAGCACCGCCAGGAGCGGTTCCTGAGTGCATGAGCCAGGAGTGACCCCTGAGCATCGCCGGGTGTGACCCAAAAAAGCAAAAAAAAAAAGTTCCTGGAGACACCAGAGGGAGAGTACAGTGAGGAGGGTTTTTGACCTGGGTTCGATCCCTGGCACCACATACAGGTGCCCCCTGCCCCAATACCAGCCCTCCAGGAGTGATCCCTGGGCACAGAGCCAGAAGTAAGCCCTGAGCACGGCCAAGTATGCCCCCACAAAACAAACAAAAAGGAATCAATAAATATTTGTTTGTTTGGAAAGGGGGAGCCATAGTAGGGCCATCATCAAAGACAAATGAAGTGTCTGAACCACATTTCAGCTAGGAAGGAAGAATGGTCAAAGCTGACACAAGGGGAGGCTGGAGCGATAGCACAGTGGGTAGGTGTTTGCCTTGCATGAGGCCGACCCAGGTTCGATTCCCAGCATCCCATATGGTCCCCTGAGCACCGCCAGGAGTGATTCCTGAATGCATGATCCAGGAGTAACCCCTGTGCATCGCTGGATGTGACCCCCCAAAAAAAAACACACAAAAAAAGCTGACACAAGAAGCGACACGGCATTACTACCAGTGCTCAAATGTCAAGAAGGTAGAGTTGGGTTGAAAGTTTACTCCAGGGGCCCATGCGATAGGACAGTGGGTAGATGGACTGATGCCTTGCATTCAGCCAACCCAGATCTGATGCCCAGCTCCAAATATGGTCCCCTGAACACCACCAGAGAGATCCCTGAATGCAGAGCCTGGAGTCAGTCTTTAGTACCACCGGTGAGACCAAAATCCAGAATACACACACACACACACACACACACACACACACACTACTCTGGAAAGGTACATATACATTCATGTCCACATGAAATGAAATATATACATTTATATAGCATTACATACACAGACATACATTATGGAATTGAGAAGAAAAGAGAAGGACCATAGAGCAGGGGATGGAGAGACAGAACAGTAGGTAGGGTACTTGCCTTACACAAGGCCAACTTGCATGCAACCCCCGGCAATGCAAACAGTCAGGAGTAAAAAAGCCAGGAGTACGAAACAAGAGCCTGAATAACTCCTGGTGTGGCCCAAAGACAGACACACACAAACACACACAGACACAGACACAGACACAGACACACACACACACACACACGCCAGAGTGACAAACTAACAGAGACAGAAAATAAACAGGAAGTAAATAAACTCGGACGATAAAGGTGATTGGGTCTACTGCAAGCACTCTCTTCATAGCAGTGGTCAAGAAACACTTCTCTGAAGTGATGCTTCACGAAGGGTTAGCAAACTCAGCACCACGGGCCAAATCCGGCCCACCACCTGCTTTTGTTTGGCCCATGAGCTAAAACGGGTCTTAACATTTTTTTTGTGAGTTTCTCAAAAATCAAAAGGCTATTTTGAACACATGAAAAATCAAATGAAATTTAAATTTCAACGCCCATAAATAAAGTTTTATTGGAACACATCCATGCTCATTCATTTATGTATTGTCTGGGGCCGCTCCGGAGACTACAACAGCAGAGTTGAGTAGCTGCAACGGAGACCATCTGGCCCTTTGCGGAAAAACCATGCTGAACCCTGGTTTAGACCTAAACGACGAGAACAAGTCAGACATACAAAGATCTTGGAGTCCTGTTCTGGTCTAGTTATGTGCAGAGGCCCAGAACCAACACCAAGTAGGAATGTGTGACAAAGAGGCTGGTCTAGCTTTGCAACAGAACGCAAGAGAATGCGAAAACCTGATGCCAGCGAAGAAGTCAGCTCATGGGCAGGGGTTCTGCTGGCCTGGTAAGGAATTTGGGTTTATTCTAGCAGCCTTTGGGGGCCAGGGCAGGGCAGATAGCGACAGGTTCAGAGAGAATAGTATTTGATTTGCTGATATTTGGAATACACAGCTACCTTGTGAACAACCAATTTTAGAGAGGTAAGAACATAAGCAAGGAGTGTGGCCTTTGCTTATCTTCTTGCCTCTTGTCCAGGATAGTCCGGGATTTTGGTGATAGAGTAGGACACTTTTCCAGGTTCAACATCCAGCACCCGAGAGCACTGACAAGAGTTAATTCCTGAGTGCAGAGCCAGGAGTAATTCCTGAGCAACACCGGCTACGACCCAGAAAAAAAAAAAAGAAGTCAGCTTGCATTATTTCCCCTGATGAGCTTTTGAATAACCAATAGAAACTGAAGGAAAGCTGAGGAACTGACAACTTCCTCCCCTCTGAACATAACCAGAAAGTCGCTTTCTTTTTTTGTTTGTTCCTGTTTGGGGGCTACACCCAGTGATGCTCAGGGATCACTCCTAGATCAGACATCACATTGGTGGGGCTCAGGGAACCCTACGGAGTGTGAGGGATAAAGTCAGGGTTGAGATAATGCAACACAAGGGTCTTAATCCCTGTATTCTCCAACCATCTGGTTGTCTGTTTTGTTTTTAAGAATTAACTGTAAGCAGGTAGGAAGGACTCTTGTCTTGTTTCATGGCTTATACCCAGAACCCCTATAAGATGCCCAGAGCATCCCCAGGAGCGATCTCTGAGAGCAGAGCCAGGAGTAAGCCCTGAGCACTGCTGGGTGTGACCCAAACACCAAAACCTAGGGGCAGAGAAAGAATTCATGTTCAGAAAGCTGGAGGTTAAAAAAAGGGGGGGGGGAAGGAGTACAGCAGGTAGGGCTTGCATGCAGACGACCTGGGTTCAATCCCCGGCATCCCATAGGGTCGCCCAAGCACCGCCAGGAGTAATTCCTGAGTGCAGAGCCAGGAACAACCCCTGAGCATCGCTGGGCGTGACCCAAAAAGAAAAGCAAGCAAGCAAGCAAGCAAGCAAGCAAGCAAGCTGGAGGCAGGCAGTATAGTGAGCGAGATGCAAGCAGAGCTGACCAGGGAGAGATCCCCGCTACCCCTTATGACCCTGAGCATCGTCGAGGGTGAGTCCGAGGAGAGCCCTGCCCACTGTACTGTCTCTATGGCCCATGGAGCAGGTCCTGAGCAGTCAGGCATGGCCCCCAAACATCAGTAAACAAATAAAGAACAAATGTTCAGTGAGAGTCGAGAAGTTTTGTGTTCTTAATATTTCGAAAACTCCACTGTCTCCTCTGACTGCCACATCATAGGTGGAAGTTTGCCATCCCATTCTGAGAAGCCCATGCTATGTGGTATAACTATTTTTATTTTTTAAAAAGTCCCTGGTATTTTTTTATGACTCTTAACACTGGAGGGTCTCAAGTAGAATAAAGAATCACGAGAATTTTTCTTCACTTTTATAATAACCTGTTTTCTGAACATAGAACTTTATGGCCAATAATTAAAAGTTACAGAAAGAAAGAAAAGTATAAACCAGTTACAGTGGGGAAGGCACTTGCTTCGCATGCGGCTGTTCGATCTCTGGCACCCCATCTGGCCCCCGGAGTCCACAAGGAGTGCAGAGCCAAGAGTAAGCCCTGAGCACAGCTGGTGTGGCAGCCCCACCCCCCATACACACTGAAAATAAGTATAAATCTATTGTAACTTCTAACTTTCAGAGTTTCTTCAATGACACTCAACTTAATAAGATGTAAAACTGGGGTTAAAGCAATAGCACAGTGGGTAGGGCTTTTGCCTTGCACATGGCTGACCCGGGTTCGATTCCCAGCATCCCATAAGGTCCCCTGAACACCATCAGGGGTAATAATTCCTGAGTGCAGAGCCAGGAATAACCCCTGTGCATCGCCAGGTGTGACCCAAAAAAGAAAAAAAGAAAGAAAGAAAACTGTCCTTCACCTGCAGAACTCTGCAAAAGTTCATCAGGCTGAGGAAAGGACTTAAGGGCGGGAGCACGCACTTTGCATGTGGAAGCCTCAGGTCTAATCCCCAGACCTAGAGCTACACGGTCTAACATTGCTAGGAGAGACCCTCAGCACTGCGCACCCCCAGATGTGGCCCCAACACCCAAATAACAATCCTAGCCTCATCTCTGATATCTACTTTACAAGATTATCTGGGCAAGTGAGTAGTATTTTTGACACCTATAAAATGCAGGGGTGGATAAACAGCACAGTGGGTAAGATGCTGGCCTTGCTTGTGTTCAACCCGAGTTCAGTCCCCAGTACCCCATACGGTCCCCTGAGCCTGCCAGGAGTGATCCCTGAGCACCAAGCCAGGGGAGAGCCCTGAGCACAGTGGGGCTTAGTCCCAAACCCAAAGAAACAAAAGCATCAACAACATACACAAATTACCTTAAACAAACCAGGTATCACTTCACAAATAAGAAGGAATTAATACACAATTTCAGAAGCAAATTCTGAAGCCCTACAAGTTCAACAACCCAATCAAGACTTTGGAACAGAACTGGTGGCAAACACGCTGGTGTGAATATCGAGACGGCCTAGACTTTTGGTGATCTATATGAATAATCCCAGTTCATAGCTTTCACTCTGACTGTACAGGAAATGCTTTCTGCAACCCAACATATCTAAAAAGGTTTCATTCTGAGTGATGCAAGGCCTCCTGCACTCAGCCTCCGAAGCTAAGGGTCAGAGGCTTTCGCAAGGCCTACTCACACTCAGCAAAGTGAGAGATGGAAAAAGGCCTTAAAGAGCACTTGGGACGCATCCGCAAGCAGCAATCACCTGAATGAGAAGATACTGTGAAATTTTACTTCTCTTTAAACTCTGGCTGAAAATAAACATAAAAAATAACAAATACTGGGGGTGGAGAGCTAGCACAGCAGGTAGGGTGCTGACCTTGCATGTGGCCAACCTAGTGTACCCCAACCCTACCAGGAGTGATCCCTGAGCCCCCAAAGCCAGGAGGAACCCCTAAACACAGTCAGGTTTGGCCAAAAAAATAAAGTCACAAATACTGGGGGCCCTGCATTCCATCCTAGACACCAAATGGTCCCTTGAGCACCATCATGAAGAACCCATGAACAATCCACTGGGACTAGCTCCTGAGCACTGCTGGGTGTGACCCTCAAACCTTGTCCCCCATGACAAATACTTGTTTCCTGCATTGAAATTCCATACCTATTTTCCCTCATCTCACTTAGTTCCATTTGCTAAAAATTTTATTCGCCTATAAAACCACTAAAAATTAATATTTCATAAAAACATTTCTCTGGAAACTTATTACTAAAGTTTAATTATCACCATAAATTGGCAACTCAAATCAAATACTTCTTAGGGAGGCAATGAGGCCCTAGGACCCTTTGGGGAATATTAAAAGTATACAACTTAGAGCCAACGGGCCAAAGCGATATGACAGTGGGTGGGATGCCTGCTCTGCATACAGGCAACTGGGGTTCGATTCCTAGCATCTATATGGTCGTTCCCTGCCTCCCTCTCCCCATGCACTGGCAGGAATAATTCCTGAGTGCAGATCCAGGAACATCGCTGGATGTGGCCCCAAAACAAATAAAAACATGGGGCCCAGGTTATGGCTCAAGATAAAGCAACTACCTCCTACTTCAGTAGCACTGTAGCACTGTCCTCCCGTTGTTCATCGAGTTCCTTGAGCGGCCCAGTAACGTCTCCATTGTGAGACTTGTTGTTACTGTGTCTAGCATATCAAATACATCACGGGTAGCTTGCCAGGCTTTGCCGTGGGGGCGAGATACTCTCGGTAGCTTGTCGGACTCTCCAAGAGGGGCGGAGGAATTGAACCTGGCTCACCCGAGCCGGCCGTGCGCAAGGCAAACGCCCTACTGCTCTGCTATCGCTCAATTTTTTTCTGAGGGGGTCACATTTGGCAGTAATCAAAGATTACTTCTGGCATCACTTCTGGTAGGAATTGGGGGATCATATATCATTCCAGGGACTGAACTCGGGTGAGTTGTGTGCTAGGCAAGCGCTCTACCTGCTGTACTATCTCTCCAGCCCCCTACCTTAAAATATTCTTTATCTGTTGAGAGGGGTATTTGGGCCACCCTCAGCTCAGTGGTGGGAATCATCCCTAGTAGTACTTGGGAGATTGTGTGGTACTAGGGATAGAATTGGGGTCATGGGGGCCGGAACAATAGTACAGTGGGTAGGGCTTTTGCCTTGCATGTGGTTGACCCGAGTTTGATCCTCAACATCCTATATGGCCCCCTGAGCACCACTAGGAGTAATCCTTGAGATGCAAAGCCAGGAGTAACCCCTAAGCATTGCCCTGGGTAACTTAAATAAATAATAATTTTTTTAAATAAAAACGATTAAAAAACAAAAAGAATAGGGATCAGCCTTTTGGACTGACTTCCAATAATAACATTATCTTTTTAGTCCCTTCAGAACCATCTCCATGGTCTTTTCGTTCCTTTAAAGTTGAGGAATCTGGAAATGGAAACTGCACTCGAGTAAGGGAATCTCGTATTATCTATAGAAAAGCTGATACTAGCTGGGCGGGTATCTCCTGGCCACTCGGCAAACTCCAAGCAGCACTTCCAACAAAACATCCTTTAATGGTTAAGGCTTTCCTCTGCCACTCATAACTATTTTTAAGAAGTTCAAATCATCCTGCTGAGAGTCTTGTAAAAGTTCTAGCTTATGACTATTCCTTGCAAGGTATTGCTAAGTTTCACAAGCATGAAAATTTCAATTCAACGTTCTGATCTATATGCAAAGTGACCACTGTAAACAATACAAAAGGTAAGTGATGCCTTAGAAGTGGCCGGATAAGGTGGGGAGATGGAGAATGTGCAATTTGTATGTGGGAAACCGAGTTCAATCCCCAGCACCACAGGTTCCCCCAAGCATAGCCGGAAGCCACCCCTGAGCACTGAGAAGCCCCAAGCACTTGTGGGTTGTGTCCCCTTCCAAAAAATTAAGAAATGGCCCAATCCAATGGGAAAAGGTTGACACACAGATACCCGCCCTAAGTCAGCAGTAGTGCTCAGGGCTTATCCGGCTCTGCACGGCTCAGGAGACCAAATGGAGCGCTGAATATTGAACCTGCTTCAGTCAGGCACGAGACAAGTACCTTACCCCCTGTATACTATCTCTCTAGCCCCAAGTTCAGCAACCTTTTCTTTTTTTTTTTCTCTGAAGGGAAAAGTGCCACAGATCAAGTCCAGGGCCTCAATAAACTCCATTCCCCAGTCGATGCAACTTTTGGTGTGTGTAGGGGGACAATCAGGGACTAAACCAGCCTGCTGAGTTACTGCTGCAGTCCAACGAGCCTTTTTTTATTTTCATTTTTTTTTTTTGCTTTTTGGGTCACAGCCTGCGATGCGCAGGGGTTATTCCTGGCGGTGCTCAGGGGACCATATGGGATGCTGGGAATCGAACCCAGGTCGGCCACATGCAAGGCAAAAGCCCTACCCGCTGCACTATTGCTCCAGCCCCCAAATAGTATCACTTTTTTTTGGCTTTTTGGGTTACACCCAGAGATGCTCAGGGGTTCCTCCTGGCTCTGCACTCAGGAATTACTCCCGGCGGTGCTCAGGGGACCCTATGGGATGCTGGGAATCGAACCCGGGTCAGCCGTGAACAAGTCAAACGCCCTACCCGCTGTTCTATCACTCCAGCCCCTAGCAAAACTTTTTTTAAAGGGAGATAAAACAGAACTGTATTTTCACTCCTTAAGCACATGGCCTTTACTACTTATTAAACTTCAATCTGTTTTTGATTATTCTACTTGTGTTTATTTTTATTTCTCCAGGATTTATATCCTCCAACTTAAGCTTTTCTTCCACAATGAAACTGTTAACTGCAGTGATCTCAGCAGACCGTAATCTCGCCACACTGAAAACAAAACATAAATGTCAGAGGCCTGGAGGACAGCTCAGTGGCTACAAGGGCCCTCCTTGTAAGCATGAGCCTGTAAATTTACTCCCTGATGCTACCCACAATGCCCAGAGCGGGGTCCAAACTGTCTGGGACCACCCCTTCACCCCCCCATCCCCCCTGACACACACACAAAGCGCCACAACAGAGTATACACAATCTCCAGCCCACAAATAAGGTGTGAGAGCGCCCAGTGAGCACAACGAAAGCCATGTGCGGGCCCAGCAGCCAGTGAGCACGTGTGTGAACACCACAGGAACCACTAGCAACACCACATCTAGAAAGTGCCCGCTGCCTGCGGGCACAGTGCCTGGACAGTAAGTGCCACTACCCCGTGTACACTCACCAGAACCCATGTGCAACCCCCAGGCATCACAGCAGCACCACAGGGAGGGGAGAAAAACACAGTGAAGAGCAAATGTTGGGGCTGGAGCGATAACACAGCGGGGACGGCATTTGCCTTGCATGCGGCTGATCCGGGTTCAATCCCCAGCATCCCTTATGGTCTCCTGAGCACCACCAGGAGTGATTCCTGAGTGCAGAGCAAGGAGGAACCCCTGTGCGTTGCTGGGTGTGACCCCTGCCCCCCCCAAAAAAAAACAGCAAATGTCCAACAGTTAGCAGGTTCATACTAATGAACCCTGGATAATGTCCGGGCTCTTGGAAGAGCGCACAACAGAGTAAATGTAAGCAGCAAGCCCAGCACTCACCCACCTCAAGGAGGCACTGTGCTCCTCGGTGCCCACATGCCCTCTGCTGTCTCACTCAAATTCTTCCCTTCCCCTTATCGCTGCTGCAGAAATGGGCATGGCGGAAATGGGCAAGGTGTACCCACTGTTAGCCAGACACGTGGCCGACCTTTGCTATGGCTCTACCTGTCTCATTGATGAAGCTGATGCCCAGACCCAAATCAAAAAACATTTGTGGGGGACGAGGACCCACTACTCAGCAGTAGAGAACCAGCACTGCAGGCTCAGAGTTTAATCCCCGGTACCACCCCGCAGGCCCAAACACGATGCCTGTTGGGTATCGCCAGTGCCAAAATAGTGTGACATCTCCAAGTACCACAGCCATGTGTGTGAGCCCCCACAGTGTGGGAGACCTCTGGTCTTGCTGAAACAACGAAAGGGAAGGAGGACAAAAAAAAAACCCTCAAGTCCACCTTGCTTATTGATGAACCTGACACCACATCAAAATCCAGAACATTCAAAAAAGTCAAGATTACAGCACTCAAATAGGTGTATGTGTATGCACATCTGGCTGGTAATTACGCACATATATCAAGGTAATTAAAAAGGTTATCATGGTAGATTGAAAAATAAAAGATCACAGCAGCACTTATTTCCTTTCAATCTCTCAGTCCTAATAATAATTAGGGGTTCCTATGTGCCAGGCATAGTGCCAAGTAATTTGCATATCCAATTTTAAATAAGTCTCAAAATAATCTGATGAAGCCTGATTTACCCTTAATTGACCGAATAAGCTGGAAACACAAAGAAGTTAAGAAACTTTTCCAGGGACTGGAGCAGTAATTCAGTGGGTAGGGTATCTGCCTTACCGGAGGCTGCTGACTTGGATTTGATCCCCAGCATCCCAGATAGTCCCCTGAGCATTGCCAGGAAGAAGTGATCCCTGAGCACAGAGTCACAAGTAAGCCCTGAGCACAGCTGGGTCCACACAAAAACAAAAACAGGGGCTGGAGCGATAGCACAGCAGGTAGGGCATTTGCTTTGTATGTGGCTGACCCGGGTTCGATTCCCAGCATCCCATATGGTCGCCCAAGCACTGCAAGGAGTAATGAGCCAGGAGTAACCCTTGTGCATCGCCGGGTGTGACCCAAAAAGAAAAAAAACAAAAAACAAAAAACATGAAAGAAATTTTTCCAGGCGACAGGGAGATGGTATAGAGTGAAGGCACATGCCTTGCATGGGCAGACCTGGGGTCCATTTCTGGCATCACATTTGGTTCCTTTGAGGGCAGAGCTTGAGCACCACTAGGTGTGACCCAACAAGTCCCCCCTCAAAAAAAGAAACATTCCTGAGGCAGGAGTGATAGTACAGCGAGTTGGGAGTTTGCCTTGCACATGACCAACCCAGGTTCGATCCCCGGCATTCCATATAGTCCCCTGAGCACTGCCAGAAGTAACACCTGAGCATCACCAGGTGTGACCTAAAAAGTCAAAGAAAGAAAGAAAGAAAGAAAGAAAGAAAGAAAGAGAAACATTCCTTCAGCTAACAAGCTGAAGAGCCAAGATTTGAATATCTGAATGCCGAGTGTTTAATCCAGAGCCCATAGTGTTACTAGTTCTTAATTACTATGCTATATATTATTACAGATTAGATAATGAGACACTCATGCCCCTTTGTAAAGGTATTTATATATGCACAAATTAAAAAACCCTAGCTGGAGAGATTACAAAAGGATTTCCTCATTAAGTAAGCTTAAAGAGATGTTATCCACATGGTTTTACTGCTTTATAATTAAAGGAGATAATCTAAAGACAATGTTGAATGGTTTGTGTTTGATCTAAAAATAACCCAATACTCATGGATGGACAGAAGCTGAATATAGGGGTGTGTCAATTGGTTTTCCTTTCGAGTTAGATATTTTGTGATTAACTTTTCCCCCGTTTCTAGAACTGAGAAGGTCCACAGGACAGCTTAACGAATGCAACTTCTCAGAAACACTTCTCACAAGCAATACCCCCCTTCTAATTCGAGAAAGCCGGCCCCAACTCCTCTGACGCTGTAAAAAGCAAATGTAATGCTGCTCTGGCAAAGCCTGGCTCCCACGTCTGGCTCTCTCTACAACAGTTCAGATGTGAGAAAAGTTCATGGCTCCGACTGCTGGAAGACATCAAAACAGCCACGCTCAAACATTCCCACCAGCTACAAAACCAGAAATGCCAAAAAATAGGTGAGACGCGGAGGAAATGCCAACTCCTGAAATAAACGCCAGTGCAATAGATCTTCCCTGCTGGTACCACGCTAGGCATCGCTGTAGAGCTAATTAGAGGCAAGATATCTGGGGAAATCCCTTCAGTCTATTTGTCAAATTGAAAAAACAACTACTCATTTCAAAGAAAGGGGAATTTTCATACACAGCACAGAAAACTGCCAACTAACTCTTCTGTTTCTACCTTCAACTGTCTCCTTAAAACTAAAACTCAGAGGGGAGAATAAAAATCAACGTCTGAAGTTAAACCAAGTTTAGGCCTTTGAGAAATTTCATACTAATTCTACCAAGGGACTATTAGCCTCTAACTCGACAACTCACATGAAAATCTTCCTTCAAACGTCTCAAAAAGTCAGTCTGGCAGTAGCCAGACTCCTGGTCGGCTTTCCTGGAGTGTAACCTGACAAGGTACCAAGCTTCCTGAAATATTGAACAGGGGTGGTATGGGTTTCTCTGGATAGGTTCAGAAAAGCAGTTCATCCTTTTTAGAAACATAAAGAACCATTTTATGGGCTGCCATTCCCTCCATGCAAGTGTCTGTGTTTCCCTGAGGCTTTCTCAGAGCCTTATTGAGGGGGAAAATGAAAAGGCTGACAAAGGACTCCTCTCCCTTCTCTCTTCCCAGAATCATCCACCTCGGCCACAGGGCAGTAGCATCCACACCGTCATAAACGCCAGCAATTAGAGAATTAGGCCATAAAACCACCCACTCAGGTATAAGAGCCCAGGCCTCCAGCTTTATTTAATGCATGCCATAAAGATCCCCAACTTCCTTCTCTTGGGCCTTCTCCACGGCCAATGAAATGACAATGACAACAACAAAAAAGTAGCCCTTTGTCTGAGACGCTCAATTAAACCATCTGGGTGCAGGTGAAGGATTTAGGATTCCTTTATTTTCATAGAGGACTGCATTTTCTTTAGCATTCCACATGTAGCTCTACTAAAGGATACACTGCATTTGGAGCCTGAATATAAGGGAAGCTAAAATTAAACTATAGGAAAAAAATCACTTCAATGACTATAAATAAATATACTTCTTATTCTGAATCTGCTAAAAAGTCTCCGGCCAAGAAACCAGAGAGAAAGCCCAATGGGCTGAGCACATGATTTGTGTGCAGGAGGCTGAGTTCGAACCCTTGCCCCCCAAAGTTCCCCAAGCATTGCCAAGAATGGCCCCCTTGAGCACAGAGCTGGGGAGTAAGTCGCTCTTGGACACTGCCAGGTATAGCCCAAAAACGAAAAGGATAATAACAATCAAAATAAGTATATAAGTTGCCTGAACTTTGCAAGAGATTCTAAAAACTACAAATTTTCTTAGTATTATCCAGAATCTCCTGAAACCTTTCCTAATTCCAAAAGCTAAGGTATATCCCAAAGTCAACTTTTGCTGTCTGTTTTAAATTTTAACATAATGAGGCTGGAGTGATAATATAGCAGATAGGGCATTTGCCTTGCATGCAATGACCTGGGTATGATCCCCGGCATCCAATTCGGTCTCACAGGCCTGCCAGGAGTGATTCCTGAGCACAAAACCAGGAGTAACCCCGGAGCACCACCAGGTGTGGCCCCTAAACCAAAAAAAATTATAAAATAAAGCACCATAGCACTGTAGCACTGTCCTCCCGTTGTTCATCGATTTGCTCAAGTGGGTCCAGGAATATTGTGAGACTTGTTACTGTGTTTGGCATATCAAATATGTCATGGGTAGCTTGCCAGGCTTTGCCGTGCAGGCGAGATACTCTCAGTAGCTTGCTGGGCTCTCTGAGAGGAGTGGAGGAATGGAACTCAGCTCAGCTGGGCCTGCTGCATGCAAGGCAAATGCCCTACTGCTTTTCTGTATCTCCAGCCCAGAATAGTGCTATTATGAAAATAAATCAAAAATAGTCACAACATGGCCTATAGAAAGAGCGAGATTTAGAAGAGACCTTTGACTTCCCCAACATTGGTTGTGTCCAAGTCTTTCCACAGCTATAAAATGTCAAGACACACCTTCTTTTCTGATGCCCCAAGACAGAGTTTTGCATGTTGTGTTGAGATATTGATCCACTAAAGACTCCAGGTCAACTCTGTAATGAACTGGACCTCTGGCAATTGCCTCTGGTTGTGATCAACTCCATGATTTTAACCAGAAATCTATAAGAGCAGGTTCAAGAAATAGTCTTCACTATTCTAATAACTCAGCCAATCTTCTAATAGAGACAATCAGAGCCAACTGTTTGATGTCTTATTTGTTTTCCTCAGGCATTGTGAGAAGTACAAGACTTAGGTTTATTTACAGAGCCATTAACCACACTATTAACCAGCCATTAATCAGTCATTAACCAGATAAAATCCCCTTACCTTTTGATCACCTAACCTAGTGGTTCTTAGAAATAGTTGTTTTGTTTTGTTTTGCAATGCCAGGGCTAGAACCTATGGAATGTGACCTGCTGTTGAGGTATATCATTGGTTCCAAATATTTTATTTTACTTTTTTTCTTTTTTCTAACCCAGTGGTTCTTGAGACATTTTCAAATCAGCAATAACCACCTTCTCTGGAAACTTATTAAAGATGCTGCATCTTTCCTAAGAATTTAATTTTATGGCATTTGGACCTAAAGATCAAGGGTAGGGCCTACCAATACCTATTTTGACATGTTCCTCAGATGAGTGGGTGTACTCTGATCTGGACATCACTGCACAGCAATTCACTCTCTCCTTGTGAGCAGAATGGGTCACCAGCAAATTCTTCAGGCTTACTTCCCCAACTTCTCTTCATTTTCTGGCTCTAATTGAAATCTGCCTGAATTCTGATGAGGATACTACTTTATATGCAGTCCTCTCACACGGAGGTCATTTGAAATGTGCTTTAATTGTAAAATAAAAGAGAGGTCGAGGAAAGCACACAGATCAAATGTATGACTGAATAAATTAGTGTAAGATGGGTACTATTCAGGTCACAGAACTTTGCTCTCACGCAAGGAGCCCATCGGCATGCCCTGCGCAATCATCAACCCTCTCTTGCCCTACGAACATTAACCTGACTCTTACAGCCATCGCTCGATGGAATGGCACATAGATGAATCTCTACGCTCTAGAATCTATTACTGCCCTGTTGTTCGGGTTTTTTGTTTGTTTGTTTGTTTGTTTTTTAAATTGACATGTCTTTTAGGACTTAAAAAAAACTTTATTATTTTTTTTTAAAAAAAACTTTATTATTTCCTCCCTCTCTTTTTCTACAGTTTGCGAGATGGGAATCCCACATGTGTGACCTTTTATCTACTCAGGCTGTACTGACTACACACACAGACACAGGTCTGTGAGCCTGTGACTGTTGCAGTCATTGTCATCATTGAAATGTTGATGCCATCTTCTTTGGCCAAAAAGTGCCACCTCCTTAAATTGGGTCCTAAATCTTTTTGGATGTGATCTCAGTGGTTTTCCTTGATCTCATAAGGTTCCACCTTATGACACAATATTCCCAGAAAATTTTATACATTTTCTGCACCAAAATTGAAGTCATCCCTTTCTACCAAATGCCCTAACTTCTTTTTATTTTCTTTTTGCTTTTTTGGGTCACACCTGACAATGCTCAGGGGTTACTTCTGGTTTGTACTCAGGAATTACTCCTGGTAGTGCTTGGGGGACCATATGGGATGCTGGGAATCGAACCCAGGTCTGCAGTGTGCAGGGCAAATGCCCTACTGGCTATACTATCACTCCAGCCCCCACAGCCCCAACTTCTATTTCTGTGAAATTACCTTTCGAGAATACAATGTGGTACTGAACTGCTCATTGTTTCAGAGTTGGCTTTCTAGGGCTCCTTTTCTGTGTGTAGAACTTATTATAAGAGTAAAATGCCTTGTGACTCCTTAATATACTCTACAAGTTAGACACTAAAGAGTTTTCTATTTAACTTTTTATGTAAAAATATTTATTTTCCCCATATAAAGATTTTGGGGGTCTTACCCAACAGTGCTTTGGGTGGAGGGTGGATCAGAGCCAGGTCCACAATGCTCAGACCAGCAGCTGCCATTCAGGTTTGCAGGTTTAATGTTCTGACTGGTCTCTGCTTAGGGACTAACAGGCTTACATCTGGTGGTACTCTGCTAACAAACATCTGTATCTTCTCTCTTTCATGCCGAGAATTGTAAATGCATTGGAACTGTGGGTTTATAATATTTCATAATAATTTAATTAAGGCAAAAATTTGCATAATATTCTATAAATATTAATATTTCTACTAATAAGTTTACTGAGTCACATTTTTATGAATTTTATCCCAAGCTTTTAATAGAAAAAACTTGTCAGATTCATAGGTATTTCAAATTATCATTTTTCATTCTTGTGTTCTTAATTGATTTTCTGTTTTAAATACATATGAAAGTATGGGAAGATGCCGTCATGGACAACATTGATGAGGAATACAATCGAATGATTCAGCACCTCCAAGATTGTGCGAAGA
>JAOXYA010000041.1:6371657-6385158 GCA_028565675.1 Sorex palustris
ATGTCCTACTTCCATCATCCATTGAATTCAGATTTTGATTTCTCTGTTCTTAACTCAATCTGAAAATGATTCTAAAGTAATTCTACATGTCTTTCCTCGGTAGGATGGATACTTAAGCACCTAATTAGGATACTCCATATGTACCAACTTTTTATAATATTTTTCAAGGATTCCGCTTGTGAATGTGCCAAGGGCTTGAAGAATTTTGCCTGCTCAGCTCCATTAATATTTAGTGAATTGCGTAGAATAAATTGGGTTGTTCACTGAGCAGGTGAAAAGCTGTCCTGCTTAATAAGCTCAGTATTTCTGTGGCATAAAAAATGTCATATACTATGTCGACAAATGACTATGATTCAGTTTGCATGTCGGAAGAACAATTTCTCTTTTGGCCCACGTGTTGGTTAGCAATGCTAAAAATGAGTGGCCAGTTTGAAAATCTGGATTAAAAGTATTTGTTCAGAATAAAAAATATTTGTAGCTCAAATTCATCAACAGGTTAAAAAATACCATATTCTTTAGCTACATTTTTTTTTGCAGGGTGGGGTGTCTGGGTTACACCTGGTGGTGATCAGGACTTAGACCAGGCTCTGGTCTCAGTGATGACTCCAGGTGGTGTGGGGGGGTCCTGGAGACAGATCTCCGGTCAGTCTTATGCAAGGCAATTTTCCTAGCCACTGTACTGTCACTCCAGCCTCTTTTCCATAGATAATAAGCACTATGAATATAGTCAAGATTATGCTGTTGAGGCAGAATGAACATTTATTTTAGCAGAAATAATCCAATTTATTCCGTTAAAACTATGCCACTGATATCTTTGCTCATGCAAGCTATTGGACATGATGTTAGAACTGTAAAACGGATATCAGACTTTGAGTATTCTCAAGTCCAGTACTTAGAATGGAAACAAACTGAAACAGTTATTTCTTTGAGTAGCATGATTTTTATAATGTAAGAAGCAAGCTGCTTAATTTTCACTGGGGGGGGGCACACTTGGCAGTTCTCGGGGCTTTCTACTGGTTGGCTGCTCAGGGATCACTCCTGGTGGGCGGGGAGGATCATACAGGCTGCTGTGGATTAAAGCCTGGCCATCCTGGTGCAAGGCAAGTGCCCTACTTGCTGTACTATCGCCGAGCTCCCCATCCAAGTTGCCTCATTTATTTATTTATTTTTTATTTATTTTTTTTTTTAGTGAAGCAAGGTGATTTTTCTGGAATGAAACTTGCTTAGAAAGATGTGAGAGAATGTGACTGGAGCGATAGCAGAGCGGATTTGGTGCCTGCCTTGCATGCTGGCTAACCTGGGTTCCATCCCTGGCATCCCATATGGTCCCCTAAGCCCTCCAGGAATAAGCCCTGAGCACCTCTGGGTGTGGCCGCAAAACAAAAATCAACAAAAGGAAAGATGTGAGAGGAGAGAGAGAGGAAATGTGTTAAAAAAGAACACAGCCTACTCCTGAGTGGAAATAGGCTGGCAAAGAAACAGATGAGCAAGCGAGATATGTGTTTAAGGAAGAACATGGGGTGTGAAGAGCAATACTAGGCGGCTTTATTTTTTAAAATGTTTTCCATGAAAATATCTTAACCTATTTCAAATGAGACTTCTGTTTTTTAAAACTTACACATAATTTCAGTGCACATATAATAATACATACTTAGTTACACGAAAAGATGAAATAGTGCCATTTGCTGTTACTTTGATGGAACTGGAGGAGTCATGTTAAGTGAAGTAAGCAGGAGAAAAACAAATACTAGAGATGATCTCTCATATATGCCATATAAATAAAGCAAGAGCCTAGACAGTAACCGATGAAAATAAACCCTTAGAATACTACCTACAGAGCTGAATCTGCCGAAGGTGGCAGGAGGGAAATTTTTGTTTGTGTTTCTTTTTTTTGCTTGTTTTTGGGTCACACCTGGTGAGGCACAGGGGATACTCCTGGCTCTGCACTCAGAAATTACTTCTGGCAGTACTTGGGGGACCATATGGGATGCTGGGAATCGAACCTGGGCTGACCACATGCAAGGCAAATGCCCTACCCACTGTGCTATTGCTCCAGTCTCATGTTTGTTTTTAATTCAATTTTATTATGGCACTATAATTTACAAAGCTGCTTATAATAGAGTTATTTCAGGCATACAATGGAAGGGATATTCAGAAGGGAACTAGTGAAGAGATGAAAGAATATTGACACTTTGGTCATGGATTTTTATTGTATTCCTAAAACATTAACATTATGAAGGCAGTTAGGATTAGAGAAGGGACTACTAAGTCAATAATGGTTGAAGGGACAGCTGAGGATGGGGGATTTGTGCTGAAAGTAGACAAAGGACCAAACATGATGGCCTCTCAGTGCCTGTATTGTAAACCATAATGCCCAAAAGGAGAGATAGATTAAGAAGAAAGATTAAGAAGAAAGGAAAGGTGAGGTAGAGTGGGGGTGGCATGGGGGATACTGAGGATATTCATGGGCATGGTCCTCCCGTTGTTCATCGATTTGCTCGAGCAGGCCCAGTATCATCTCCATTGTGAGACTTGTTACTGTGTTTGGCATATTGAATACGTCATGGGTAGCTTGCCAGCTCGGCCAAGCCAGGTTCGATTCCTCCGTCCCTCTCAGGGAGCCTGGCAAGCTACTGAGGATATTGGTGGTGGGAAATGAATACTGGTGGAGGGATGGGTGTTTGATCATTGTATGACTGAAACTCAATCATGAAAGCTTTGTAATTGTATTTCACAGTGATTCAATAAAAATAATAAATAAAAATTTAAATGAAGCCACAGGTCTAGGTTTATGCTGTAAATCCCAAAAAAAAGCCTGGGAGAAATAAAATCCCCGAAGTATAGATTAAACATATCTTTATTTTGATGAAATGAACATTAGTAAATCAGTGTTTTAAAATGATGAGAAAGAGGAACTAAGGGATGAAACTCTCCTACATTTCTGGTAGAAAGTTAAAATATTGCACTTCCTTTGGAAAAGTGTGGTAGGTCCTCAAAGTGTTAAACATAGACTTACCATATGACTTAGCTATTATACTACCAGAGATATGCTTCCAAGTGCAATAAGGTATATGTCTATACAAACGTATTCATACTTGTTGATAACGATGTTATTATTTGGGGGATGTCACACTTGGAAGTCTTCAGGGCTTACTCTTCTCAAGGATCACTCCAGGCATTGCTCAAAGGACCATATGTGGAGCTTGGGATTAAATAGGGTATGCTGCGTGCAAGGCAAGCACATTAACCCCTGTACTATCTCTCTAGTCTGTGACATTATTCTTTTTGTTTGTGTTTGTTTTGTTTATAGTTGATCTCCCAAGTAATTCTCAGGCAGTCTGGGGTCCCCATTTGGAAGTTCTAGGCCAGCCCTTTCAGCAATTCAGTACAAGATTCCAAGGAGGCAGTAATGCCTGGACACTGCTTTGTATTACTCAGGTCACCATGAAGGTGCTCAGGGTCCTCCAGAACTATTACCCAGTGATGCTTGGGGTCTTCCATGGATGCACCTGGGGTTTTTGTTGTTTAGAAACTGGAACCAGGGCCAGAGCGATAGTACAGTGGGTATGGTGTTTGCCTTACATGCGGCTGACCCAGGTTCGGTCTCTGGCATCCCATATGGGATATGGTCCCCCAAGCACCGCCAGGAATAATTCCTGAGTGCGGAGTCAGGAGTAACCCCTGAGCATCCCTTGGGGGATAACAAGACAAAAAACTGGAATCAAGAGGAATGGTTGGGTTCATTTAGACTGAGATTTTGTAGGGAGGAGGTATGCAAAGGCCCAGGAGAGAGAAGCATGATGTGGGTTCAATTCCTGACACTTCATGACCCCTCTCCCCCCAGCCACTACAATAAACAAACACACAGAGGCATAGACTGTATAGGGAAAAGTGATGACAAATGCAAACTAGAAAAGAGTATGCCTCGAAGCTCACTTTTCCCTATAGAGTCTATACCCCTGAGTACCCCCGGGTTCTGAAGCCTGGTTAGGACACACACATTTTATACTTAAAACACACACACACACACACCTGGGTAGCTCCCTGTGGCATATCTGATATGCCAAAAACAGTAACAAGTCTCACAATGGAGACATTACTGGTGCCCACTCGAGCAAATCGATGAACAACGGGAGGACAGTGCTACAGTGCTATGTATATACACGATAAGGTCAGAGTCCTGCCGTTTTCAGAGGGATTTCTTTTTCATTTCCCTGAGTTATAAAGTTATTTATCATTATTTCAGGCATTCAGAGGGATGTCTGGAACTTCCTCTGTTTTTTTCTTTCTTTCCTATTTTGCAGTACCAGGGATCGAACCCAGGAACACATATGGGAGACACGTGCCCCCTCACACAGCTGCATTCCAGGCGCCTGCCCCTAGTTCTTCATACTGTAAAATAAAAGAAGTGACGATAAAGGCTTTATTCAGGTGGTCATTTATTAAATACAAGCTTTTGAACAGACACCCCCAGGCAAGTCTGATGAGAAGTCACCTTCCTGGAATGTTTCAAAATAGTTAATGTTGATCAAGTTTCATTTTCGTTCACCCCGTAGCTAGTTCGTTGTTGGTTTTCTGGTTCTTTCCCTCTTGAGCAGTTAGAGCCTGGGCATTGTTTCCTCACGTGACTTCCACGGACTTGTAAAGGCACCCAGCAGACTTAAGCTCTGTGCGCCGCTGCTTAGCAACCAGCATCAAATCAAGTCATGAAGCTTTTGTTGAGTGAGATACCAAATAGCAACGGGCACCTTCCCCTGCACGGCCAAAAACCTTTCAAGTGTCTTTCAGTTTTTACATTGCCATTAAGTTAAATTAAAGAAAAAGAAAAAGAAAGAAAAAAAAAAGGAAAACCACAAACTCAGATTTGCTTGACCAAACTTAACTTAATTTTCTAAGCTTAGTATTATCCTCTTGGTAGGGCCTACCAGAGCTGATTCATCTTCGTTTTCCTGTCACACTCCAACACAGCCAACACAGAGTTTGCTCTGACAGATTCTGAGCCTCTTCCGAGTTCCAGACAAGAAAACACTTCTTGAAGCTTCCAAGAAGTGCAGACTGTAACCGTGCTGTACCACGATGCAAGTCCCATTTTGGGGGGAGCCTCTTAGAACTACTTCAAGGAGAGGGTAAAAAAAAAAAAGGCACAGAGAGGACACTTGGTTTTGTTACCAGTGGTGGCCTAAAGCTACACAATCGCCTTTGTGATGGGTGAAAGATGTCCAGCAGCATTAATGGTGCCATTCGTAAAAAGTTTCAGGAAAAAAGCTCGAAACACAAAACAGCGGGTTGAAAAGACTTACAATCCAAGGACTAACTCCAGAACACAGAGACACTAGAGGCAGCGTAGAGGTTGTTGATGGGAAAGCTGCTGGGAACAGCTGCCTCCCGAGGTTTTGTGTCCACTCCCCTCCAATTGTCTCCTCGAAAACTCGGGTCCTTCTCCCCGTCCCGCTCCAGCCCCACACCCCCCTTCTCTACAAAATGAAAAACACCCTGTTAGATTAAGTTCATAAGATAAATGCAAGTAGGTGGGAAGTTTATTTTATATACAGTTCATTATCTGAAGTAGAGGAGGGTAATAAATAAGAAAAAGAAGCTCAGTGTAAGAACACAGTTCCTATCAAACCACACAATCCAGGCCCAGGGAGCGAACGGAATTAGTATCGGACGCTCTGCTGTCTGCCAAGGTCGCAGCCTTCCTTTTTTGACCAGCACAGCGACAGGCGACAAACATCGACTTTATAGCGAGTGTGGGCTACCCTGATTTGGGGTTTTCCAACAGACACCGTCCAAATCGAAGGTTCGCTTATAGCAATATATCGGGGGCAACCAGACAGTTACCATCTCGGGGGCCAGGATCATGAGGTCTAAATGAAGCCCTGACCCAACTTCTACACTGTATTGCATTTGTTGTTTATGAAATCTTCGGGCTTTGGGTCGTAAAATGGCTTGTGGACTCAGCTGTGCAGAGTCCGGCTTTGCTAATTGATGACCTGAGGCTGTTAGAAATCACACTTAGAAATAGTAAGCCCAAACAAGAGCTCTATCATTCGGGCGTCTCAGAATTCAGTCTAGAATGTTAGTAAACACCACACTGCCCTCAATTGACAGTGACCGAAATAAAATGGAGCACATGGCATGCCCTCACTCTGCTCAGTGTGTGGACACACTAAGATACACCACTGATACTAGGTTTTTTGTTTTTTGTTTTAAATGTTACTGTAACATTTTTCATGGTTATGATATTCATTGACTAACTCTTCTACCAAAGTCTAGTCTTTGTCGCAGAGATTTTCATTAAAAAAAGGGCCCAAGAACATCCTTTATTTATTTGCCTCAGAATTTGTTGACTCAGGTTTTTGAATCAAGTCTGTCTACTAATCCCCCTAAATATCCTACAGGGGTGAGTTTTCTGTGTTCTGAATGCCACAGGGGAGTGGCTGGACTCAAAAGTTCAGAGATAACACAATATTCAGAGTTACAAGGTAATACAGTAAGAGCTACCAATGAACATTCCCCTAAAACTCCTTTTTTCATTTCATTTATCACCTTACTCAAAAGACCCCTCAAATGTCAAAGTATCTTTTCTGTAAGGTCGTTCATGGACATTACAAAGCTTTAAGGAGGCAAAGGACTAACGCTGGGGCCATGAGGAATAGCGAATGCCTCTGTAACGAGTGGTTCTGAGAGGATCAGAGCTGTTACAGGACATCGTATACTTACAAGCAATGCTCACCACTGATGTCTGAGCAGTTCTTGAAAGAGAAATAGTAACAGGAAGCTTTAATAGTGGGAGTTAATATAAATTAAGGTAGGAGAAGTAAGAAGAAAGAGAACAGAGGTTAAAAAATTAGTGACGATTCTAACTTGGTGATGATGTAGTATCACTTCCCGTAAGCTGGGAGAGCACGGTCAAGTTCTCAGGAATCTAAATGATCATAATTTAAGCAAAGGCAGTTCTCTAATATAGTCAAGAGAGGAAGGAAGAAAGAGAAAGAAAGGAAGGAAGAAAGGAAGGAAGGAAGACAGAAAGAGAAAGGAAGAAAGAAAGAAAAGCAAACAGAACCAGAAAGTGAGAACCGCAAGTGCTTATCTACACGCTGGGGTTGGTGTGATTGGTCTGGTTCACAGTATTTATTCAAGTCGCTCCTTCTGTTGCTTCCTCTCGGCAAGCCACCTTTGGATTTTTTCTTTTAGTTCTGTGTTTGGCCGGATCTGGTCCATGGTGAGGGGACTACGATTAAAAGGATCTGTTTGGTCACTGGGACAGAGAGAGAAAGGAAAAGGTTTTTTCACTTCCATAAACCCCAACATCCTCAGCCCCAAAACAAACACCTGGACACTCTCGGAGATGGAAACTATGGGTGGTCGATTTCTCTTTCTTCCTTCACTGCTAGGGATGAGCCCAAGGCCTCACACATATAAGACAAGAATGTATTTATTCTATCAGTGAACTACAAACAGCCCCTCCGCGCCCCCCCCTGCTCCCCCCCATTTCAGCTTCTTTATGTCACCTACCTTTTGTTTGTTTTGTTTTTTGGGCCCTACCTAGCTGTGCTCGGAGCTTACTCCTAGCGCTGTTCAGGGGACCTATATTTAGTGCCAGGAATAAAACCTTGGGAAGCTGGCATACAAGGCAAGTAAGTGCCTCACCCCTGCTTCCTCTCTCCAGCTCCTGGTCCTGATAGGGTCCTTATGTCCCTAATAGTCAAGTGCAGTCCTTTTTCCAAATGCCTCTCCAACAGACCAGCAAACCGGCGATATTTCTGGGGTGCAGAGGCCTGGCTCAGGGGCCTGGAGCACACTGTGCTTAGGGGTGCTTTCCAGGGCGCACTTACCTGAGCAAATGCCTGGCAATGGTGGAGCGATCCACAGTGACCCTGGAGGACGGCAGCACCACGGGGTCACACATGAGCGTGCTCATGATGGGGTCCAGGAACTCGTCGCACGCATCTGCGTAGGTCTCCTCTTCCTGCTGCTGGAGGTCGGCTAGAGACTGAGCAGCAACACGCGAGTTACCCCCGCGGCTCCTCAGAGTCCGACCGCCTTCACCTGCCCTTCTGGGAGGGGGGTTGAGGCTAGTCCCAGCTCTGAGCCCACGACCAGCCCCTGACAAGGTTCAGGGGAGTTTCTGGGGTGCTGGGGAGAGAAGCGGGGTCGACGCCTGCAAGCCAAGGACCTTGCCCCTGTTCTTTCTCTTGGGCCCCCTATACCTTGATCTCAGAAAGTGAAGTGACAGAACTCGCTTATGGTCTCCCTGAGGCAGCAGAGCAAGTTTAGCGCCCAGCTCCACCTCGGCAACCTGTCTGGCTCCGCAGGGAGCTAATTCTCCTGGGGGTCTGGGGGTGGGGGCTCTCCAAGCTCATGCTGTCCTTGAACATGGATCTCACGTGCTTGTCTTGATGCCTCTTTGCTTCCTTACTCCCACTGTGGAGAAGCCTGTGTTCTCTCTTGAACACATACTTGTCCCCTCTCTCTCCTTTCATCTTTCTAAATATGTTTTAATAAACACTGGGTTGAATTGATGCCGGGAACATTGGTGGTGGAGAATGGGCACTGGTGGAGGAATGGGTACTTAAAATCATTGTATTCACGGTGATTCATTAAAAAAATAAAATAAAATAAAAATACAAAAAACCCAGGGCTGGAGGCACAGCAGGTAGGGCGTTTGCTTTGCACGTGGCCGACCTGGGTTCGATTCCCAGCATCCCAGCATCCCATATGGTCCCCTGAGCACCACCAGGAGTAACTCCTGAGTGCAGAGCCAGGAGTAACCCCTGTGCATCGCCAGGTGTGACCCAAAAAGCAAAAAACTGAAAAACAAAAGGAGGTCTATCAAAAAACACACACCTTGAATCCCAATGGTACAAAAGACATACGTATATCAATATATCTTCTTCCACGTTACGACAAAGATTTGGCAAAAATAAAACATACCCGGTAACAAAAATAATGTAGTCAGTACCCATATTGCAAACAATACCCAGGGCAAAGAGAGTGAAGAAAAAATGCCTGCCATACGGGAGAAGCGACAGCAAGTGGGGAGAGCAGCGGGAGGGGACCTGGGCTCACTGGTGGTACGAGAAGGTGGTACGAAAAGGACACTGGTGAAGGAAGGGGGATCAGAACATTGGATGACTCAAACCCAACCTTGAACAACCCTAACTGTGGATCTCAGTTACATTAATGTGCTTCAATTAAAATGTAGATTTACATAGGGGCTGGGAAAGACAGTACAGCAGCTAAGGTAAAATGACTGCAAAAGAACATGTAGCTAAATCATTTTCAGTCCTTGAAATATGTTCTAGATAGAGAAATTCACAGGTTTTTTTTTGGGGGGTGAGGGGGGTCTGTTTTGGTTTTTTGGGAGTGGAAGGACATAGAAGCGAGGACAGGGATGGGGGCAGGAAAGGGAACCCAGACAGAAACTGTGTTTTACTGTGCAGTGCTCAGAATGGAGCCCAAAGCCTCATGCTTTTGTGGGGTGACTCACTGAACCCCCACTCACTCTGGGGCCAGAGCAGCAGTACAGCAGGAAGGCAATGGCCTCGTACGCGGCAGCATGCCACAAGGTCTTCCAAGTACAGGTATACCAGGAGTGATTCCTGAGTGCGGAGGCAGCAGGAAGACCAGAGCATGCAGGGTGTGCCCCCCTCAAAGAAGAAAAACAGAAATCTTTACAAACTATTCAAGTAACATCAGTTTAGTGCCATATTTCCTTAAACACCAAACTGGTTTTAAGGACCACATCCGATTTAGAAATTAAGATGCTTAGATGTCACTTGGCAACTCAAAAGTGTGACCGGAGTCTGAAATAAATTTACTTTGGGGGGTAAAGCAAGAGCGATGGTGGGAATACGAACGGGAGGAAACAACCAGCATTTCCTTACCCGAGCCCACTGGAGAAGAGCCAACGCTGAGACTCTGTAAGCTCCCGTTCCTGAGCAGCGTGGGAGACTTCTGCAGGCTAGAGCTCGTCACGCTCCCCGCAGCTGAGGCCACAGACGAAGTCGGAGAAGCCGAAGAAACTGAGAGATGAGAAACGTTCTCTTGACTCTTATTTCCTTTGGGCCTTCCAGGCCCATGCTTACTTTGTTTATTTCCTTTCCTTTTCTTTTCCTTTACAGTTTCTTCTTCTATACTGGAGGGTGGGCCCCGCTTATACCCTGCTGCAGGAAGGCTGGAGTTACCCAGCTCTCCAGGTGAATTCTCAAAGCTCTTAGGCTGTGAAATAACGGCTGAGGTCGAAGGGAGACCAATCAAGGAGCTGAAGCTGTTTACCCCCGCCTCCTGACTTCCAGACTCTCCTTTATGTACATCTTTGGTTGTCGATGACTGTTGGGAGTGGGTATAACTGTCACTGCGCAGATCAGAGTCTGTGAAGCTCAAGAAATCCTGGGGAGATTGCACTGAGCTTCCGGAAGATGACTTCACGCTGCCAGGGGTTCCGGAAAAGCTGCCTGTGAGGGGAAATCAAAGAAATTGAAAAATTAAAAAACAGGGAAGAAAAAAATTGGGTGCAGAAGTCCCTGTGACCAATAAGAAATGATATAATTATCAAAAGAGGGGGAAGCTAGCTAAGACTCAGGAAATCACTATATAACAAGTTGGATTTTAAAAAGTTATTACAGAAATCAAATTTGCCTACAAAATTACATTTTGACCATGCTATTCTATAATTTTATAGTTATTTAACTGAATACTAACTCTTAAACTGCAAGCTATTACTTATAAAATCAAAAAAATACTGTGCTTTACTTAACCCCGCCCCCCCTCCCCCCCATGCTGTGTGCATACACTCCAAACAGGACTGAAAAACACTGAGGAGGTCTCACAAGGAATTTGGGTAGACTACACACAGACTCTGGCTAGTGTCTTTTTCCAATATTGTACAAATTTGTAAATGTTCCCAACATACATAAAGAAGAAAGAATGTCCGTTAGGTTATAAATTCTGAGAAACTTCAAGAAAATGTGTTTTCCCCACATAAACAATAACTATCACACACAACCCAATCTACACCTTACATTCTCAATCCATTTCCACAAGTTGTATTTTTAAAAGTCACTAATAGTAATACTGAATGTATAAAAGATGCAATTCTCGCTAGTCAGTTTTACAGGGGCTTATTTCTCTCCGTATTACAGCATCCAAAATTTCATTATGAGCTACAACACTGAGGTTCTTATTTACCTAGTAGAAAACTAATACATCTGGAATGAAAACAGTTTTAGCTCATCATCCCATTTCACGAAGCCCTCTTCATGCGTGCCAAATGAAGAAAGAAGCTGTGACCACACATGAACTACAGTTCATAAAACTAAACCGCATCATATTCTAACTAATGTGTTTAGAAATGAAAACTCAAAATCAAGTATGACTAGAGTAGAAAGGAAATTTCAGGCTAAGTGCCAGATTTTATTGTGAAGCACACTCCTTAGTTGTCAGACGTTTGAAATACACGTTAAATGTTCAGATATACTTCATACACTAAATTTCTTTTGAAACTAAGATACCAAGATTCTATTATTTAATCTTAATCACTTCTGAGATGGCTTCCTAAAAAAGAACATTAAAAGTTTTGAATTCTGACTCAAAAGAATATGTTTTACTATACTTACCTAGCTATTACCTATGTCAGTGTTTCCAGGCTATGTCTATGGAGAGCGTACAACTCAAGAAGCCATTTACATGACATCAATCATTTAAGTACAATTGCAATTTGCCACTTAATTAGCAGCTAAAAAGCAGTTATTATTTTCCTTCTGATTGTCGCCATCTGTCCTTTTTACTACACATTTTTGTTTTTACAGTTGGTGTTGAAAGCTCACTACAGTGTGGTGAATATACTTCAGAACATTCAGTATTTATTTTACATTTTCTAAACTCATATATAACCTAAAGAAAAAATAATAAGACCAACTATATTAATTGCCACAGCCTTTATATATTCAATGTACACACTGATCGCTCTGCTCTTCATGGAACACCCAACAGTACTCAGGGCTCATTTCTGGGCTCTGTGCTCAGCAACGACTCTCGAGGCAGCTCAGCATACACATACCATGTGCCGTACTTGGATTTAAACCCAGGACAGTCACATGCAAAGAAAGTACCCTCTGCCTCTGTTCTACCTCTCCAACCCCCCACTACCCTACACTGAAATGTCAATTTCAAATATGAAAATAAAGGCGAGGTCAGAGCAATGGTACAGAGAGTAGGGCATTTGCCTTGCATGCAACCCACCAGGATTCAGTTCCCGACATTCCACTCTGAGAACTCCCAGGAGTGGTCCCTAACTGCAGTGCCAGGACTGAGCACTGATAGGCATGCCCCACCCCAACCCCCCCAAAAAAGTTTTGGTTCTCAACAATTCAAAAAAAAGAAAAAAAAACTAAAAAATGTTTTTTATAAAATAAGTTACTACACATAAAAGTATAATGCATTCGCAGGGCTGGAGCGATAGCACAGCAGGTAAGGTGTTTGCCTTGCACGCAGCCAGCATGGCCGACAAAGGTTCGATTCCCAGCACCCCATATAGTCCCCTGAGCACCGCCAGGAGCAATCCTGAGTGCATGAGCCAGGAGTAACCCCTGAGCATCGCCAGGTGTGACCCAAAAAGCAAAAAAAAAAGTATAACACATCATTAACCTTGAAATAGGAGAAGATTCCTTAATTTCCTCACTTAACAAAAGGAGAAATATTTTTCTAAATGGATTAGTACTTCATAGACAGATTAAAATTTCCAAAATGCAATTTTAATAAAAAAAATGCAATTTTAAAATAAACTGGGGGGAGGGCACATCTGGCAATGCTCAGGGATTATCCCTGGCTCTGTGCTCAGGCATTAGTCCTGGTGGGCTCGGGAGAGCAGTTGGGGTGTCGGGGATTAAATTCAGGGCCCATGTGAGTGAGCTGCATGCAGTGCAAGCACCTGACCACTGGACTATCGCTCGGGCCCCTAGAAAATTGTCTTGTAAAAGGAGTGATTAAATACTCTCATATGCTCAAATGATTGGAGGTACAACTAAAAATACATACATTATTTCCAAAATGGAAAAAAAACATCAAAATTTATCAAAATAAAAAAGCAAATCGGACACTTTCCTACCTTACTAATTTTCTTTTTATGGAAGGCAAACTATAAATGGGACTTGAAATTAAGAGCGAAATAACTATAGTCTAAAATCTATTAAACATACTTTTTATTATTTGGAGGGTTTTGTTCTCATACCCAGTGGTGCTCAGAGCTCACTGCTTGCTCTGCACTCAGCGATCAGTCCTGGCAGGGCTCAAGGAATCATATGAGATCCCAGGGATCAAACCCAGGTCAGACAGATGCCGTACTCTAGCTCCAGCCCCCATTTTATCTTTTTTTTTATAATTTATTTATTTATTGAACCACTGTGGGGAAAGTTACAAAACTTTCAGGTTTAGGTCTCGGTCATGCAAATATCAAACACATTTTCCTTTACCAATACTTATTTTTCACCACGAAGAA
>JAOXYA010000041.1:6415361-6425622 GCA_028565675.1 Sorex palustris
ACACAGTAACAACAAAGTCTCCAATGGAGACGTTACTGGGCCCGCTTGAGCAAATCGACGATCAACGGGAGGGCCTCCCCCCACCCCCGACTCCTTCTGTTCGTTGCTACTGCTGTCTCGATGACTGAGGATCACACACACTTTGTTCCGGTGCCTGTACAGCTGGTCGTTAAGCTCACTGGGGACTGCACACTTTGGCTGCAGTGCCTGTACTGTGTTCACTGGAGGCTGTACTTATTTCTCTGCGATAGCTGGGCACATTCTGGTTGAAGCACTTGCCAGAGTTCTTTGGGATGCTCACATAGGTGCATGTCAGGAGCCATAGATCCAGCCTCATTGCTGCCACGTCTTTAGTTTGAGGCCTCAAACCTAACTGTGCACCAGAAGCAGCACATTTTGTTAAGATCTCAGGATTATGTCTGCATTTAAATATCTGCATATATATATATATATATCCACATTTATTTGTAAAATTGTATAACATAAATTAGACTATTGTGGGAAATGGTAACCATTTTCTCTTGTCCTAATTTGAAGCCCCAGCGGTATATAAATATCAACCTTTAACTCCCATAACTGACAGGGTTGTTTTGTTCATATCGTGACCAAAAAAAATCATCAATTATGTAATTTGATTATGTTTTTGGCATCAATTAAAAACTTAAGATTCCACCAGTGGAACAAAGTCACCAGAATGACTTCTATCAAGTGGAATATTGTACCCTTTCTCTAAATTGGCACAATTTAGAAAAGGGGTACATACAATACCTATTCTTGAAAGTTGAACATAAAAAATCAGTCATCTGCTTACTGCTTACTGACTACTTAGGTTAAATCTCTGTCCTTCCGTCTGTCTTTCAAACACTTGCCATTAAACTAGAAATATTCAATTTTATTAGCAGAGATAAAATTAATACTAATTAGATATTAGCCTTCTCTTCCTGTCTTCCTAGTGATATTGTAATTTTTCCTGCGTGAGAACCCTAGCATATATGCATATGTATGTCCTTCTTCATTCTCATGTGTACATATGTTTCGGGGACCACTCCTGGCAGAGATCAGGATTTACTCCTTGTTCTGCATTCAGGGATCACTCCTGGTGATGCTCGGGGAATATGCAGTGCTGGGAATCAAAACAGGGTTGACAGCCACATGCAAAACAAGCACCTTGACCTGTAGTATTTCTCTAGCTATTTTCTTATTTTCTGTCTCTTGTTTAGTGTTTTGAAGATAGATCCTTTACTCAAAGTTGTTGACTGGATATAAAGAGATTTTACTTGTCTCTACAAACATGACTAATTTCATCTCCTCTTTTGTCTATCAACTTGTCATAAGAATAAAATCAGGTTTATTTGTGTCTTTTTAAAAAGTTATTACCACGTATCTTGTCTTGTTATAGTAACAGTCTTAACATTTAGCGCATTACCAGGTCTTTTCATCCATGCATTATTCTCAAATAATAAAAAATCCTGCTGGTTATCAAGACGGATCTATGCATCCTCTTGGTGACCTTATCCATTATTTAGAATGAAAGAAAAAGCTACCCTTAAGTTTAAAGTTTCTGAGTGACTTGGTTGCAAACAGTAGACTGCACTTTGCTTTTTGTGTATCCTCACAAGAAATACAGGCACATGTTAAAGGCCAGATGGTTCACGGTCTGGAGGGGAGTATTGAGTTAGAAGAGTCTATTCCATTGTTTTACCCATTCTTAAGTACTTAGTCCAACTGTGCCATGTTGTTGGCTTTGAGCAATTAGAAACAGAAAAAAAAGGAGAGGTAAAGTTGTGGTTATACTTTGTCTTCACAATACAGTTATTTGATAACTTTATGCAAAAAACAAATGGAAAGATTTTTGTGTGTATCTTCTAACAAGCTGTGAGTTCGGACAAAATTTAAGGTCTCTCTTTTAATTTTATTGAATCACCGTGAGAAAGTTACGAAAAGAAAAAAAATTTTAAAAATGAAAACTGAAAAAAAAAAACTTAAGGTCTCTCTATTCAACCTTATATTCCCCCCACCAAGTTTCCTTTTTCTGTTAGAACGTGCTGCCATAAATTTAGTGAACTGCTACCAATGCAAATTACTATCTTACGTCTGTGGAAGTCAGAATTCTAAAATGGGTCTTGCAAGGCTGGCTACCGGCCTCTCTTTCCTGAAGCCACTAACGGAGAATGAAGTCCTTCCTTGTTCATCTTCCACAGATTCCTACCCAATGCGCTCTGCATTCTGGGTTTTCTGTGTGTGTCAACACCACCTTGATCTCTGTTCCCATTCTCATATCTTCTCAAATACTGTCTTCCCCTTTCATTTTTATAGAAACGTTTGTAATTATTGAATCTCGGAATCTTTGTACTAGACCCACCCAGATACATCTCCCCACCTTAAATTACTCCTTAAATTAATCACATCTGCAAAGTCCCTTTGGCCATGTAAGCTGATATTCACAAATTCTAGGGATCAGGATGTGAACATCATTGGAGAGGCATTTTTCTGCTCACTTGCCTTCCAGATCAGCCTCCTGCATAAGATCTATACAGGTACCTCCTTTGCAGTACTGAGCAACTAGTTTCTGCTTCTTGAAAGTTGAATTTTTCTCCCACAAATGTGAGACAATAATTCGAAGATCCTTCCCTCCCTTTTCAAGGCTCTTTATATGATTGCATTGTGTTTTCTCAATGCTGTGTTAATATAAATATAACTGCTGTTTTGGGGCTGGAGCGATAGCACAGCGGGTAGGGTGTTTGCCTTGCACGCAGCCAACCCGGGTTTGATTCCCAGCATCCCATATGGTGCCCTGAGCATCACCAGGACTAATTCCTGAGTACAAAGCCAGGAATAACCCCTGTGCATTGTTGGGTGTGATTCCCACCCCCCCCCAAAAAAAAGTCTTTGGTCACCAATAGCCAATGTCATTCAGAAATATCAAAAGCAGGACTTCTGGCCCCCAGATTGCCTGTCTCAAAGACACCATCTTCTTTCTGCAGCTCTTCTGCTTTCTGCTTCATGCTGCTCTTGGCCCCTCAGGAAGCTGGGCCTTGAAGCCACTGGGCCTCTCTGGAGGTCCCCATGTGTCCAAGGGAGCTGAGGGGTGGGAGGGGGATTCTGTAGTGGCTTCCCACTGCCTGCCTTGCTCTGTTCTGCCCTTCTGCCCTTGGCCATGGAGGGCTGAGTGCTGAATGCAGCTATTTGGAGTTGGCGTCTGTTTTCTCTTAGCCAGAAGCAGGGGCACTTCTGGAGCCATTTCTTTCCTTTTTGGGGGCGGGGGTGCATACCTGGTGATGCTCAGGGGCTGCTCCAGGCTCTATCCTGGGGGCCGTGAGCGGGGAGTCACTTCTCTCAGTGCTCAGCTGGCCATAAACAGTGCGGGGGATGGAAACCAGGGCCGGTGGGTAACATGCCAGGAAAGCATGTTAATTCTTTTATTATCATCTTTCCATCCCCTGGACTTTTTTTTTTTTTAATTTTAACTGTAACTCCAAAGGAAGCTTCTGGAACCAGTGTGGAACCAAGCGAACAGCTTCGCTCAGTTTCTGGGTCTCGGAGGTTGAAATTTAAAAAAAGGAGGAGGCCGGCTACATCAAACCAAAACTCTCTGGCTGCATGTGCCTGCGGCAGCCGAGTGGCTGTGCAAAGTCGGCTGAGCCGGGCCTCTGCCCTCCCTCACACCTGAAGCCTCAAGGCCTGGGCCCTCAGGGCAGCCGACACTGCCTACCGGTCACTGGCACCTTCTCCCACCCCTCAGGGCCTGGCTTTTCCTGATCTAGCAGCCACCAGACCCCGGGGAAGTGGCACAGACATCTGGGGACAGAGTCAGCCAAGCTCCAGGCATGGACGGCCACCTCGGGTCAGGGAGAGCCGTGGATTAGCTTTTCCTGCCCGGTCTCTGCCCAGCTAGAAACGCTTCCGTGTGGCTCAGTGGCCCCCACCACAGGCCCTCCCCATTCCCTGTCCAGATCCATTCCTCAGTCACTCGCACTCGGCGTTCACCCGTCCGCTCTCGCTCTCACCCACTCATTCTCTCACGTACACATACAGTCACGCACTCATTCATTCGTGTACTCACTCATTCACTCATGCACTCATTCTCACGCATTCATTCACTCATGCACTCATTCACTCATGCACTCATTCACTCATGCACTCATTCACTCATGCACTCATTCACTCATGCATTCATGCACTCATTCTCGAGCATTCATTCTCTCAGGCTCTCATTCATTCACTCATTTCCCTCCCTCCCTCAGGAGTGCCCTGCGCAGCCATCACCACCTCTTCACTGTATGTCTGAGCCCAGCTGTGCGACCCTCATTAGCTCCTCCACGCCCTCCTCACTGACACCTTCCTTAAGAATAGTCCCCGAGGCCCGTGGCTTCATATGTTCCAGGTACTTCCCTGGGCCTCTCGAAGCAAGATCTGAGGCCAGGACCTCCCCACTCAGGGACAGGCCACAGGACTGCTGGGAACAGCCAGTCTCTCGCTCAGAGTCCAGGCAAACCTGTCTCTTCACTGGCAATGACAGGAGAAGGATCACAGAGAGGCTCAGAGAACAGAATGCACCACTGCATGAGGGAGACCCAGGTCAGTGCCAGCGTCCGCCCTGAGCATCGCCAGTATGACCCCAGCACTGCTGGGTATGACCCTAGCGACGAAAACCAAACAGAAACCAGAGCTGCTGGTTGCCGGTTAAGTGGGGCACCTCCAGGGCACAGAGAGGGCTATTTTCCTTTGGCACTTTGATGCCCTGAGGGCCTATTGTGCCACCTGTATTTAGTCCTGACAAAGGGGCACCCTGCTTAGAGCCTCCCCGAACCTCCACCCCAGCTACTACTTGGGAATTGCCCCTCCTCCACCTGCCTTCCTCTTTCAAAAGAAAAAATATCCCAACCTCCTCAACAGAACAGGGAAGTGTCCCCCACCCCCCCCACCCCCAGAAGCCCTCCCCGGCCCCAGCTGTCCCTCTAGTTCCAGCCTCTGTCACCCACTTCCACATCCCTTCTTGGTTTTCCCTAGAAGATTTTTGTTTGTTTGTTTTTTGTTTTCTTTTGCTTTTTGGGTCACACCTGGTGTTGCACAGGGGTTAATCCTGGCTCATGCACTCAGGAATTACTCCTGATGGTGCTCGGGGGACCTTATGGGATGCTGGGAATCGAACATTGGCTGCGTGCAAGGCAAACGCCCTACCTGCTGTGCTATCGGTCCAGCCCTGTTCCCTGGAAGGTTTTAAGCACATTCTCGGCATCTCAGCATTTCATCTACGGGTCTCCAGGGAGGCTGACAGATACGCTGCTTGAGAGCCCAATGGGTGATGACTTTGGGGCCCCACTGGGACCGCTTCCTGGCTTCCACCTGCTCGGTCACTGCCCACTGGCTGGGGGGAGGGGGATGCTGAGCTGGTCACTGCCAGCCAGGGACTGGAAAATGCCAGAGAGATGGAGCCAGCATCTCCCAACCTGTCCTGGCCCCTGGCCCCATCCCAACCTCATTTTCTTCTTGTGCCTCCTGTTTCCCCCCAAGCTCCCCCCCCCCACTCCGCGGCAACTCCACATCCTACAAGCTGGCTCCTGATCTTGTGGTGTGTATCTCATTTACTCTCTCTTGGAATATCCTTGGGGCCCACATGTGGCAGCTCCCCATGGAGAAGTGCTGATCTAGACATTCACATCTCCAAGGTGCTTTTCTTCCAAGTCAGGACCACAACTACCCCCCACCCCCGGGGGGGTTTTCCCTAGAGCAGGTCAATATTTAGGGTAAAGTAACTTGGGGAGAGAGAACAGCGCAGAGTCTCCTGCCCCTGCGCCTGGCTTTCTTTGCTGGGGCCCCTTGAAGGGGGGCGGGTTGAGTTTCCCTCCCTGCCCCGAGCAGAGCTCCAGCAGCCGTAGACCTCCAGAACCAACCTCAACCATGCTGAGACCACTCTCCACACGCATGAAGGTACTGGCAGAGGAAAAAAGGCATGTGGGTCCTGGGGCTGAGATCTCCAAGCCTGCGCGGATCGGGGCTGAGCATCCTCCACCCAGATCTTTCATCTTCCGGTAGGCAGGGGTCACACCCACCAACTGACCCCTTGGCACCGTGTAATCCCATCAACGGCCAAGACCCAGAGACTACAAAGCCCAGCTCCCCTGAGCGACGTCTTATTATCTCATTCTTACTTTTGGACAACCTGGCAGGCTACTGAATGTAACCTCCCCACACGGCAGAGTCTGGCAAACTCCACGTGGCATACCCAATATGCCAAATACCAGTAACAATGATGGGTCCTCATTCTCCTAACCCTAAAAGGGCCTTGAATATGGGACTTTAAAATCTCAGGGCTAGGATGAAGGAGACGTTACTGGGGCCTGCTCGAGGAAATCGACGAACAACAGGATGATTGTGATTGTGAACTTGGGGAACTGAGAATCAGACCCTAGAGACAGCCCAGAACCCTTTCAGAGACTCACTGCTTAGTGGTGCTGGGATCAAACCCTCACACACCAAGGCCAGTGTCCAACCTCTGTGCCTCAAGCCCTGCCTGTCCCCCTCTGGCCTCTAGTACATTATCAATGTTAGTGACTCTCTGCTTTATTGTGTGTGGGGGGGTGGGGGGAGGAACACAACCAGAAGTGCTCAGGGATCACTCCTGGCAGGTAACATACGGGGTGCTGGGAACTGAGTCCAGGCCGGCCGTGTGCAAGCCTTACCTGCTGTACTTCTGTGCTGGCCGCTTTTCTTCTTTTAGTGGACCTGGGCTACTCCAGAATGAACTAAAACCTGTGGGAGTGGGGGTCCCTCTCTGAAGGCAGTCTGCTATGTTGCTGCCTGGGCTCGAAGCCTCACTGCTGGTTTAATAAACAAGTCCTCTTGCGCCTTTGAATTTAAGCAACAAACACCCGGTTTTTATGACACCTTACACAATTAATCATTATTCATGACTGTGATCTACCACTCTGTCCTTATGATGTCCTTACTGTTGATGGCCTGGAATCCACAAGGCCACAAGACACAGAACCCAAGGTCTGGCTGTCCTGAATCTGGTGTTTCACAGTTTGCACGGACAGGTTATGTCATGGGGTGGAAATGTCTGACAAATAAAGAAATCCTTACTTCCAGAAAGTCTTCCCTGACTCACTCATGCCTCTGAACTGATAGCTAAGCACACAACCAGAAGAGGCTCCTTTTTGGGGTGTTTTTAAGTGACAAAGGAAAGCCCTCCTCAAGGCAGCTTAGAGAAAGGGGTTCCTTGATTACCTTTCAAAAGCCAAGGATTGTCCTGGGAGAGAAGAAAGGCAGGATACGCTCTGGTGTTTGTTTTGGACGCAAGAAAGGGGGGGACTTGGGCCCTTTCTAGAGAGACCTTTTTTTACGCCCTTCCACTTGCTTTGTGAATCTACCAACCACAAAATTTACTCCATCCCCCTTTCCTCGCTCATTTCCACGCTCCCTCTCTCTTTTTAGCAGTCACACTCCAGCCGGCCATATTAGAGAGATGGAAATAAAGCTTCCTTAATGTTGTTTGTGTCTTTGAAGCCCAGCGTGCAGTTTTGTTTATTTTTTTTTAGCATTAACCACCAACCCGAGTAGCCTGAGTAGCCCTCGGCCCCCCTACCCGCCCTCTCCTGGTCCTTCCCCGACTCCCCCAGCTCAGAAAATGCACACAGATTCCGGGCTCCCTCGCCCAGCTTCCAGCCTCACCGGGCTCAGCCTCCTTTTCTCTTTGGGTAAGTGAGACGCAGGGCTGCGAGCTCAGAGGGGCGCATCGGAGCATCCAGCTATGCCTGGGGCATGTTGGGGGAGGGGGCCGGGAGGAGACTGGGCTGGGGACAGCCTGACACAGCACGGGGGACAGACGGGTCACAGAAATGTTGGGCCAGAGGGTTTGGGTGTGTCCTGGGAATGATAGTGGTCAAGGGAGGGGATGTGTGTGGGTGGGGGGTGTGTGGGGTTCAGGAGGGTCTCCCTGAAGTTCACCTAGGCAGGGGGTTGGGGCAGAGGATAAAACATTCTCTTCATGGAGATATATAGTGGCTTGGGACTTAATGCAGCCATAGGGGGGTCTCCTTAGAGAATCTGGGGGCTTGGATTTAGGAATTTGGTGATGGAGACCCGAAGAGAGGGCATGTGGGGGGGGGGCTGCAGGGGACAGGGGAGACAGTTGAGTCTGGCTTTCTGGAAGTGGGGAGCACTGACATGTGGGAATGTGAGGTGGGGGTGGGTTTGCGGAGCTGGTGGCTGGTCTCTGGATGGGGCGACAACCTGCTGAGGCGGGCAGGGGTGGGAAGGTACCTCTAGCAGGGAGCAGATGGAAAGCATGGGGGTGGGGACCAGGGCGGGGCAAGAGACCAGGGAAAACAGAAAAACAAATCAAGTGAGGGGACCTGTGGACCACAGGGTTCGTCGCTTTTTAATTGGTCTCAGCATGGCCCTGCCTGGTCCCGGGCCCCAAGGATAAATTCACGTGACCATGCATAGACTTCCAGGTGGGCCACCGAACCATCTCACAGGGAGCTGTGCCAGCGGCTCTCTCACAGTTTCTCTGGATCTAAGCGGGCTCAGTGCTGATGCATCCGCCGAGGGGCGCGGTGTCCAAGGGCAGGGGGGCTGTTCTGGGCCGCTGTCTTGCTCTGTGGGGTGGTGGGCAGCCCTGGCACCCCACACAGCAGGGAGCCCCGTGAGCTTTGCTGAGTCTAGGGATGAAGTGGCAGCTGAATGGGTCACCCTAGACACTGGGGCCTTGAAGGCCCCGGCAGCCGACCTGGCTTGGAAGCCATCCCTGGCAGAGATTTCCTGAATCTAGACTTGCTCGTGTGCTCTTCCCAAGAAAGAATTCTCTGCTTTCCTGTTTTTGTTTGTTTGGGTTTTGGTGCTCAGGGATTACTCCTGCCTCTGCACTCAGGAATCACTCCTGGTCAGGTTTGGGGACCCAGTGGGGTGCCACGGATCCAACCTGGGTCGACCACATGCAAAGCAAACGCCTCCTTGCCACTTTATCTCTCTTATCGCTTGAGCCTGCTGTTGGGGTGTTTCTGAGTTGGGTCCCCCCAGAAGGGGCCTCAACAGTTCACTTGCGGGATGGCTGTCCACCTGAGGGGGCACTGGGCCGCGTGCTCCGCAACAGGGACGGGATGCACATGCCCATGAGGTCACGTGACACAGCCCAGGTGTGAGAGCCTCACCTGTGCAACCCTGCACAGGCCCATCCCCATATCCCCGTGCAGTGCCACTGCCCCTAGTGTCCAGAAAGGGTATTGCTCTGCTGATGAAAACTGGGTACCAGCCTTACCCAAGAGTAGACAAAAGTTGGGGGGCTGGAGGAGCCGGAGAGGGAAGAAGCTTCCTGAGAACCTGACCTCAGTGTAGAGGGAAGGGGGGCTGGGGGAAAGTAGGAGCATGGGGTGGAAAGGTCGGGCCTGGGTGTGAGAAGGGCTGGTGGGAAGGAGTTCTAGCTGCTACAGATCTGGGAGGACTCAGGGGCCTAAGTGGGGACTTGATCTGTCCCTGAGAAGGGGGTCGCTGGGATGGGGATGGGGGTGGGGGGCTGCGTCAGGCTGGGTCTGTGAAGGTGGTCATGGCACTGTTGAAGGCAAAGGGGACAAACCATGCCCTGCCACCCGCAGTAGCACCTAGGCTAGTTTTTTTTTTTTTAGTGCCACATGTAGCAGTGCTCAGCGGCTACTCCAGGCTCTGTGCTATGGATTAACCCCTGGCAATGCTCAGGGGACCATATGCGGTGTCAGCTACTGAATCAAGGCCTGCCACATGCCAGGCAAGCACCTTCCCCTGCTCTCACCAGCCCAGAATCTAGTTTTTAATTAATAAAATCCAAATGTGGCCTTTTTTCCCCAACCATTCCCCTCAAGAAGTCCAGGTTATGTTAGAAAGTGGTGTTTTATGACCCAGTCCACTGTGGTCATCTGCTGGTGGGGACAGGGACCCGGACATGTGGGGGCAATGCCAGCCCTTTCTGACGTGTTCACTGGGTGCTACTTAGCTTGCTGAGTCCAAGGGTGACAAGATAAACCAGAATTGGTTCCCAGGGAACAGGCCTAGCATGTGCCATGCCCAGGTTCCTCCCTTGGCATCACAAGATCCCTGAACACCCCTCCCCCCCCAAGGAACTCACTCCCTATTGGAACTCATGCCGAGTGCCTCAACCAATAACACCTTTGATAAGGGTAAAAAAGGTAAAGGCCCTCCCGTTGTTTGTCGATTTGCTCGAGCGGGCCCAGTAACGTCTCCATTGGAGACTTTGTTATTACTGTGTTTGGCATATCGAATACGT
>JAOXYA010000041.1:6425641-6439706 GCA_028565675.1 Sorex palustris
GGAGGAATCGAACTCGGGTCGGCCATGTTGGCTGCGTGCAAGGCAAACACCCTACCACTGTGCTATCGCTCCAGCCCAATTGTGATTATGGAATCTTGGGGAAGGGCAGCGGGAATGTAGGAGAGTGAAGCACAGAAACTTCCAAACAGCCCGGTCCAGTGAGTGCCCCCATTTTACAGTTGAGGCAACCAGGGGCTGGGGAGTCCACACTCTGGTCTGTGACCAGACCAGGGTCCCAGAGTCTTGGCCACTCTGCCACCATCCAACTTCCTGTCCCCGGGATGTGACAGGAGACGGGGCAGCACTATTGGAACTGAGCCTTTGTGTCTGATGTGTAGGGTGTATGAATGCACCTCATATGCAGTGTGGGGCTCCACCTGTGTGAAGGAGTGAAGAAGTGGGGTGTGTAGGGTAGAGGCAGCACTCTGGGCTCAGCAGGGCATGTGGGAGGTGGCAGGGGGAGGAGCAGCCCTCCACTCAGGGCCAGGGAGGACCCGGGCTTGAGATTGACATCCGGGGACCTGGTCTGGTCCTGAAAGCAACAGGGCCAGGGTCAGGTGGAGAGGGAGCAGTGATGGGCACGGGCTGTCTAGGGGTACACGAGGCTGGGGGAGGGCCACCATGGGTCCAAGGGGTGCTTGCCTGGGAGGTAAGAGACAGTGTGTCCCAGACAATGTGTCTGCTTAGAACGACTCTCTCTGTGTCTCTGAAGCCAAGAATGAAGCCAGTCTAGCTTCTAGGGTGCTGTGGGTGGGGAGGAGAAAAGCGAATCAGCCCAGAGGGCGCTGGCGGGAAAGAATCGAATCCCGCAACCTCTGAAGGCCAAGCCTGTAGCAGGTGCCCCAGGCAGAGGCATCCTGGATGGTGGAAGGTGGGCACTGGTGGCAATTTAGGACAAAGAGCCAAAGACACGTCCTCACATGCTGGTGGTCATCACCCCCTTCCTGGGAGCTGGTGATGAGGAGTCCCAGACTCAGTCCCCAGGGGGCTGCCCTGGTGTGGAGCTTTTTTCCCCAGGACCCCCCCTCAGACAAGGCTTCCAAGGTCAGCAGTGATTTCGGGTTCCTCGGACCCCTTGGACAGGCACAGGCCCTGCCACACCATGCACCCGCATCTTGGGCTCCAGCCTGGTCACTTACTGGAAACTTCAGCTCTTTATTTCACTTGTTCTCCATTTCCTCTGTGGATAGCGAGGGGGGGGGGCAGGGGAGGGAAGGCAGAAGGAAATGTGTCTGTGTCCTGGGTGGTTATAGATACCATGCAAGGTCTTGTTTGTGGGTGAGTAGCCGGGCAGGGAATCTGTCGTGGCCCCCACAGGGGATCTGGCTACTTTCCCCAAACCACCAAGTTTATCGCGAGATCAGGACTAAGCTCATAGCACCAAGCTCATAGGATGTCATTCTTGTTTCTCTAGAACTGGAGTGCCTGAAAGGTTTGAGCATGTTCCTGTGAGGGATGGGCGGGGATACTCCCATTGGTTCTCGTGGTCAGCTCTGTGCTTGGGGGTACCCCCTGCCTATGTTTGGGGGGCCCTGTGGTGCTGGAGATTGACCCCAGACCTCCTTCCTGCAAAGCTGATGCTCCAGCCCTTTGAGCAGTCTTCTCACCCCTGAGCCAGGATCTTGGCAAAGGCTCAAGGCTCAAGTGGGAGCCTCCAGGGCTTCCCCTGGACTGGCGGTGTCCCTCCAAGAGAACTCAGACCCTCCCCTTCCTATCTGGTGTGAAACGGGGCTCCAAGGGACCGTTCCCAGGGCCTCCTCTGCTCCTCGGCTTCCTCTCTCCGCAGTTGGGCACTCCGACCACTAGGGGACACTCGCATCCCTCCCAGTGCCGCGCCTCTGGGATGCGGCAGGCAGATCCGCATTGCACCTCTCTGCCGCGCTCCCCCTTGGCCCTGGCAAGGGCCCCTCGCCCTGCTCTGCCTGGGAAAGCGGGGAGGGCTTCATCCAAGTGCGGCTTCAGGGCTGAGCAGCCCGGAGGCTCCTTTTGGCCGGAGACCGGAAGAGGGAGCGGCAGGAGATGCGGGGAGCCCGGGACAAGCCCTGCCAGGCTAGGTCCCCGTGGGATTCTCTGCAGAGAGGAGCTGGCGCTGGCAGGCCTCACATATCTGCTCCTGGCCAGGCGACAAGCTAGAATTAGGTGCTTTCGTAAAGGACGAAGCTTTGCTCACACCTGGCAATACTCACACCTGGGTGTTGTGGCCAGTGGGGGTGCAATGACTCCTCTGGTGGACAGTAACCCCAGAGTGTCAGGGCACTCCACCCAGGGCCCAGGGCCAAGAAGGGACCAGGACTCACATCCTGCCTCCAGCTACAGAGTGCAGCTTCCGGAACCGGAACCAGGGAGCCGTGCTCTGCAGGGATGCCCCAGGCAGCCTGGGCCGAGTGCCAAATCTGGGGAGGGGGTCCCCAGGAGCTGGTCTGAGGGTTAGCCCTCTGTTGGGAAGCCCTTCTAGAAGCCCCTCCTATTTGGGGGGGCAGCCCCTGAGGAGAGAGCGGGATGATAGGGGCCCTGTGTGTGGTGTGATGAGGGTCAGGCTGGCCCCATGTGCCCCACGCTTGATGGAATTCCATCAAGCGTGTTTCCTTCTGAAGGAGCCCTGGAGGCGCCTGTGACCCTCTGCGTTTGTCAGAGGAGGAGCCTGATGCTTAGAAGGGGAAGGAGATCGCCCAGGTTCTCATGCTGGGGATGAGCCCAGGGCTGACAGGACCCCCTTGTCCGCACAAACCCCCCACCCCCCTTTCCACAGATGGCTCCCTTGCCAGACAGCTAACTGCTCCTTGTCCTGTCCACGAGTGATAGCTGGACTCACTCAAGAACCAACCCTCCTGCCGAGTTCCGGCCCTAGCCTAGGACCAACCTGAGTCTCCCCATGTGGACCCCCCTCCCTCCCTTTCATCTTGCGTTGGCTCCTGTGAGTTTCTTGATGTCTCGACGCCTGGAAATCCCCAGGACTGGGGGAAAGGGCTCAGTGGGCTGGGGGGGCCCAGTCTCCATCCCTGGCACCATGGAGAGCAGCCTCAGAGCATCACTGGGCAAGGGCCGAAAAGCAAACAAAACTAGACTCCACCAAGCCCCCTCCAAGCACCCCCCTCAGAACTCCTGCTCTATAGTAACGTCCCTCTGCTCTGCTGTCGGCCTTTTAAAATATTTATTTTAATTTTGGCTCACACCCGGCTATGTTCAGGGATCCCTCCTACTGTTCTCAGGGATGGAACCCAGGTTAGCCACATGCAAGGCAGGCGCCCCTCCCTCCCTCTGCCCGATCACTCCTGCCCCTCTGCCCCCTTTCTTGCAGCCAGTGGCACTGCCCGGCCTGATTGGCTGCTGGTGCTTGTCCTGGAAGAGGCTGGGGGGGGGGGTGACTGCTGCCCCCGCACGTCCCTGTCCAGGTCAATGTTGGAGCCTGAGTTGGGATTTAGAATATTCACCAGGAGTGGAGCGACAGCACAGCACAGCAGGTAGGGCGTTTGCCTTGCACACGGCTGACCCGGGTTTGATTTCCAGCATTCCCTATGGTCCCCCGAGCACTGCCAGGAGTAATTCCTTGAGTGCACGAGCCAGGAGTAACCCCTGTGCATCGCTGGGTGTGACCCAAAGAGCAAAAAAAAAAACAACAACTCAGTAATAAGGAGCTAGTCTGTACCTCTCCTTACTGCCTGTCGCTCTGAGAGAGAGGAATCCTCCACCTTGAGATCTGGGCCACATTGGGGGAGCCCCAATGAATGGAGGACATCTTGCGGTGCCACAGTTAGAGGAATTTGCAGGCCTGGGGACGGGGAGAGGGGGACCTTCACATCTGCGCCCTGGGGGGTGTGGCTAAGAATGTCTGAATGGCCCTGGCCTTCCTCAGCCAGCACTCCTGCAGCCTCCTGCTCAGGCCCAGGCCCCTGAGGACCCCAGAGGCACCTGAAGCGCTCACCCCCAATACCCCTTTGTCCTCTCCCGGCTCTTAGCCAGGGCATCCCTCAGCCTCCTGTCTCCAGAGGAACTTCCTGTCCCATCGGGGACAGCCCCGGGGAAAACACCCTTCCTTGACACCTCTCACCTGCCCAGCGCATCTGCCCTCTGTCATACTGCCAGAGCCTGGAGGGGTGCCCAGCGCTGGGGCTCTGGAGAGTGATGATTTCCCAATTCCCGCCTGTCCCCAGGGCTGCCTGCCCACCAGGGGCCCTGTAACTCTGGCAGGGAGGCCTTTGTGGACACAGGGAGGTTGCAGAGGTAGAGAGGAAGGGGGAAACTGAGGGCAGCTTTGCAGAGTCTCTGTGTGAAGGCAGCCACTGGTAATGGCCAACATGGGGTGGGTGGCCAGGGGTGGATGACCTGCGGTCTCTCCCTGACTCTGCACCATCAAGGGGCTCCGGCATCCGGTTCCTGCCCCCTTTCCCCTGACTCATTGACCACCTGCACCAGGCGCCCTGGGCCCTGGCTCTCACCCGCTCCTGCTCTTGTCTGCAGTGCCCTTGGGGCGCAGCATGGAAGTCACCGTCCCCACCGCCCTCAATGTCCTCAACGGCTCCGACGCGCGCCTGGCCTGCACCTTCAACTCCTGCTACACCGTGAACCACAAGCAGTTCTCGCTCAACTGGACCTACCAGGAGTGTAGCAACTGCTCGGAGGAGATGGTACGTGGGGATCCGGGGGATACGTGGGAGGGCAGCGCCTGTCCCGTGGGCTCTCACCAACAGGGGGCGCCCCAGCCGTGACACCCCACCGTGGGGGGCGCCTCCCGCACCCCAGTTCCTCCAGTTCCGCATGAAGATCATCAACCCCAAGCTGGAGCGCTTCCGGGACCGCGTGGAGTTCTCGGGGAACCCCAGCAAGTACGACGTGTCGGTGATGCTGAGGAACGTGCAGTTGGAGGACGAGGGCGTCTACAGCTGCTACGTCATGAACCCGCCCGACCGCCACCGCGGCCACGGCAGGATCACGCTCAAGGTCCTCCTGGAAGGTGAGGGGCGTGGGGAGCCCCCTCTCCACTGCCGTCCATGTGATCCTGCCCCCACCCCCCGCGACAAACCCCTAATCACGGCGTGCTAGGTCTTGACCCCCGATGGGTGAGCGGTGCTGCATGAGCCACCCCCCGCCCGGGATCCCCTGAGTTTTTTTAGGGTGCTTGGGGTTAGAGGTCAGTGGTTAACATGAGGCTTCTCTTGGGGTCGGAGATCCCCAGCTGGGCTCAGGAAGCCCCTCTGGACAACCCTCAGCCAGCTGGCGAATGGTTCGGTGCCAGGGTTCAAGAGCCCGGGATGGGGGTCACCCGCCTCTCCTCCCCTGTGGGGGCCTGCTGGACCACACCGGGTGATGTTCCGAGGCAGTGCGCTGCGCATGCGCATGCGGCCTCGCCTGGTACCGGCTCCCTCCTCCTGGCTGGGTTTTGCTTCTTTGGGGCCACACTCAGGGCTGCTCGGGACTCCCTCCAGGTGGGGTTTGGAGGATCATATGCGGCGCTGGGATCTACCCAGGTTGGCCACCTGTAAGGCCAGTGCCTCCCCAGGGGGGGATGGGGCCCCCCTCGATCCCGCAGCTCCGTTGCTTCTCCCCCCCCAACAGAGCCCCCGGAGCGCGACTCCACGGTGGCCGTGATCGTGGGCGCGTCCGTGGGGGGCTTCCTGGCCGTGGTCATCCTGGTGCTGATGGTGGTGAAGTGCGTGCGGAGGAAAAAGGAGCAGAAGCTGAGCACTGACGACCTGAAGACGGAGGAGGAGGGCAAGACCGACGGGGAGGCCAACGCGGAGGAGGGCGCCAAGTAGCCGCCCACCTCGCACCCCGGCCCGCACCGCGCGCCCCTGCCTGCCCTCTCAGTGTGCGTCTCTCCACCCACCCCGGGACCCCCACCGGGGCCTCTCCTGACCTCTCCCGTCATGCCCCCCCCGCCCTGCGCCCAGGGCGACCCACCTCTCTCTCATTTGGGAAACCTGCCTGGGGTCTAGGATGAGGGGGACCGTAGGCTCAAAACTACTTGTGGGGGTGCCCCGAGGGAGGAGGGCAGTGGGGGCTGACTTCTGGGGCCTGCCTGGCCAGCATGCTGATGGATGGGCTGGTGGCCGCCTCAGGGAGGAGACGGCCTGGGCATCTCTGGCCTGCTGGGGCCCTGGGACTGGGGGCAGGGGCTGCTAAGGGGATTTCTCCTGGCATGGAAGGGCCTCTGGATGCAGCGAACAGGGGACAAGACCTGGCCCAGGGCACTCCACTCACCCCGATTCCCTCATCGCTGATCCCACCTGCTGGCTTTGTGGTGACTGGGTGTCCCCTGGGATTTGGGGGACCCTTTACTGGGAACGTAGGTGGAGGGATTGGGGGTCCTAGGCCTGAGGTCACTTTCCACCGTCATCATGGGGTTGGCTCTCCTCGGCAGGCTGGAGCAGGTGCTGGGCGGGGCCCATGTCTGTCACAGGAAGGTCACTCTGAGCCCCCATATGGGCTCATGTCACCTCTGGAACCAGGACCCCAGCCCTGCCCAAAGCCCTCTGGGGAAGAAAGTGGGACTCGGGGGCACCAACCTTCACTGCCATTCTAACTCCCATTCAGTGGAAACAAAGCCTCTACAGAGGGAGGGCCACCGAGAATTTTCTAGAACATTCCTGGGAAGACCCTCCAAGTTCACCTCGGTGACAGGCAGAAACGAGGTTCAAAGGCAGAAAGGTGGGCTGGGGGTGGCCCTGCTTCTGCTCAGGCTCCCCACCCTCATGGGACTCTGGAGCCAGAATCTTCCCAGTGAGAGGCCCTGTGACATGGGAGGGGATCTGTGGGGAGGGAGGTGGGGGTGTCATTGCCCCCTCCCAGCCAGGCCATTTGGGGGGCATGAGCGCTGCCCGGGGGCCTGGGCTCCTTTATCACCCCATCCATCCATCCATCCATCCATCCGAGTCCCTGGCAGGGACACACCCAAAGCCATACTGGGAGAGGGGGAACTGCCCGGGATGTCTGTGCATTGAATTCCTGCTACTGCTTTGGGGTCTGCAGGTGGGGAGGAAGGACATTTCAGGTCTGGGGTCTGGGAAGGAGACAGGGAGGGGAGGAGGAAGTGGCCAGAGAAGGGGAGAAACCAGGGAGGGTGTCCGTGGGCAGCCAGCTAGCCAGCCCCCAGGTGGGGTGTCCATCTGGAAACTTCCGGGGCGGGACTCAGTACCTAACTGCCAATCAACACACTGCCATTGGGGGTGGGTTAAACCCACCAGGCTGTCTAGGCCACCGGACACTGCCTGCGCTTCCAGCCACACCGCTGCAGGGGGAGGGGGGCGTTGGGCAGTGCCCACTTCTGCAACTGCCAGCAGGTCTCTTTCATGGGCACCCTCGGAAGTGCTCCCTCCTCTCTCCCAGGGGGATAGGAGCCAGGCTGATACTGGGGGCTTGCCCCCGCCCCCACTCCTAACATTTAGGGGACTTACTTGCAAGCTGCCGAGATTTCCAGTCCCAGCTCTGCCCTGCCCTAGTGGGCCTGCAGGAGAGGTCAGTGAAGAGAGAGCCCTTCCAGGAGCAGAGATGCGACCCTGGTGTGACCTTCTCCAGACTCCTGGGAGCCCTCCGGCAGCTCTCCAGGGACCGGGAGGTGGGGGATGACACGGGGACATCACCATGCAGGGGTGGGGAGTCAGCAGATGTTGCCCCCGCAGCCTGCTTTCTACCATCTGCCAGCCAGCCACCCTCCCACACGGCGGGATTCGAGCCCCGTGGATGACTGCACGCTCACTGTTCTCTGATGAGTCCAGTCTGCTGGGGTGCCCCCCTGCCCCCCATTCCCACCCTCTCCTCCCTGTGTCTGCTCCTCCTCAGGAAGGGCCTGCGGGAAAGAAGCCAGGCTGGCCAGCGCATGGGGTTTTGCTGCTCAGACTAGAGTACCAAGACAATTTCAGGACTGAGAAGCCGTGAGGTGCCTTGGAACGGACTTTGGAAATAGCCCAGTTAGGGCCCAGGGACAGTTGTTCCCGGTTTCATAAAACGAGAAACATCCCAGTGGGGTTCATCTTTCTCCCTGCGAGGCCCCTCGGGAAGTCTGGGCTGGGGGCTACCGACAGGGTCAGGTTCAGCGGACGGACAATGGGAGGCTGAGTCCGAGAGGGCGGCCTGGGGCAGGAGCAACTCCGGTTGCTGGAATTCTGACCGTCCTAAGGGCGGGTGGCCCACGCCCCTGTGCCCCTCGGTGGTGTCTGCCTTTATTGGAACTTGCTGATGCACTTGTACATAGACTATATATAGGTAGAGAGAGATTATATATATAAATATACAACATCTCCACCCACCCCTAAAGTTACACGGGGGGCAGGGAGGGACAATCATTCCTCAATGTTTTGAGTTGATTCACCAAAGGCAAAAATTATAGAATGTTCTTGCTCTTCGGGCACATGGGGGCGGGGTGGAGCCAAATCTCAGGCGTTTCCTAGGTCTCAGGTGCCATGTGGTGGCTGGCAGGGGTGGAGGGGACCAAGGTCGGGGTCCTCCGGGGCCCCCCCCGCGCTGCGCCGTGCCTGCTGGCGCAGATGGAGTCTCTCGTCCTCTGTCACTTGGGTGTACTGGCGACAATAAACAGATTGTCTCCCCAGGTCTCCCTGGAATGCGACTTTTTTTTTCTGGAGTACAGAACGGGGATGTGAGGTTTGGCCAGGACTTGGTCGGGGACCCCAAACCACTCTTCCTGGTGAGCCTGCTCACTGCCAATTCTGGGCAGGGATGGGGTTGGGCACTTGTCCTCTCTCGGTGACAGAAGGGTGGCACTCAGCAGGGGGCTGGGCCTGGGGTCTGAAAGGACATCCAGCCTCCAGGGCACCCCCCGCCCCAGCCCTGTCATGGATGGGCAAGCGGTCAGGGAGGGCATCACTGAACAGAGGGACGTGGAGATGCAGCAGGAGGTCCCAGGATCCCGGCTGCTTCCTTCGGGGGTGGAAATGGTCCCTGGTATTCAGGCTGGCAGCAGCTTTCTATTCCAGAACATTCTGCCCGAGTACTCGGGAGGGCAGCAGCTCATTCCTGGGAGGGCTGGGTTTGGCTCAGAGCTCCCCTAAATGACTCTTTGGCCCAGCACCTCGGAGCCTGTGGGCATAGCGCCCCGGGGACCCAGCTAGTCATCTGTGGGGTAGTGCCTGAGGGACCAGGCGGTGTCAGGAATCGAACCCAGGCCTCCGGCACACAAGGTAAAGCCTCTCTGCCTTGTGCCATGTTCTCATAGTTCCTGCATCAGGATAGTTTCTGTCATTTCTCTGGTTTGGGGGGCCACACCTGACAATGCTCTGGGGTCATTTCCAGCAGAGTTTGGGGGGGCTGTACAGTGTGAGGGGTCGGCCCCCAGCCTCCCCCATGCAGAGTTTCACTGCCAGCCCTCTCTGGCCCAGGCTGGAGGGGGGAGGCGGTGTTCGCAGAGGGAGCTGCCCTGTGGGGGGAAGAGCTGGTGCTCCTCACCCCACACCCCATCCCTGAAATAGAGGTGAGGGCACAGTCCTGGAGATAACCTCCATTCTTGGGGAGCCCCCTGGAGGCTAAGGCACGGCCCTGACCTGCCCACCAGTCACTGCCCTGGGACAGGGGGATGGGGGTGTCTGCAGAGATCCTTGCTCAGGTCAGAGGGAGTGCGGTACAGAGCAGGTATACGGGGGAGAGATGGGGGGTCCCCTAAACCACAGGTCACTCCTGGCATCCAGAAGGGAATAAGGGTCAGTGTGGGGCATGGAATGTCAGGAGAGGTCCAGGCTCCTGTCCCCACCCCCCCACCCCCTGCTCCAGCATCGGGCCCTGACCTCGGAGTGGACCCTCTCCTCCAGGAAGGCTGCAGCACAGACTATTATAAATTCAATCCAGGGGCCAGTGTGGTGGAAGAGTGGGGAGGGCATGTGCCGGGCAAGTAGCTGACCTAGGTCCAATCCCCAGCACTCCAGAGGGTCCCCTGAGACCCTCCAGGAGTGATTCCTGAGCACAGAGCTGGGAGTAACCCCTGAGCACTGCTGGCTTATGGCTCCAAGGCCAAACCAAAATAAAACAAAATTCAGCCTGAGCATCTGGGGTGCCAGGGGTTGAACCCGAGTTCTTACGGGTGAACCCTACCACTGAGCTCCTTTCCCTGACCTGGGCCTCAGTTTTCAAAGCTGAAGTTCAGAGAGGGGGAAGTGACGGACAAGAGGCACGCGGTGACTGAGCAGAGTCTGGGCTGGGACCCAAGTCTGCTCTCCCGTGGCAGCTTCTCCATGGGACCTCCCGGCCTTGGACTCTGGATCCTGAAAACTTGCCCCACTCCCACAAGCAGGCCCGCAGTCCCTGGCTCCCCCCCAACCTCGCCCACTCCCCTACTCCCGGCAGTTGGTCCCCAGGTCCCTCGCACCCTCGAATCATCTCCCCTGAGGCCTGCAGGCTAGTGTCTCTGCAGCTGCTACCATGCCATGTTGGGGGCCACTCTGGGGTACATGAGGATTCTGAGGGGCTCAGCTAAGAAGGCACGGCTGAGAGGCAGAGGGGTCTGGCCAGAGAAGGGACCCAGGGACCGGGCCCAAGGAAGTCAGGAGCGGGTGGCCCCGTAAGGCAGCGTTTGCTCTGACAGTGATGCCGTTGTCCACGGGTTGCTACGTGAGGGCAGCGAGTGGATTCGGGGGTACTGAGCACCCATTGCCTCACTTCTCCACTGGGACCCTCCGTTGCCCAGTGGGGTCAGGTGCGCTGCAGCCTCAACAGCGCCTCCTAGTGGCAGGGGGCGAGCTCGTCTGCTCTCCCGGGTTCAGCCCCAAGGGCAAACCCAAGCTCAGTGCTGGCAGCTGAGGCAAGTATTGATCAAGGGGAGTTAGAACGGGCCAGGGGTGAGTTTCTCGGAGGCCAGGAGCTCCCGGCCCGGAAGGGATTGAAGCCTCGTGGGGCATTGCAGAGGAGCGAAGCAGCCAGCACTCTCAGATGGTTTCCAAGGGATGGAGAGAATGCTGACAGCCAGCGAGACACTCCCGCCCGGTGTCCCCGCGATGGCTCCGGACCCCGCGCACCCATCCCTCTGTGCCAGCCTCCTTTGGTTGCAGTGCCGGGAATTGAACCCAGGGCCCCGTGCATGGAAGACAAGTGCTCAAGCCGCATCCCTGTACTGGCAACCTCTGCCTCGCTGGATCTCTCCATGGTGGGTTGCGGGGAGCATGAACCGCTGTTTAGGGGGAGAAATAAACCAGGAGGGGGTGGGTACTTGCAGCAAGGCACTTGCAAAGAACTTGCTGTGTCTTTCCGGAGACCAGGCAGAGACTAAGCCGCAGCCTTGGGCCCCAGTGGCCTGTCTCTGTGGTCAGAAATGTGGATAAAGCGCCCCTGTGCTGGCGGCTCATGAGGGGGTGACAGGGGTGGTCTCAGGACTGGAGCAGAGGTGGAAGCCCTGGGTTCTTCCCCCACCACTGCATGCCCCCACCCCAAACAAAGCCAGGGCAGCCCCTGAGCACTGTGGAGGCATCCCTGCCCCCCCAGAGGGTTCACACCCTCAGACTTTGGGGTTCAGAAGGTTCCAGGGTGGGCCCATACCCAGCTATAAAGGGCCTGGAGGGTGTGGGAGGGTGAGAGCTAGTAGACACCGAAGGTGAGTTCCCACGCAGCACCCACCCCAGCTCAGGGCCTGGGTCCTAGGGGTGCACGTTCCTTCTCCCTTTCTCGGCTCCAGAGAGCACAGCTCTGCCCTAAATGATGAACACACAGAGGCAGGCCTGGAGCGTGGGGTGCCGGGGTACCCACAACGGAGTAGGGGGAGGGTGGTCCAGAGGAGCCCACTCAGAATGCCCCTGGGCAGTGAGGGGGAATTGAGAGGTCTGGAGGTAAAGGCAAAGCCCTCCCAGGGCCCTCTGCCCCCAGCCCTGCCTGGCAAGCCCCCTAGGCCCCAGGCTGGCTCCTGGCAAGCAGCTCTGTCCCCTGACCGCCATCTCCGGCCCACCACCTTCCTCTGGACACTAGAAACCCTACCTCAGCCCACAGGCCGGGGGTCTGTACGCCAAGTCCCACACCCCAACTTCCTCAAGTCCCCCCTTGTCCTCCAGGAAGGCTTGCCCCCAAATCAACATCGCTGCCCCCCCCCCACATACACACATACACACAGGGCACAGGGCAGGCCATGGACGGGGAGCCCAGCCAGGAGCCTCCTCCAGGTCTACCTGCTGTTCTCAGCCCCCAGCGGCAGAACCTGGGGCGAGCTTCTGAGAGGACATTAGGGCCAGGCTGCCCGGGAGGATAAACCCTCCCTAAGTCTCCAGCTGTCCCCCGCTCAGCGGCCCTCCTGAACCCCCATTCTCCTTTGGGGCATGAAGCAGAGAAGGAGCACAGGCCTGGGGTGCGGGGACCCAGCCCCGGGACGTCCCAGCCCTCCCCCAAGCGCCCCGGGGACTCACGCTGCTCGGAGCTGTCCGGAGCACACACCCCCTCCGGCTTGGGACAGTCAGGGACAGGGACAGGGACTGAGGACACCTCCAGCTGCAGGGACCGCTGCTGCCTCCTCCCTCTGCCCTCCTCCTGCCAATGAGCTCATCTGTCTGGGTCCTACCCCACCCCTTCGCCGGAGAGGCAATCTGGACAGGACCGGGCAGGAGGCAGGAGGGACCCGATGCGGTGTGTGTGTGTGTGTGGGGGGGGCAGTGGTTGCCCATCGGCCTGTCCCCAGAGCCCCTTTGCCGTGAGACTGGGCCGCAGAGGACCCTGGGAGGAGGGTTCAGAGAGAGAGTTTGACTCCAGTCCGCCTTGCTGGACCGGGAGCTGCGTGCCTGCGCTGGTTTGGTGCAGGCTGAGAATGTCCTGTTAACCCCTGCAGCACCTGCAGTGTGTGTGTGGTGGAGGGGGGCACGGGAGTGAGGGAAGGGCTGGGAGCAGATGCTAGTTTGTCTAGGAAGCAGCCCCCACCCCACAATTAAGCTCAAGAAGGACTGGGGGCCCAAAAGTTAACCCATTAAAGCAGCCTCCATCCTGAACTTGGGGCCTTTTTCTAATGGGGGGAGCTCAGCCCAGCACCCTCCCACCCCTGTAAATTAGGGGAGGGGGGCTCCCTGCCAGGCTCCTGAGTTCTTAAATGGCTGAGTCAGCTCAGCTCACTACCTGCAGAGGCAGGTAACAAAGGGGGGGGGGCCAGCAGGCAGCTGACCACAGCAAGAGGGGAGCGGGGGAAGGGGAATTGGGCTAATTGGTCACTAGGAGGGAATCCTCTCGAAACAGCCTCAGAGACCACCCTCCCTCCGGGCCTAGGGTCTGGCTCCAGGGGCTGAGGAGCTGGCCTCTACCCATCACTGCTGGTCCCTCCTGTCCCCCCTACCCCCCAACACTCTCTTTGTCTGCCTCTGTCTCTCTGTCCCTCTCTCTGTCTCTGTTTTTCTCTTTGTCTCTGTCTCTGTCTCTGTCTCTCCCCCCCCACCCCCCCCACCCCGCCCCACTTCAACCCAGAAACTTCATAGCGGATTGTCAGGCTAACTGCTTCCAAGGAGCCTGGCAGAACCCTCCCTCCCCCCTCCCCCGCCCCAGGAAATAATTGCTTTCTCCTTAAAGTCTAGGAGAGCTTGACAGCCCCTTGGCATGGCCCCATCTATGCCGGCAGCCCCGAAAAGCTGCTTTCCAGGGCATTTCTTAGCTGGAACCCCTGCAAGCCTAAAGCCCATTCCTCCCCACCCCTCATTCAGGTGGGGGCCTGGGTCCACTGCACATCTCCACTCTCAAGGGGCTTCCTGCAAGGAAGGTGCAAAAGGAGCACAATCCTTTTCGTGCCCACCCTGACCCTGGGGGCTCTGGGAGTAAGGGGTTGGCGGGGGGGGGGGGAACCTCAGGGGAATCCCAGAGACAGTTTGCAGAGCCTGGAGAAGCTCCCCTGAAGCCTGGATGAGGGTTTGAGGATTTCTCGGCCGTGCTCTATGGATGTGAAATCCCTCTAGCCGCTAATGCATTTCTCAAACACTTTTCCTGCCCAAGTGCGGGAGTCTCCTGATGTTCTGTAGGGCAGAGCTGGGGTGTGGAGGGAGGGAGGGAATCAAACTGAGGGGGAGGTTCTAATCCTCTCCATAAGCCACTTTCTCCTGACCTTGGAGAGTGACCCTGTGGGTCTGGATCCACCTGAGGGGGTGGGGGGGTGAAGGGAAGCAGGGCCAGAGGC
>JAOXYA010000041.1:6439776-6450803 GCA_028565675.1 Sorex palustris
CTGACCTTGGAGAGTGACCCTGTGGGTCTGGATCCACCTGAGGGGGTGGGGGGGTGAAGGGAAGCAGGGCCAGAGGCAAGATTCTTCAGGGACCCTCTGCGGAGCCCAGCCTGGTAGAGGCAGCCGGAAGGAGGAGCCTGGCTAGAGCTGGCGCCTCCTCCCAGGACGGCATCTAAAGATATCCAGGACCGCCCACCGCTCTCTCGGGGTCGGGGTCACTTTCCTCTGTCTTGGCTCCCCCTCGGCCCGCCCTGGCCTCCCGCTGTGGGGAGGGAAATCTGACCCCGGGTAAAAATAAAGTGCCCGCAGCCCTGCTGAGTGCCTGCCTGGCCCCTTTGATATGGTGTCAAGACCGATCTCCCTGGGGAGGAGGGGCCGGGCTTTTGGGGGGCACAGAGCACTTTGCGAGGAGCCGGAGCTGAGAGAGAGCTCTGTGCAGCCAGCCCAAGCTGCAACGCCTTCATTGGCACCAAGGACTCTGTGTCAGCTCCACATCAAGGCAAGCCTGTTCCAACAGACTTCCCATCCTTCGACTGTGATCGATCTCCGGGGTTTCACCAGAAGATCTCATTCCCTCCGTTCCAGCTCCCGGCAGGCTGGGATGGGGCGCCAGGCCCTGTCCCCTCCCCCACGCACCCTTACGCAAACGACTGCCCCTTGCCCAGTCCCTGAGCCGCTGGGTGCACATCTGTCTGGGTCAGCTCTCGGGGGATGAACCCAAGGGAAAGGTCTGCTCAGGGCCGAGTTACTCAAGCAGGGAATTCCAAACTCTGGGGTACACACTGGTCTCCAGGACCCCCCCAACCTCTCCTGTCTGCCCCCACATTCCCAGGAGCAGGGGCTCGTGCCCGAGCCTGGAGGAGCTCTAAACTCAGGAATCCAGGGCTGAGCGTCCCCCTCCCCTCTCCCCTCTGTCCTGGCCGCAGGCGCGTAGTGCTCTTAACAATCCCAGGAGCTGAAGAACGCGCCTTTCACCGCGAGGCTTCTGCAGAAGCTTGTGTAACCGCTCAAGGTCATAGCCCAATAAACGCAGGCACTGGCATGGGACTCCAGAGCCGTGGCCCCAGGCCCCTGGGCCCCGGCCAGGCCACAGCATAGAGACAATCAGTACTTCCCGGGAAGGGTCAGGGGACCCTGGTCTCTCTGTGGCCCCCAGGGACCCAGGGGTGAGAAGGAAGGAGGCAGGCGGGGGAGGTTGGTGCCGCTGTCGCAGGCATCAGGCCGTGAGGTGGGAACAGGCTGCCAATTTTTGGGGGGGAGGGGGAAATGCCACACCCAGCGGTGGTGGGGGTCGCTTCTGGCAGGGCTCAGGGGACCATGTATGTGAGGCCAGGGGCTGAATCCAAACCCTGCAGAGCCACACTCAGCCCTTTGGTCTCTCTCCCAGGCGCAGGTCACCAGGTTTGTTTGCTTCGGGTGTGTTTGTTTTGTTTGGGGACCATGCTCAGGGCTTACTCCTGGCTCTGTGCTCAGGGATCACTTCTGACAGGGCTCAAGGGACAGATCATATGTGGTGCTGGGGATGGAGTTGGGGTGAACTGAGTGCAAAGCAAATGCCTTGCCCACTGTTCTAGCTCTCCAGCTCAAGGCTGCTGAGATTGAACCCAGGGAAGGGGCTTGCAGGGTAGCACGAGGGAGAGGTACTGAGGAGAGGGGTCCCCAAACCAACCCCAGAGCACTGTAGCTGGCCCTCACTCCAGCCTGGCGGTAGAGGCTTGCTAATTAGCCCAGCCCCAGGCTGGATTGCTGCCCTCCGTATCCCTCCTACCCCCCTACCCTCCACCCCCCCACCCCCGTCAGCAGGTGTCTCCTGCACCCCGAAGGGAAACCCAGGGAGTATAGCTGGGTATAAACTCAGAGGCGGCTCAAGGGTGGATTCTCCATGGGTTGACCTGAGTTGAGAAGAAGGGGTGCAGGACCTCGGACTCGGTCTAGCGGGACCCTTAGGGAGTCCCGGGACTTATAAGGAGGCAGGCGGTGGCAGCTGCAAGTTCTCTTCCTCCATCATCCCTTCACGGCAGTGTCCAGAGGCTGCGCCGCGCGCACAGGCGGGTCCACGGGAGAGGTCACCAACCCTGCGGCAGACACTCCAGGGGACCTAGCTAGCCGTGTTCCCAATACCCCAACACACCGTCCCTACGCCTCCGGCCGCACAGCGTCTCCCCGTCCCCACCCCCATCCCACCCCACCTATCTCCCAGGCACCTCGGTGCATGGGATGCGGTGGGCTGAGCCTGTGCGGCTCCGGAGTGTGCGCGCGCGTGTGTGCATGTGTGTGTGTGTGTGTGTCCGTCCGCGTGTGTGCGCGCGTGTGTCCGTGTGTGTGTGTGTGTGTGTGTCCGCGCGCGCCCCAGCTTCTCCACGGGCTCAGGGACCACCAGGCAGGGCGCGCCGGGCCGAGTGCGCAGCGCGCGGGGGCGCCCGGTTCGGCGGCGGCCACCGCCCCTCCTGCGGCTGGAGCGTTTCCAGAGCAGAGGCGCAGCGTCGCTGCCTCTGCGCCCGCTCGCCCGGCGGTCCTCCTGCTCCTCCTCCTCCGCGTGCTCCTCCTTCTCCTCGCTGGGCCCTGGGCTGCCGCTCCCGCAGCCGGCTCCTCCTCTCCCGCCCTCCCCCTGCCTCGCGCTGTCTCCCCGCTAACTTTCCGAGCGGCGGCGCAGAGCTCTCGCGGCCGGCTTTGGGGGCCCCACTGCAGACCGCGGGCACCCCGCGCGCCCCGTGCCCCGTATCCCAGCCCCGCGCCCCAGGCGCGCTCCGGAGAGACCTGAACGATGTCCGGGGCTGGGGACCGAGGCCAAGCCGGGGCCAGATGGCTGGGCACTGGGCTTTTGGGTAAGGCAGCCCCAGCTTGGTGTCTTCTGCCTGTGCGCCTTCCCCCGCGGCTCCCACCCCCACCCCCAGGAGGGCACTCTGGGATGGGGTGGGCATTCGAGGGCGCCACCACTGCCGCCCGTCTCTGGCTCCCCCGCTCCCTGGGGCCCCTGGCACCCACAGCCTCCCAGGGGTACTTTGCCGGCGCTGGCGCCCCAGCTCCTGCCGGCTCAGAGTTCCGAGGTTTAAGGTGTGTTGGGGGAGGGCGTCCGTGTCTTGGGTGTGGGGGCCTGCACGTGGGATTGTTGGATGGGGCGTGGGGGGAGGGTTTCTACCTCTGCCCAGAGCTGTGGCAACTTGGCCGCGGCTATCCCAGGCAACAGCGTGAGCCAACGTGGGCAGGGGGTGGGGGAGGCGCTTGCTCCACCACCGCCGCTGCTGCTGCCGCCGCTGTATTTTTTTTTTCTGTTGGGTTCCTCTGTCCTCTGCCTGGTACCGCGGCTTCCCGGCAGCCCCTAGAGAGCACTGCAAAGGGTTGGAGGCACTTGGGAGACCCTCTGGGCACACCCTCCCACTCCATCCCCCAACCCCTTGTAGGAAGGGCCTGTCTCTCTTATAATGGGATTCCACAGGGGGCTCTGCCCCTGGATCTTCAGTCTGGGGGTTGAGGAGGGAGAGGGCACTCAGGCCCAGGCCGCTGCTTGCCGGGACGTTCAGCGTTTATTCATATGAGCCCTGCAGTTCTGCTGTCAGGGAATGCGGAGGTTTTCGGGTCCAGACTGGAAGTCAAGTCCGGGTCAATCAGTCTGGCCCCTGCTCCAGTCCTCCAGACAGCCTCTTCCTGTCCTGGGATCTAGCTTTTGGCAGCATCCCTCACCCCGTGATTAGCACCCCCTCCCCATTAGTTTGGGCATTTGGGCTGGAAATGGGAAAATGAAGTCCAGAGGGTCACTTATAAGGCTTTCTGCCCGCTCGTTGCATCTGGTAATTGGGGGACGTTCCTGCCTATCACAGCTAGGAAGAAGGCAGGGGGCTTCCCAGCCCAGGAGGTCTGATCCCATGCTTCCCCCCCACACACTGCCCCTCTCTAATCAGCCCAGTTCCCATGGTGACCGGGGCAGGAGAGGGCTTCTGGGAGAATACTGGATCCCATGGTCACTTAATCACTCATCACATTTCCAGCTGCCCCCTGCTGCCAGGGTGGGGGATGGTGGTGGGACCCAGCGCTTAGCATGTGCCTCTGACCACAGTGCACACTGCATGCATGTGTGTATATGTGTGTGTGTCTGGAGGGGGGGACTGTCCTCCAGGCGAAGCCACCCCCTCCTCAGAAGACTGTCCAGCCGCCAAGACCAGGTAGGAGAGGGGCCCTTGCGGTGTCTATGGGAGTCCCTAACTGGCCCTGGCCGGGCTGGTGGTTGGCAGGTGGGAGATGCCCAGTTGGCTGCCACCCCTGCCCAACTCCCTGCCCCTCTGGTCTGCAGAGGGAATGCCCCTCGGGTTACCCTGCTACCTGGCGCACACAGCTTCTGCTGAGCCCTCAGGTCTTCTTTTGAGAAAGGGGCCCAGACGCCATCCTGGCTGTCAGCCCATGGGTGACATGACACGGTGATGACAAGTTGTCAGCTGGGGCTGCTCGGGACGGGCAGACAGAAGCAGGATCCAGAGAAGAAAGAGGCTTGGCCAAGTGTGCATGGCAGGCTGGTGGCCAACTAGGACCACCGGTGGTCAACCCAGGTCTCTGGGCGCTTGGACAGTCTGGAGGGGGGGACAAAGGCTGATAGGTCGAAGGGCGACAAGCTCAGGAACAAGGGTATGGCAGGAGAGGGGCTGGGTTAGTGGCGCCCCGTCCTGCAGCTGGAGACAAAGGTGGCCTTTGACCCCTGGCCCCAGCAGGACCCCCTCTTCCCACAATGGAGGTCGCAGTCTCCAAGTCTCTCTGCTGAGGGGAGGCTTACGGGGGTGCCAGTCCCTCTGCAAGCTGGAACTGGTAATCTGCCGCCCTGCCCACCCCTTGTTTCCTGATTTGCTTAATTGCTGTGATCTGCCTCTAATAATCACTTGTGAGGGTGCCGGGCTGGCGACAGAACCGTCTTCCCCTGGGTTGTATTTACAGGCAGCCCGCCTCCTGGGGCTCAGAGACAGAGAGGGAGCTCGGAGGCACTGAAAGAAGGGGTTGAAGGGGGAGACAGGAGGCAGAGAGACCCCAGGCCGAACCTGTCCCTGGAGATGCAGACCTGGGCGTCAAAGATGCTCAGAGGGCCCAAGCCTCAGCTTTACCCACGTCCATCCTGGCACCACATGGTCCCCCAAGCACCAAACAGGGGAGAAACCTCCCCTCCTCGTGCCAGCACCAAAGGGTGCAGCCCCCAACCCAATCCAAAAGGGCCAGAAAGATGGCCCAATGGGCTGAGCCGAGACTTTGCATGCCGGAGACCAGGGCTCCATACCCAAAACCGCATGGTCCCCCAAGCACCAATGGGAGTGACCAATGCCCCCCTCTCCCCACACACACTCCAAGCACAGAGCCAGGAGGCATAGCTCCTGAGCACAACCAGGTAATGGCCCCAAACCAAACCAAAAGACTGACCCCCCCCCAACATGACCGGGTGACCTGGCTCAGCCTCTCCTTTTCCACTGGGAAAGGCCTGCGAGCCGGTGTCGGGCTCGCTGCTGCTCTTGTTTGCAAAACTGGGCTTGTTGAGCCTCGGTGGGTCTCAGGGGCCTCTCTCAGGGCAAAGCTCTTGGGGCCAGGGGTGGGGCAGGAAGCTGCAGGTTGCCAGGCAGGACAGAGCTGGAATATTTCCTTTGTGTCTGCTCCAGGGGCCTTGCCAGCCTCAGCCCTGCCTCCCAGAGCCCCCCAGGGCCTGCGTCCCAGGAGAGGGGCTTGTCCAGCCGGACCTCCACGCACTTTCCGCCTCCCCGCCAGCTTGGAGCCTGCCCTGGGCCCTGGTGTGTTTGCTTCCCATTAAAGTCAGCCGTGTTTCCACCTGCCGCGCCAGGCAAGTCCCAGGAGCTAAACTTAGAGTAGTCCCCCACCCCCCTCCCCGTGACTGATCCCCGGATGTGGGGAAAGTGGCCGACTTGAGCTGGCACTCGCCGGGAATGTCCCACGGTGGCCGGAACATTCCGCTGGTGTGATACTGGCTCCTTCACCCACTTGGCTTTTGAGGCCGCAGCTGGCAGTGCTCAGGGCTTCCTCCTTTTGGTGCTCAGAGGACCCTCGGTGGTGCTGGGGATGAAACCAGCAGCAGTGGGCGGTGGGCAGGGCCTGAGGAGGCAGGTGGTGCCGCATGCAAGGCCGGAAGCTTAGCCTCTGTGCTATTATTACTCTCTGGACTTCCTTTTTCATTTTTTCTTCCTTTTTTCCTTCTTTCATTCCATTCCATTTTCATTTCATTTTTTTCATTTTAATAAACAACAAGGGCGGGAGTGGTAGCACAGCGGGTAGGGCTTTTTCCTTGCATGCGGCTGGCCCGACCGAGCCGGGTTCGATTCCTCCGCCCTTCTCAGAGAGCCCGGCAAGTTACCGAGAGTATCTCGCCCGCACGGCAAAGCCTGGCAAGCTACCGGTGACATATTCGTTATGCCAAACACAGTAACAACAAGTCTCACAATGGAGACGTTACTGGGCCCGCTCCAGCAAATCTATGTGAACAAAGGGAGGACAGTGACAGTGACAATAAACAACAACATAGAACAGCAGTGGGTGGGATGTCCCGGAAAATGGCTCCCCAGGAGAGCAGTTGCCTTCCTTGTATAAGGGCCAGGGTTCAATCCACCGCTGCAAAATGAAGAATAAAATAAAATGGGGGAGTCTGGAGACCATCTTCAGACAGAACCCCTGCACCACCCAGACGAGGAACGGTGTGTGTGGGGGGGGGCAAGGACTCACGGCATGGTGGCTCAGTGCTGAGGCCTGAATGAGCAAAAGCAGGGCTGTGGGGTTCCACAGAGCACAGATGTGAGGACCGACTCACCAGTGCTGTGGTGCGGATTGGAGGGCCCCGTCTCAGACACTTTCCTGCACACCTCTCTGTTAGAAGGAGCTCAGCTGAGACCCAGCACAGAATGTCCTTCTCTGCTGCCTCAATTTCCCCAACTATTGCTTGCAAGATGGTCCCGGGGGGAAAGTCTAGAAGATGTGTGGCTGCCAGGACCCTCTTGGCCAACCGACACTGGACATTGCATTCAGGTGCCCTGGTTTCCTCCAGGCCTGTGGTGGAGCCAGTCCTGACCCCCCCCACCCCCTGCCCAGGATGTCTAGAACTGAGCAGGGGACTCAAGCAGCCCTTCCCACTCCCTCACGGGGTGGCTCTGCCCAGGCTCCCTGGTTTGGGCACATGCCCACCGGATGTGGCCTCTCTGCCTTTCTCAAGGTCAGCTGCCCAGGGAGAACTGCCTCGCTCTCTGGGCCTGGCTCGGTCATCCAGGGTCCTGTCCCTGCCCCCCCATCCCCCATCCCCCTGCACAGCCTGAAAGCAGGCGTGGGGCAGGTCTAGGGCTCAGCTCTCCTTGATGCCTTAGCTCCAGCAGCACGTGGGGCTCAAGGCTCCCGGAACCATCTCTGCCTTCGCCCGCCCCCCTGGGGCCTCACTCTGGGAGCTGGGGAGTCCTGAGGGTATTCAGGTGAAGCCAGCCACCTCCACGCCCGCTCATCAGGCAGAAGTGCAGCGTCATGGCCGGGCCCACGGGAGACGGCTAGTCTCGTGCCTGGACTCTTGTGTGCGCTGCTTTGGTTCGGTTTGGTTTGGTTCAGTTCGGGTTCGGTTTGTTTTGATTTGGTTTGGTTTGGTTTGCTTCAGTTTATTTCAGTTCAGTTTGGTTCCGGTTCAGGTAGGTTTGGTTCAGTTTGGTTCAGTTTGTTTCGGTTTGGCTCAGTTCAGTTTGGTTCAGTTCGGTTTGTTTTTTTTCGGTTTGATTCAGTTTGGTTCGGTTTGGTTCGGTTCGGTTTGGTTCAGTTTGGTTCGGTTCAGCATGGTTTGTTTCGGTTTGGTTTGGTGGTGTCAAAGCAGCCACAAGGCTCTCGCTTCGGACGCAAGCAGCATCTTTGGAGCTCTGGGATCCTGCTTCTGAGTGCACGGGGGCGAGGGGGGGTATTGACCCCTAACTTGGGTCCCCCTGTCTTGTCTTCACACAGGGGTGTCTGAGCCTTGTTCTCCCGGTGCAGTGCTCCTTGGGGCCAGATGCTCGCCTGCCTGGGTTTGGGAGGAGGCCTGGGCTCCTAGAGGCTCTTCTTTCTCACCAGTCCACTGCCACCTTCGGGGCTTGGTTGGGGGGCCAGTGGGGAGTGGGAGATGACGGGGTTCTCCCACCAGGAGGTCATCTTTTCTACTGGATGGGAGAACCTGGAGCTGTTCCTGACATCTGGCTGGGGTCGGAGTGTGAAGAGAGCGAGCAGGGATCAAGGTGCCAAGTTTCATCCCTGACTCCACAGAGGGACTTGTGAGCCCTGCCAGGACTGATCCTTGAGCAGAGTCAGGAGTGAGCCATGAGCACAGCTGAGTGAAGAAATGAAGAATGAAAGGAAGAAAGGGAGGAAGGAAGGAAGAAGAAAGGGAGAGAAAGGAAAGAAAGGGAGAGAGAAAGGAAAAAAGATGAAATGAAATAGAGAGGAAGAGAGAATGAAAGAAAAAGAAGAGAGACAGGAAGAAACAAGAAAGAAAAATGAGAGAGAGAGAGAGAGAAAGAGAAAGAAAGAGGGAAGGAAGGAATGGGAGGAAGGAAGGAATGGGAGGAAGAGAGGGAGGGAGGGAGGGAGGGAGGGAGGGAAGGAGGGAGGGAGGGAAGGAAAGGAGGCAGGCAGGCAGGCTGCACCCCATGTCCTCAGCACCCTGGCTGAGGACTCTGCAGGCAGTGCAGTCCACCGGGGCCGTGCCATAAAGTCAGCTGCCATTCGCTCCCATGCTGGGCCCCTGAGTTCACTGTGCTGCTCCATTTCTGTGATTTGTATGTTGAGGGGAGAACGAGCTCTACCTCGTGGCTCACTGGGAGGCAGGGATGAGGCTGTCTGCAGTGACCTCCCTGTTCATGAGCCAGGGCCCTGGCCCGGTCTCCCCAGTGCTGTGTGACTTGGTGCCAGTCACCTGACCTCTCTGGGTCTCAACTTTTCTTTTTTTTTTTTAATAAGTCAATGTAGGGGCTGGAGAGATAGCACAGCAGGTAGGGCGTTTGCCTTGCACGCGGCCAACCCGGGTTCGATTCCCAGCATCCCATATGGTCCCCTAGCACTGCCAGGAATAACTCCTGAGTGCAGAGCCAGGAGTAACCCCTGTGCATTGCCAGGTGTGACCCAAAAAGAAAAAAAACTTTAGTCTTGGGGCTGGAGCAATAGCACAGCGGGTAGGGTGTTTGCCTTACACGCAGCCGACCCGGGTTCAATTCCCAGCATCCCATATGGTCCCCTGAGCACCGCCAGGGGTAATCCCTGTGCATTGCCGGGTGTGATCCAAAAATAAATAAATAAAACTTTAGTCTTGGGGGCTGGAGAGATAGCACAGTGGGTAGGGCATTTGCCTTGCAAGCAGCCGACCCGGGTTTGATTCCCAGCATCCCATATGGTCCCCTGAGCACTGCCAGGAGTAACTCCTGAGGGAAGAGCCAGGAGTAACCCCTGTGCATCACCAGTTGTGACCCAAAAAGCAAAAAAACAAACAAACAAAAAAACAAACCAACTTTAGTCTTGGACTCAAAATAGTGCTCAACAGTTCAATCGTATTTTGTGATGTCTAGTATGATTACTGACATTATATGGTCCCCTGAGAACCACTTGTGTGTGACCCCAGTAACAAAAATAGCACCAGTTGTGAGGCCAAAGAAATAAGTCAACACGCTGAACATATGCTTTTCTTGCGCCCCAATTCTGAACGGTCTCTATGCACTGCTGGGAACGACCCCAGGCACTGCACCAGAAATGCCCTGAGTAATTCCAACCAACTACCTGTCAATTCCTCTAGGATTCAAGTTTGCAGACACAATGCAAAGATCCTAATTACTTTATTTATAAACATACTACTAAAAATTCTTTGGGCCACAATACTACACAGAAGGCACTTGCCTTGCATGCAGCCAGCCCGGGTTCAATCCCTGGCATCCCAACACCATCAGGAGTGATTCCTGAGTGCAGAGCCACAAGTTACCCCCCAGTTACCCCTGAGCATCGCCAGGTGTGGCACACACAGACACACGCGCACGTGCACTCACACACACTTATAATACGCTAACACCTGGACTCTAACACATAAAGTGGATCCTGAGGGCCAGGTAATAGTACAGCAGGTAGGACTTTTCTTTGCACAGCCCCCACCTCCCAACCCCCCACCCCCAAACAGAACCAAATCAATCAATTCATGCTCCAAAACCACCTGGCACCTGCAAGAAATAGGACCAATTTGGGGTCAGAGAGAGAAAATGGGGGTTAAGGCACTTACTAGCCTGGCATGCAGCCGACCCTGGCTGGATTCCCTAGCATCGCATATGGTGTCCTAAGCATCACCAGGAATGACCACAGCATAGAAATAGCCCGAATGCTAGGTATGGTACAACACCCCTCACAAACAAACATACATGTAAACAAACCTGGGCCGCAGGCTGAAGAGATGAGCACTGCCAGTCTGACCTCAAAACAATCAACCTGGGCTGGAGAAACAGCTTGCCAGGCTTCGCAAATGCTTCACATACAGGAACCCGGGGTTTGATCCCTAGTACCACAAGGCTTCCCCATGCACCACCACCAGAGATTTGGCCCCAAACAAAAAGTTACAAACTGGTAAAAACTGAGGCTGGAGTGATAGTACAGTGAGTAGGGCATTTGCTTGCACGTGGCGATCTAGGTTCAATTCCCTGTATCACATATGGTCCCCCAAGCATCACTAGATGTGATTACTGAATGCAGAGCCAAGAGTAACCCCTGAGCATCACCAGGTGTGACCCACAATGTAAAAAGGGAAAAAATAAAAACTGGTTAAAGCTACGGTCATATTTCAAGAGATAATTACACGTGGATCACGACTACTCTATCAGAAGCATAGGGTAGAGAACAGAATCACTGTCCTCCTGTTGTTCATCGATTTTCTCAAATGGGCCCAGTAACATCTCCACTCTGAGACTTTGTGGTTACTGTGTTTGGCATACCAAATATATCATGGGCAGCTTGCCAGGCTTTGCTGTGCAGGCGAGATACTCTCGGTAGCTTGCTGGGCTCTCCAAGAGGGGCGGAGGAAT
>JAOXYA010000041.1:6450903-6468965 GCA_028565675.1 Sorex palustris
ACACAGTAACAACAAGTCTCACAATGGAGACATTACTGGGCCCACTCGAGCAAATCGATGATCAACGGGAGGACAGTGCTACAGTGCTACAGTGGTTTAATATTAATATACACATATATAATGCATATACATACACATACAAACACACACATATATGTAAATTCATAGAACAAATTACTTCTTTAAGAAGCTCTGTATGCTGGGGGATGTGGTTTTTTTGGTAGTATGTCTGTCTTGTATGTGCGAAGCTGTGAATTTGAATCCCTGGACCATCCATTGTGATCCTAGTGCCATAATAGTAGGATCCCAGTGTATTAATAAGGATGTGGTCTCTAGCCCACTATAACCAAGTGTGCAAGTGTGCATCTCTGGGACATCATAACAGTGAGGATGATGAAGACAAAGAAAAGAGGAGGAAGGAAAATAAAACCCCAAGGAAATAAATTGCAATTGTAATAATAAGAATTATTAAGAAGTGATGTCATCCATATTACTGTTATCTTCCTGCCTCGGTTTCTTCATTGTTATGCATAACTACTTATAAAGGCACCCTCCCACAAGCTTGGTGGCATAAAATATCACTATTTGTTATTACTGCTAAGTCTAACAGTCAGCTGAGTAGTTCTGTGGATCTGCCCTGGCTTGGCTGATCTCAGGTGGACTCACTTGTGCATGTGTCACTTTCACTTGAGTGTTGATAGAAAACTGTTTGCTCTCCTCACAAGTCTGGTGACTGTCTTACTGTTTGCTGGGGCAAGATCTTTCATCATGCAGGAGGCCATCTAGGCTTCTTTATGTGGTGGCACCATAGTTCCAAGAAAAAGTTAACCAAACTTTTAGAATTCTAAGATTAAAAGTAGCACAGTGTAACTTTCACTATTTTTTTTTTATTTGTTTAGCTTTGGGGCCAGACCTTGAGTTGCTCAGAAGTAACTCCTGGCTCTAAACTCAGGAATCACTCCTGGCTGTGCTCAGGGCACCATATGGGATGCCTGGAATCGAACCTGGATCAGGTGCATGCAAGGTAAGTTTCCTACCCACTATACTATCTCCTTGGTCCCAATGTTTTGTTGGTCAAAAATAATTCATAAATCCATTCCAGATACAAAGAATGGGAAAGATTAAAAAAAAGAAGTCTTGTTTAAAGGGTTGTGATCCTAGACGGGAGAGCGAAAAATATTGCTTTTACAAAGATTGATTGATGCCATTGTAACCATTTCTCAGAAGCCAATAAGCTGCTAAAGACTTATGGATGTTGCTCCTTTTTTATTTTTATTTTTTTGGTGAAACCTGCAACAAATGACTAATGTATGTGGGACTACACAGAGGCTATCTCGCATTTTGTGGCCTCAAAGGGAATAATTCTTGGTGTGATGTTAATCTAGAGCTTTCCTATTGATCAAGGCAAGACTGACACCCTGAGACCACAACCTTGCTCTGCTTTCACCCCATCCCTAACTTGCTTTTCTCACCCCTTTACAGGCTTTTCCTGAAGCATTTCCTAATGATTAATGAGGAAGAGAGAAATAGGTCACTTGCCTTGCATGTAGTAGACCTGCGTTTAATCCCTGGCACTACCTAGGGTCCCTTGAGCAAGACCAGGAATCATCCCTGAGAGTTAGAAGTAAGCCCTAAACCCAGACAGGTGTGCCCACCCCTCACTGCCATTAAAAAAAATTTCACAGACACTTAATTCCCTGATTAAAGCCCTATATCTAAGGATTACTAGCAAGACAGATGCTCTATGATGATGCAGTATTAAAAGCAGCACTTGTTATCAGAACATATTTATAAGCATGCTTGCATATTCTTAGCATAGTTCCAATCTCAATGAGAGTTTTACCTGGTAAAATAACAATTTTTACTTTGGTAAATAAATGTTATTATATAAATAAATGTCATGTTTAAATTTATTGAGTGCTTATCATATATTAGACTTTAGGCTTAGTATGTAACATATATTAATGATTAAATGATATTTAATCCTTACATGAATATGTGAGACCGGAGCGATAGCACAGTGGGTAAGGCGTTTGCCTTGCATGAGGCTGATATGGCTGACCCAGGTTCGATTCCTCCACCCTCTTGAAGAGACCAGCAAGCTACCAAGAGTATCTTGCCCACACGGCAAGCTTCTTGTGTCGTATTCAATATGCCAAAAACAGTAACAACAAGTCTCACAATTTGTTGTGAGATGTTACTGGTGCCCGCTTGAGCAAATGAATGAACAAGGGGAGGACAGTGCTATCTGGTGGTGCTCAGGGCTTATTCCTGGTGGTGCTCAGGGGACCTTATGGGTGCAGGAAATCAAACATGGGTCAACTGCGTGTAAGGAGAGCACCCTATCCACTGAACTATCCCTCCAGCCCCATTTTTAAATTTTTTAACCATGAAAACCATATGTGTTTACATAGGCAGTTTCTTACCGTTTTCCCTGATGGTACACCACACCTTTGCTTTCTCTCTGGCTTCTGCTTGTCCTTCTGTTCTGACTCCCTGGGCACGTTTCTGTGTTCCTGTCTTTGGCACATTTTCTTTTGTTCCCTCTGTCCATGTTCCTGCTTCCCATCATTGGCAAGAAGCTTCAGGTACTGGATCACCTTTGGCGACTTGTCTCTTGGGCCAGGTCTGTCCACTGAGCGGCCTGCAGGCTCCCCAGAGTGGAAAGGCACCTCAGTGTCCGAGGTGACAGGACTCACCTGTCAATGTGAGGAATTTTGTGTTGAGGAGGTGACAGGACTAGCCCCTCAGTGTGAGGCAGGGTATCTGGGAGATGACAGGACTCTTCCCTCAGAGTGAGGAGATTTGTCCTGAGGAGGTGACAGGACTGTTCCCTCAGTATGAGGCAGAGTATCTGAGAGATGACAGAACTGTTCTCTCGGAATGAGATTTGTCATGAGGAGGTGACAGAACTGTTCCCTCAGAGTGAGGCAGGGTATCTGGGAGATGATAGGACTGTTCCCTCGGAGTGAGGAGATTTGTCCTGAGGAGGTGACAGGACTGTTTCCTCAGAGTGAGGCAGGGTATCTGGGAGATGATAAGACTGTTCCCTCGGAGTGAGGAGATTTGTCCTGAGGAGGTGATAGGACTTCCTTCAGTGTGAGGCAGGGTATCTGGAGATGACAGTACTCTTCCCTGGGAGTGAGGAGATTTGTCCTGAGGAGGTGACAGGACTGTTCCTTCAGTGTAAGGCGGGGTATCTGGGAGGTGACAGGACTGTTCCCTCAGTGTGAGGCGGGGTATCTGAGAGGTGATAGACTGTTCCCTCAGTGTTGGGAGAGTTATTTAGGAGGTGACAGGGCTGTTCTCTTGTGTTGGGAGGTTGGCCTGGGTACTGGTTTGTGGACTCCTGCAGTGTGCCCCTATGGATGGACTCAAACCCCAGAGAAGGAGGAGCAGTGTCTGATCTCTGGAAACTGAGGCATTTCTCCTTCCTGCAGCCATGGTGCGCAGCTGGGCAGCTCCCGTGATGGGGGCCACAGAGAGGATGGGCTGCTCGGGGCTGGGGTCTCCTGGAGGGCAGCTGCCTGCGTTGCCCACTGACACAGCCCCTCTGCCAGGGTCTTGATCCCCTCATGGGTCCCTGGCTGCTTTCGCTGTGTCCAGCTCTTGGTCATTGTAAGTCGCCCCCCGTGGACAGAAGCAAGTGGCCACCTCCTCAGACGAGGGCTTCTCCTCCTCCACCTGTGTTCTCGTGCGTGGGGCTTCTCCCAGCACACCTGCTTCCTTTCCTGGCTTTATTTTTCTCCAGCCCTTCCTCTTTCTATCATGTGGCCTTATACTCCAGTCTCCTCATTTATTCTGCCGGCCATTTCTTTCCGTCTGCTTTGACCCGCCACACTGAGAGCCAGAGGCAGGTTCTGGGCCCTGACCCAGAGCATGCCAGGGGCCCCCAGAGCCAGTCCTGAGGGAAGGGATGAGAGCAGGAGCGGGGATAGGATGTCGCCAGGGCTGGATGCTTTCCCTGTGCCAGACACTTGGCCAGCTCTGTCCTGGGGCTGCTGCTGGCTCTGGGCTCTGTCCGCCCCATCCTGGGGGGATCTCCACACCCCCCCAATCACTCGGAAGCCCACACTTCTCCACCCTGATCAGCAAAGTTCTCCCCAAAGCTCCGTCTTTGCGACCCCTAGTTCCAGCGCTGTGGGGGACGCTGGGGCTCTGCCTCTTCTTTTTTTTTCTTTTTCTTTTTGGGTGACACCCGGCGATACTCAGGGGTTACTACTGGCTCGTGCACTCAGGAGTTACTCCTGGTGGTGCTCAGGGTACCATATGGGATGCTGGGAATCGAACCCAGATCGGCCGCGTGCAAGGCAAACTCCCTCCCACTGTACTATTGCTCCAGCCTCTGCCTCTTCTTTTGAGGGTGGGACTAGAGAGGGGTCCTGGCTGGGCCCATGGGTGCGTCAGCCCGAGCTGCTCAGGACAGATGTTGGGATGCTGCCTCCACCCAGTTCCATCATTCCCGCAGAGGCCACCCAGGCAGTGCAGACTGGGGCGGGCCTAGCTGGAATTCGCTGAGAATTTGAAAATTTGAATTTGAAAATCAACTTTGGGGTGGGGGGAGGGAGAGTGGTGGGAAATGTGCCAGGTGCCCGCCTAGATTGGGGATTTGGACACGTGTCACCTTGCTCTGTGGTGGGTGGCACCCGGATCCCTGCTGGGACGCACCCCCTCCAGGGCCAGCTCCTGCCTCCGCAGCCTGGAGAAGCGCTTGCTTTAGGGTTCAGGGGCGCCCCACCAGGGCGTTCCTCACAGGGCCCGGTGCTTTCTCCCGGGAGTCCCCTCAGCATGGGGAGCCTCCAGTCCCCCCGGCTGTGCTGTGGGGGCAGTTTCAGGGCTGAGCTCTTCTGGTATCTGGTATTCGCTGAGTGACTGGGATGGCCCGGGAGGAGGGCCGAGGGACAGGTCGGGCTAGTTCTGCTGTGTTGTTTATACTCGGGATTACCTCACACCTCCCAACCTGCCGCCCCGCCCCGCTGTGCCAGGGGGCTGGCCCTGGGCCCTCCAGCCCCCTTTTCCACACATGTCCGGGAAGCCGGAGTCCAACATGGACCTTCCCGTGGACACCAGCTGAGCCTGGCAGCTGAGCCTCCCTGGAGACCATGGACAGGGACAGCAGCCGGGTGAGTGGGGTCCCGAGCCTGGGCCGGGAGCAGGGTGGGGCGCTGGCTCGGGTCTGGGTGTGTGTGTGTGTGTCTGTGTGTCTTTGTGTGTCTGTGTGTCTGTGTGTGTATCTGTGTGTGTGTCTCTGTGTGTGTGTGTGTCTGTGTGTATCTGTGTGTGTGTGTGTATCTGTGTGTCTGTGTGCATGTATCTGTGTGTGTGTCTGTGTGTGTGTGTGTGTGTGGTGGGGGGGGGGAACAAATGGGCCTTTTCCAGCTGGTTTGCCTCCCTTCATGGACTCCTAGGAGCGGGTACCCTGGGCAGGGGACTCCGGGCACTTTCAGGGCTGCCTCAGCCAAGCCTCACGGCACTCACAAATGTTCTAGAGAAAATGGGGCTTTGTAGGTGCAAGAGAGCTCTCCCTGGGGGGAAGGGGCATCAACCTCTCCCGCTCTCCTATTCAGGGGCTCACTCTCAGCCCCCAAGGACCTGCCGGGGTCACTGTCATCCCCTCTGTCCAGCACGGGCACCTTCCTCTGTTCTTAGTGGTGGAAGCAGCTAGAATGTCCCCTGAGAGACGGGCCTCCCACCAGCGGGTCTCCACAGTCTGTCCTGCTGGGCCCTGCTTTCTGCCCCCTGCGGACGTTCCTGTGGCAGCCGTCAGGTTCACTTCTCCTCTTCTGGTGTCCACTGAGCCTCAGAGGGGCTGGTCCCGGCCCTGCCGCAAGCTCTGTGCTCATGCTTGCAGTCCGCCCAGCGACCCGTCCCAGCTACTCTTGTCCTGCTCTTCTCTCCCCCTCTGGGGGTCTCTGCTGGCTCCCTCTGCCCTGTCCTCATCTTCCCTGAGCCTCTTGGTCCTCCTCACCCAGGCTCCTTGGCTCCAGGCCTCAGGGAGTGCATAGAGCCCCTGCAGGCTATAAGGTGAATGCCAAAGAGGCACTGGGTGGTTGGGGCGGGGGGACCCGCAGCCACAGCCAGGGACCCAACGATGGTCCCTGCACTCTGGGCCCTCTCCCTGGAGGGCACAACCTGCTGGGGTCGGAGGGCCAGGCCTGAAGCTGGGGGTGGGAGCTTGCAGGAAAGCCCCCCACACACACACCCAGAAAGGCCAAGAGAGAGAAGAGGATAGACTTGACGTTATTGATGGACTCCAGGGCCTCCCACTGAACCCGTGAGCTGAGTGTCCAGGGGTGTGGGAGGCGTGCTGGGCCTTCCAGGAGCCGCTCCCGCCACGGAAGGAAAAAAGGTGGCGACAGCTGCATCTCTTTTGAGGGGTCTTGAAGGCACCCCTCATTGGGGCGCCCCTCCAATCTTGGAGCTGGGGGATGGGGAGGGAGCGGCCTTCGTTCCTGTCACCAGCCGGGGTGCGAGTGCTGAGGAAGCACCAGAGCCTCGGCCTGTCCCCTGGGTCTGCAGGGAGAGGCTGCCCCTTCCTCACTTCCTTGGACTCCAGCACCTGTGGGGACGGGGTGGGGTGGGGGCCACAAAGGGGCGAGGAAGGAGGGGCTCTGAGCGCCTCTGAGAGGAGCCGGTGTGCATTGGGTGGGCGGTCAGGGGGCAAAGAACACAGAGCAAGTCCCAGGTCAGCTATAGCTTTCGTCCCCGAGTGTTCGCATCCATGAAGGAATGAGCTGCTGTCCACCTCAGCGTTCCCAGAGGGAGGCAGTTGACGACTGTGTTTGGCGCCAGCCGGACACAGCTGTCGGATACTCAGAGAATGTCCACTCTATGGGCCACAAAGGCAGCAGCGGGAACCCACTTCTGGCCCATTTAGATGGCTGGACCCACACTTCTGGGTCTCCGTTCGATGTGCTTCCAGAACATTCAATGTTCTGAGTGCTGAGCAGCTTCAAAGAAGTGCAGTGTTGACCAGAGCCACGAGTGGACGGGCCAAGTGGACTGCACGCCTCCAGGGGGGACTTCCCACGGTGGAGTGAGGGCTGCTCTCAGCGGCTGTCAGCGGGTCACTCCCCACAGGTCACTTTGCTGTCCCCCTGACCCCCCAAGTGCGGGGAACCTCGGAGCCTGGCTCCTGTCCGCCTCATGTCTCTGGCTGGCTGATGCCAGGGAGCGTGGGAGTGTGTCCCGGCGGCCCTGCTGATGTAACAGGATCCACTTAGCCTAAGTGTCTTGTTTGGCCACAACAGTTTCCTCCTGGCAAGGCAACACGGGGGTGGCCGGTGCCCAGGCAGGTGGGCAGGTTGCTGGGGGTGGGGGCGAGGCACCCAGGAAGCCGGGACAGGGAGCCCAGGACTCTGCCAGCCAACGGGAGGAGGGTGTCCAGGCTCGGAATGGAGACCCTGGCACGCCCCAGCCCTGAATGGCGGCCTCGCCCCCGCGGGGTCAGAGAGGGACAGAGGGAGCCAGTTCCTGGAACCGGCTGTGGCTTGCCCAGCACCAGAGCACCAGCTGGGGTGGAAGGACTCGGTGGGTGACCGTGAATGAATGAACAAAGGACACTCACCGGAGGTGTGCGCGATGGGCCCGCGGGGAGTCCCGAGGCCTCTGGCTGCATGGGCGCTTTGTGAAACAGGTGCCAACACGGCTGGGAGGAACTCGAGGTGGCACCGTCCCGTCTGGAGACAGGATTGGGGGCGATCAGTGCCTCAGCCCTGGGACTCCCCACCAGGGCTTCTCAGGGGCTGTTCCGCGGACCCCTGTGTGGAAAGAGCTGGTTCCCCCTGCCCCCCCAGCCCCCCACTCTGTTCGAGTGAGGCTCTGTGAGGAACGGGCCCATGCCTTGGGCTGCAACAAGCCACACCACGACAATCGTTCTTCTGGCCAGGCTGCCTGGGGCGTGGTGGGGACAGACAGGGTGCTGGGAGGGTTGTCGGAAACCCACCTGCGTTTGTGGGCTTCTGGGGGCACAAGGTGGGCGGCAAAGCACGCCTGGTTCCTGTAGACCGAGCCCCACCTTCCCAGGCCATCATTTCCTTGCTGGAGACAGTTGGGGGGGGGGGGTTCTGTAAGGTTGAGCAGTGCAGCTTTAGCTTCTGAGATTTATGGTGGGCTTAGGTGGACGCCCCTGGCTGCAGCCTGGAGTTCCAGGTACCCCCCGACCCACCTCTATAAATTCCGGGGCTCCGTCAGGGGGAGGCAGAGACCCCGGAGAGAGACTCACTGTCACACAGCACCCATGACCCTCGCCGCCCTGGTCCGGCGGGCTGGAGGCCACAGAGCCAGGAGACCAGGGCAGGACTAGGACAGCATCCCAAGGGACCAGTGTCTGTCCCCAGACGGGAGACAGATGTCCACTTCTCAGGGGGCTGGGACCCCCCCCCCAGCAGGGGGAGCACGCCAGGTTAGGTGTCAGGGGACTCAGGTCTGCTCTAAGGTCAACCTAGGTCACTTTGGGCCCAGAGTGTAGGGTCTGACCTCTCCTTCCTTATCTGTAAACTGAGACCAATAATCCTTATCAGGGTCCGAGGAGAGGCCAAGCCCTGACCCCGGCCCCGCCCTGTCCACCCACCTGAGGGCCCGGGGAGGGGACTGTGGGGTGTAGGTGGGTGAGGAGCCCCGGGCCCGGCCCCCGGAGGCGAGTTCCAATCCTCTGAGGGAACGGCCTCTCCTGGTTCCTCAAGCCGGGAGTCGGACAGGTTCTGGTCCCGGCTCTGCCCTGTGGCTCTCGGGACCTTGAGCAAGGAAGCTCCTCCCTGGATCCCTGTGTCCTTGGCGCTCTCCAGGAACCAGCCAGCAGCACCTGGGAAGGAGCTGGGGAAGACAGCCGGGCAGAGACCGAGACGGCCACCGGGGACACGCTGGGGGACAGACCAGGCCTCTCTGGCGGGGCTGGCCCTCCACCCCACTCCCTCGCAGTCTGGGTGGGCCTCGCACTGCCACTTCTCCGTGGGGAGAGCTGACCTCCCCGCCGTGGGCAGCATGTCAGACCCTCTCCTGGCCCCCTGCTCTGACTCCGCGGTGCTTGTCTCATGGGTGCCGGCCCGGGGCTGCATGACTTAGTGGGGGCTCTGCCCTCTCAGGCCCCCAGACCCACGATTCTGCCCCCTAGCATGACCTCTCGGGAGACTCCAGAGGCCAAGGCAACTTCTACAAGTGTGGCCAGGAGTGACTCCCCATTGCCTCACTCTCTGGGTGCAGAGCCGGAGGCTCACCACAGTCTCCCCCAGACTCAGCTGACGGCCCCAGGGCCGTCCCTTTGCCTCCTGTCTGAAGGTTAGGGATGGCACATCTGCCTCTGGCAGAGTCAGTACCAGGCAGGACTCAACTTTTGCGACCCCCCAGGCACCCCGAGCTTGCTCGACTCACCCCACTTCCTCTGCTCCCCATCCCACCCCACCTTCTCCTGTACCCCCTTCCCCCACTGTCCTCTCTCCTCTGGGGTCAGGGGTCCTGCCTCGATGCTCAACTCAGGTTGGAATCAGGAGGTATCCCCATGAGATCCGTCATCAATTAGGGTGTGCACTGGTTGGTTTTTGAACCCCGGTTTCATTCTCCATAAACTGGGACTTAAGTCACTTCTGCTGCCAGATGTTGCCACCTCACCGGCTGGTGGGGTGGGTGACAGCTCCCTGCAGGAAACCCCCAGGGAGGAAGGGGGGACTGTGGGTCTGGGGGACCACTTGGTCATCCAGTTTTCTCCTTGGACACTGGGCTCAGGTCCTTGCCCTGCCCTTACCAAGAAAGAATGGGGGATGCCCTTGGCCTCCTGGGGGTTCAAAACCCTCCCCAGCTGCCCCTGTCCTGGGCAGAGTGCCCTGGGCACTGTCACCCTGCTCCTGGGGCTTCCCAAGCGACAGGGTGGATCCCACAGGGTTCATTCCACAGGGATCCGGCCCACAGCACAGGTGAGCGGCACGGCTATCAATCACGTCCTTCCTCACCGCCGTCCCTCAGAAACAGGCCTAGGGTATGCCACATACACACCCACGCCCTGGCAGTGGCCAGCCACTCGTCCTGATGCCCAGCACGCAGCCCTCGCAGACATGTGCGTGCAAGTGGGCGACTGAGTCACTTCAGATAAGGAAACAGGCGTGAGGAGGCCCCATCTGGCGGCCGTCACCAACTGGCCGTGAGCCCTGGGTCATGGGCTGGCTGCCCTGTCCCCAGGTTAAGTCCCGCAAGACAAGACCGTCCCTCAACCGCTGACACCTCACAGCAGTCCTGAGCCATAGTGCACCCCCCCCCCCCCGGCTCTTGGCCCCATGTCCTGCGTGAGGCAGAACCCAGGGGCCCATTTCAGGGACAGGAACTTGGGTAACCCCAGGGTGGGGGGGGTGCTCTGTGACGCCTCAGTTTCCCCATCTGTAAGGTGGGCTTCTGAAGCCCCCAGCCGCCTAGAGATGGGACCAGCAGCAGGTCATGAGACCCCTGATGTACAATTTACATCAAATTCTAAAGCAGTGATTTAGAATAAAAAGGTTGCCAATTGCTGGTCTTTCTAATTGGAGGTGGGGGGTGGTTTGGACCCCACCTGGAAGTGCTCAGGGCTGACTCCTGGCAGGTTCAGGGGACCTGTGGGGTGCCAGGGATTGAACCTGGACCGGCTGTGAGCAGGGCAGTGCCATGGTCCTGTACCTTCTCTCCCACGGCTTTGTCTTGCACACACAAGACAAAGTGAGCTTTTATTGCATTGTATTGTGTGTGCCCCCCCCAACTGATCTTTGCTCATGCCCCCTGGCCGTCCGACTGGCACATCTCGGCAGGGCTGGCTCTGTGGACTCCACAGTTGGGGACAGGGTGCGGCCACTTCCTGCCCCGTGCCAGGCCCGCACATTCTTCCTTTATCTTATCAGAGCCCCGGGATTTTCAGCCCCAACAATACATACTCAAGACCAGACAAGGGAAAGTGAGGCCACTGTCTGGGCATGGAGCAGGGACCCCATCTGCTTGTGGTTCCCAAAGTGGGCAGCTGATCAGGGAGCACTGGTGCAGTTGGGGGACACTTTCTCTGTGTTGGCCTCAAGAAGGTAGGTTTCCTGGAAGAGAGCACCGAGGGTTTTATTTTTCCTGAAAAGTGAGTGGCAGGCCCCATGATGGGAGCTGTCCCCCCACACATCCTCACGCCCCCTCGTGACTGCCCCCAAGTCCAGCCCTCTGGGAAGTGGCTCTGCTGGATGAACCCCATTGCCTGACCCGGGTTGTGAGCTCTGGTTCAGGGGCCAGTGGCAGCTCTTGGGCTTCTGTCCCTAAGCACACGCAAAGGGGGTTGTCTCTGCACAGCTGGCCAGGCACAGGGGCGCACCAGTGGGTCTCCTCCAGGCTCTTTCCTGGGCCTAGCACTCCTGGTCCCTGCCTCCGGCACCCAAGCGGGGCCCAGGCCCAAGATTCCTTGAAGTCTCCCCACTGCCCCTCGCAAAAGCCAGGGGGTGACCAAATCCAGCACTGCTCACTCTGGGGATAGAGAATGGGTACAAACAAGTAACCTGAGCAGGAGCCGCCCCCTCCCCCAGCCCTGTGGGCACGAAGCCCCTCTGCCCTCTCAGGCTAAGCCGGGTGTCAGTGAGTGAATGGTCTGGGGGGGCCGAGCTGCTGGGTTACCCCTGGCCTCTGTCAGGAACATGCCTGGCCAGCACGGGTGCTCCTCCTCCATGTCTGTCTCTCCAGTTCCCATGTTCACACGCTCCAGTTCCCATGCGTGTGTGCATTCTGCACTCTCTGTGCCTGGACCAGGCACAGAGAGTGCAGAATGCACACACGCATCTGTGAGTGGGGAGGGAGGCAGTGGGTTGAGCACGCCTGTGTGGGTGCGGGGATCAGATGTACATGTATGTACGTGTGGGTGTGTGAGCATGCCTCTGCAGGTGCAGGGGTCGCGTGCACACGTGTGGGTGTGTGAGCATGCCTGCATGGGTGCAGGGATCATGTGCACATGTATGTGCATGTGGGGGTGTGAGCACACCTCTGTGGGTGCGTGATCACAGGCACACATGTGCATGTGGAGACGTGTGAGCATGCACCTGGGTGGTGTGGGGAGTGAGTGCACACGTATGTGCGTGTGGCCTCTGCAGTGTGCGGGATGGTGTGCACACGCCCATGAGCAGGAGCTGTGTGTGTGCGTCTGGCCTCTGCGGTCTGGGGAGTCTGCAGAGAACAATCTCTGCCTGGTCTGAACTAGGGTGCGGCTGAGAGCAGGGGTTCGAGGCAGGACAGAGCTTTCCTTGAGGCTCGTCCCGTGTCATCGGTGACCAAGCCAGTGAGGACTGGGGCTTACAGTGGTCACGGCTGACCAACGTGCTTGAAAGGACAGCGGCAGGTCCGGGGGCAGTAGGTGGCAGGGAGAGAGACGTGTGCCCCGTGGGGGGCCCTGTTTGTTTGAGCCCCTGCTCCCTTGTCTGAGGGGTCCTGGGCACTGGCAGATGCCCCCTCCCTCTTCAGGGCCTTGTATGGAGGGAGCTGGGCCCTGAGTGTCCATCCCGGACGCCATCTCTGGGGACACTTTCCTTCTGGGGGCTGCTTGTCCCGGCCCTGGCCACGCTCCCTGGTCAGGAGCTGCCTGCAGTGCGCATCCTCTGCTCTTCTTCCAGAATGGCTCCCCCGCCCGCCCGGATCCCACCCGCCCGGCCCCGGCCCACGCTGTCCCCGCCTCGGCCCTCCCCGCCCGAACGTCGCCCTCCAGATCATCGTCCAGCAGGTCGTCGTCCACCCACTCGGCCTCCACGATGTCCTCTCCGACCAGAGCGTACCTCGTCCGAGCGACCCCCGTGGGGGCCGTGCCAGTGCGAGCAGCTCCAGCGGGGCCAGTGGCCGCCCCCAGGGCCAATGGGGCAGGTGAGCCGGAGTCTCTGCCCTCGGAGAAGGGGTGCGGGGAGAGGGGAATCGAGGGAGGTAGAAAGGTGCCAACACAAGGCAGGAGAACGGGGCCCCCGGCGGAGCGAGGAGCAACCCATCCCCTGGGGTCAGAGCGCGGGGGGGGGGGGTCGCCACGGGAGTTGGGTCCTACGTGGGCACCAGGTCCTGGTCAGTGGGTCTGTCTGGGGGCAGCAGGAGGGGGGCCTCTCTGAGCAGGAGGGCGTGCCTCACACTGAACACCCCAAACGGTGGCGGGAAGTCAAAACTCCCCAGGGGGCCCGGGACCCTGCCCCGGAGGGAACAATGTCCATGCCCACCCACACTGCCCTGTTCTCTCCCTGACACCACAGGGCCCAGGAAGTGGCCAGGCTTGGACCAGGCTCACAGTCGTACACTCCCCGGTGGGGTGAGGAGAGGCAGCCTCTGGCAGCGAATACACTCCACTCGCTAGCCACGTAACTCCGAGTGCCTTCTTTGAATATAACTTCCACGGGCCTCACTTTCCCTGTTTGTGAAATGGATGCAGGCATACCCAGTTTACTGCTGATGACCTCACGTCAGGCCTCAGGGTGAGCCTGTAATGACCACCAAGCCTCACTTTCCCTGCCTGTGAAATGGGTATAACGATGCCATTTTACTGCTCATTATCTCAGTCCGGGCGCAGGGTGACACATGCTGAGGCCTGACCGGCTTCTCGTGGAGGCACCGGGAAGGAGGCCATTGGAAGCAGGGAGTGGGACCGCACTCAGGATGCAGAGGGGGGGGCGTGCCTCCCCCTGGGTGGCGCTGGGCTTGCTCCCTGACCACTGCCCCTCACCCACAGGTGCCCGCGTGCCCAAGTTCAGCTGGCACGAGGGCAAGAAGCGGCTGCCGCTCATCGGGTGTGTCCTGCTGCTCATCGCCCTGGTGGCGTCCCTCATCGTCCTTTGTGAGTGTGGCCACTGATGCCGTCGGGCGGGGTGGTTGGGGGGGCGCGGGCGGGCTCCCGGTGTGCAGACGGACATTCCTGCCAGTGACCCCCTGTGATCCTGGGGCTCTCGGAGGCAGGGGAAGTGGGATCTGGTGGCAGGTCGGGGACCCTCTCTGAGCGCGGCTTCTGGGCCTTGGGACGGCGTCCTGCTGTGTGCCCCGGAAGGTGACAGCCACCCCTGGTCGTGAAATGGGAGAAAGGGACGGAGTGAGGTGGGGGGAGGCAGCTGCCTTAGCTGAGGCCGTCCGGGCTTGATGCCCAGCACCACATGGCCTCCAGATATCACAGGTGCAACCCTGGAAGCCTCCAGCACCCCAGGGTGGCCCAGCACCGCAGGGCCCAGTAGCTGGCACCCTCGGTGGAACATCACTGGGAAGGGCCCCAGACTCGGGGACTGCTGGGAGAGTCGGGGACGAACCCTCATCCCCAGAGGGGCGGACGGGGCCTCAGTGTTTCCGGTCAGTGGGATCAAACCCTCAGGAGCTTAGCATCCTTTTTGGGCTCAGCCATGTCCGGGGGCCACTGCCCTGGAGTCCACTAGGAGCCAGGGTCTTGGAGGGCGGGGGCCTGACGGGCCAAAGGAGGTGGTTTCTGGGGACATAGGGTGGCTGTGGGAGGGGGGATGGGAGGCACAGGGAGGGGCAGGCTGGGGCTGGGCACCGGGTGAGCGGCAGGAGTGCCAGGCTGAGGGTGAGAGCGCAGGAGGGCCCCGCTGGAAGGGCGAGCTGGCAAGTCACTCCGCACAGAGCAGCCAAGCAGCTGCCCCTCACCTAGGGAACCTGGGCCAGGCTCTGCACCTGCCCCCGACAGTCGCCTGGAGGGCGGGTCCCAGAAAGCCTGAACTTCTCACTGGATCCCCCTCCTCGTCCTGACCCGCTGGGGCCAGGAAGCTGCTCTGACACCGTGTAATCACATGCTGGCATCACTTCCAGAACCCTGGTCCCCACCCTGGACTCCCTGTCCAGTGCTCTTCCCACTCGCCACCCAGGGGACCCTCCCACCACCGCCCCTGGCCTTGCCCTACCAGGCAGCTTCTCTGGGTTTCCGAGCAGGATCCTGAGAGCACTGGGTGGCCGAGCCCAGGGTGAGGGAGGGGAAAGGCCAGGAACCGAGAGTTAGCAGCTCTGTGGGGTCACCAGGACCAGTGGGAGAAAGAGGGGCTCGGCTGAGGACTGGGGCCGGGGGTGGGGGGCGTGATAAGGCCTAGAGCCTGGTCGCCCAGGAGGGGGGAGGGAAGTCTTAGAAACAGGCTCCAGGGAGTGGCTTCAGGATGGGGAATCAGGCCCTGGTGTGGCGCCTGGGAAACGCTTACAGGCCTTGGGCCCAGTGAGGGGCAGAGCTGAGCCCCGGGGACGCCCCCTGTCCAGAGACAATGTGTGTGGGGGGGAGAAAACCCTGGTGCTCTGGGGCCCGAGGGCCCGCCAGCGGGGAGTGGGCACAGTTGCCCCTTGCCCGCCCAGGTGCCGGGAGGAGGGACTGCTGTGACCAGGGCCACTGAGACAAAGGGACCCCAGTGGATGCCGGGCAGGGGTTCTTGGGCCGGGGGAGTTGATCCTGCTCTCCTCCTCCCGCGCCCCACTTTGCTCTCAGGGTGGCCGGTGCTGCCCTGCTTGCAGGAGCCCCCCGGCACCTCCTGGAGCCCCCCTGAGCAGCTTTTCTCTCCACACAGATGGGGGACGAGAGCCCCAGAGTCCCAGAGGGATCGCAGGTCGGTGTCCGAACCCCCCAGGGCCTTGGGCTGCTCCAGTCCTGCCTCTCAGGGGCAGGCGCTCACCCGGCACCCGGCGTCTCTTGTTGCAGTTTATTTCTGGCGGGGCCACACGGGGATCAAGTACAAGGAGCCGGTGGAGAGCTGCCCGCGGCATGCCGTGCGCTGTGACGGGGTGGTGGACTGCAAGCTGAAGACGGACGAGCTGGGCTGCGGTGAGGATGTGGCGCGTGCGCTGTTCGGGGTGCGCCTCTGTGCGCGGTACACGCAGGGGGTGTGTGTGTGTGGTCGACGCATGGTCCACGAGTGGTACGTGCAGGTGCCTGTGTGCTGGGGAGTCTGTGAGTGTGTATGTGTGTGTGTGGTACAGGCATGGTGTGTGCGTGTGTGGTCCACGGGTGGTGCGTGCATGCGTGCATAGTACAGGTATGGTGTGTGCTTGTGTGGTTCATGCGTGCACATGAATGTGGAGAACACAGGTGGTGTGTGCATGTGTGCATGGTCCAGGTACAGTGCATGTGTGCATAGTTTCAAGTGTAGTGCCTGTGTGCATGGTATAGGCATAGTGTGTACATGTGCATGTGTGGAACAAGGGATTGCATGAATATGTGCACACCTGTGTGCACATGTGTGGCGCATGAGTGGTGCATGTGTGATGTATGTACCATGAAGACTGCACACTGGAGCTGGCCCCCTTGGGAGGGAGTGGACAGAGAGTCGCAGCTTCTGCTGTGAACCCGGCTCCAGAGTGTGGTGGGCCGTGGGCAAGCCTGCGCCCTAGGCTCGTGGCCTTCGAGGCGGTCCAGTGGCTCTGAGGAACGAGTCCCGCCACTCCCAATGCCAACCCGCGCAGAGCTGCCGGGGCCAGGGAGGCTCCACCGCCCCATCCATGTGCCCCCCCTTGCCCGGCGTCTGGCCCTGCCCCTCCACTGAGCCTTCCTGAAGGCCAGTCTGCAGGTGGCTGCCTGGAAGGGGCTCTCCCTGCGTGGTCTGCTCCTGGCACCGTGGCCCCTGCCCTCTGACTGGGCTGCCCAGACTGCTCCCATCTCAGGCCTTCCTCCTCATGCCCTGTGGGGAGGGTGCCTGCCCCCGGGTGCCCACTCCTGGCTGTGCTCACTATTGGTGCCTGGATGGAGGCCTCGGGCCCTTCCCAGCCCCAGCCTGGCTTTGGCTTTCCAGGCATCCGGGGCCCCTGGGCATGGCTGGCCACTCCTGGGCCTCAGTCCGAAATCCCACCTGGCCCTTCTCAGCGCTGAGGGCGCTCTCCTGCCTCTGCTTGCCCCGCAGTCAGGTTTGACTGGGACAGGTCTCTGCTCCGGGTCTACTCTGCTGCGTCCCACCAGTGGCTCCCGGTCTGCAGCGACAGCTGGAACAGCAACTACTCCGAGAGGGCCTGCCAGCAGCTGGGCTTTGAGAGGTCAGTGCCCCCCCACCTGTCTCAGGCAGGCGCGGCTCAGGGTGTTTGCAAGATCCCCCCCCCCACCACCACCATAAGCAGACTCTCGGGACCAGAGAAATAGTGCCAGGGCTAGGGTGCTTGCCTGGCATGAAGCCTGCCCAGGTCAGCCCCTGGCACCACGTATGGTCCCGAGCACCGCCAGGAGTGATCCCGCAGCTCTGATGAGCGTGACCCCGACCGTCTCAAAGACTCTCAGGGACCACCAGTGAGGTCAGGACACTCTGGAGGCTCTGAAGGGGTGATGCCCTGGGACACTGAGGAAGGGCTGAGTAACCCTGGGGTGTGGGCTCACCTCACACGCCCTTGTGCCCTGCACCCTCGTGCTCCTCGTCCCTAGCTGTGGGCCCCAGGCTGGGCCAGTCTGCATGTCCCTCCAGGAATGTGCTGCAGGGCCCAGCAGATTGTTCCGTGGACCCTCACAATCTGGGGTTTGGGCCAGAATGCCCCAGTGGTGAAAGGGGGGAGGTGCGATGGATAGCACATCCCAGGACCCCAATCTAACAAAGATGTGGAACCCAGAAGCTGTGACTGGCCAGCAAAGCAGGGCGGGGGCTGACAGCCGCCTCCCACTGGGATGGGTCTCGGGCACACAGGCCTTGGTGCCCAGCTCCTCCTCTGGTCTGAAGGTGTAGGTGAGGCTGTGGGAAAAAGGGTCAGGGGGTCTCTTTGTAAAAGGGGTAAGTAGAAACCCAGCAGGAGGTGAGACTGGGGACCCAGGAATGGGGCCTGGGGTCTCAGGGCTGCAGAAGTAGGGTCTGGGGGTCTCAGGGCTGCAGAAATGGGTCTGGGGGTCTCAGGGCTGCAGGGGTAGGGTCAGGAGCCCTCAGGGCTGCAGGGCTAGGGCTGGGGGGATCTCAGGGCTGCAGGGGTGGAGCTGGGGCCTCAGGGCTGCAGGAGTATGAGCTGGGGGTCTCGGGGAAGGTGAGAGGCATGTTCTCTCACTGAGGTGTGGGGTCTGGTGTACAACCGGTTCCCCTCAGTGCTTCAGCCCAGTGCCACATAGTCAAAGCACTTCCGGAAACTGACCCTACCATGTGTGGGGAGGTATGGGGTGATGTGGGGGGATGGTGTGG
>JAOXYA010000041.1:6469065-6485765 GCA_028565675.1 Sorex palustris
GTTCCCCGCACCCCGAGGTCGCCTCCCTGGCCAGCGCCGCCCGGGCCCCCGGGCGCTCGTCCCCGGCGAGGCTGGGCGCGGGGCCGGGGCCAGGCAGGGTTGGGGGGCGTGTCCCGCCCCCCGGACGGCCGGCGTGGCCAGGGCTGGGTCCAGCCGGCCCGCGAGCTCGGACCTGCTGCGGGGCGCGCGCCGGGTCCCGGGGGCGGAGGCGCCGCGACGCACGGGGCTGGCCGCGGACAGGCGTTCCGGTCACCGGTCACCGGTCACCGGTCACCCGGCGCCGTCGCGGACCCAGACCGGGGCCCGGGCGCGTGCTGGGCAGGCGCCGGCGGCCAGCTCCGCGCCCCGCGCCGCGGGCACACCTGCCCAGCCGGACTCGCGCCCCTGTGCGGCCGCGAACTTTTCTCCTTCTCGCCTCGGTGCCCACCGCTCGCTGCCCACCGCTCGGTCCCGGGCCCGGCCACCGCCTTCACCTCCCCCCCAACCCCGGGCGTTGGGGGAAGGGCGGTCCCGCAGCGGGTGGGCGCCCCACTCGGGGTGGGGGTGGGGGCCCAGCTGGCCTTTGTAAGGGGTGACCACAAGCCCCGCGGGCCGGGACGCGTCACCTGCCCGCGCTGGCCACGGGGTCTGGCGCAGAGGCCAGTGGGGGGGGCTGTATTTTATCTCTCAGCATCGCCCCTGAGATAGGGGCATTGCCCAGAGACCGGTCCGGTGGGTCAGCAGCGGCCTCTGGGTCCTGGACATAGTAGTTGAGTTTCTCAGACTCAGTGGGGCCCGGGGCATGCCCCTCCCAGGCCGGCCGGGCTAGGTCGGCTAACCCGGTCCCCCACCCCACCGACCCTCGTCTCACTTGGGGGCACTGGAAGCCAGCCTCCCGTCCAACCTCCACCCCACCCCCAAGTCTTCCTTCCTCTCCCCCCTCTTTCTGCCTCCCTCCACCCCCGCAGGCTGGCTGCCTCACAGCTTTAATTACATTAATATTAAAAATACATAAGGTGAGGAGAGGCAGCTCTCTCTCCCTCTCCCTCTCCCTCTCTCTCTCTCTCTCTCTCTCCACCCCCCACCCCATTTCCATTTTGTCAGGCGAGAAAGCACAGGCCAAAGTGGCCAGCGCCCCCATTGCCCTCAACGCCTTCCCCTTTCACCCCGTCTCCCTCTTGCAAAAAAAAATTAAGATTTAAAAAAGCCAGGGAGTCCCTGGAGCAGGTTCCCAGGCGGTCACCTGAGCCCCCCCACCACCACCCTGTGTCCCCGGCTTTAATAAATGAAGCCTCGGCCATTTGATCCGGCGGGAGCAGATGGGGTGGGGGTGGACAGAGGCCCAGAAGGCCCCAGGACCACGGCGGAACAAAATCCTTTCCAACTCCAGAAGGAAGTTGCCACAGACTCGGGTCTGGGGGCCAGGTGAGCGCCCCGAGGGGCCTGTCCGCAGGGCTGGGCCACCCCGCCTCGCTGCCACTCGGGCATCTGTGCCCGGCGCCAGGGCGGCCCGCCAGACGGCCTTTCTTTCCCTTCATGCCTTAATTGGGTCTCAGGTGCCAGGCGGGTCCCCGGGGTCTGTTCTGATTGGGGTGGCACAGGGGCGTTGCGGGGCGGGGGGTGGTGGTGGGGAGGGCGTGCGGCGCGCCCCCAGGGAAGACAGGGTTCGGGAGAGGCGGGGAGGATGGGGTTTGGACGTGTTCTCCGTTGCCAGTCACCCCCACGGCACCAGGGAAAATGTAGATGGGAATGTTCGAGCCGGTTACAGAAAACAATATCCTCTCGCAATAATTTGTCCGTCCATCTGTGAGGATCCGGAGGAGGCAGAGCGAGAGGGAGGGAGGGAGGGAGGGAAACCAGAGGAGATGGCGTGTCCTCGGGATGGAATTAAGCAGTTATTGGATGTGTTCTAAGCTTCTGTTATTTCCATTCCTCTTGAAATACCTTTTTTTGGGGGGGGGGTGAAGCCAGAGCGCAGGCCGATTCCCCAGAACCAAACCGGGCAGGTGTTTTAATAATCAGTTATCAGGTCTCCAGTAACTGCCTGGTTATTGGCCAGGCCGGGCCAGGGCTGGGCAGTCGAGGGGCCCAGGCACGGCTCACCCCTCGCTCCAGCCAGCATATGCCCGCATCTGTGTCGCCCACATTTGCATTTTTACTGTGTAAAAAGAACAAGCTTCCCCGGCACTAAAATCCCTGTTTTCTAAAAGCCAAAATAATGGGTTGCATTGATTGTTTCATTTCCCACCCCAGCCTCTGATGGGGACTGGTGGCTCTTCCCTCTCGAGAAGACCAAATTAAAAGCCTTCGTCGAGCCATTAAGAAAATCTCTAACACTCTGTTCAGTGTCTAATTAAAAAGCGGGAGGAAGAGAAGTGGGGCGGGGAGGGGGGTACGTATTTTTAAAATTGAGAAATGGCAAACAGAACCAGGGGGTGGAGAGGAGCACCTCAAGAGAAGAGGAGGACCAGGGGCCCTGGGGTGCTAGGGAGAATCACAAAGCTGACCCATAATCCTTCCGCCTCTCGTTTCTGGGCATCAAAGTCGCTGCCGCTAATATATCTCTGCGGTAGGATGGGGCGCTCGATTAGGAACAAAAAGCGAGTAAGCAGTTGACCCCAAGGCAGTGCTTAAGTTGAGCAGGTCCGGGAGACCAGGAGAAGGGCAGGGGGTGGGGGTGGGGGTCTCGACCCCTGTTACTTAGCCAAGGAAGCAAGCGCCCGGGCTGGCAGGTGGGGGACCCCCAGACACGAGGCCAGGATCTGCTCCCGGTCCACCGCGACCGTGGGCTCTGCTTGGGGGTGCACATCCCCCGTGGCGCCCTGTGTCTTCGGGAATTTCATCCTGTGGCTCGCTCGGTTCCCCGCGTAGCCGGAAGGGGATCTTATTCGTGGATGAGTGGCAGGAAGGGTGGCAGTTCCGGAAGGCTTGCTGGGGAGGAGGGGAGAAAAGGGTACAGGTGCCAGGCTGGCAACCCGCCTCCCCACCAGGCCATCTTGGGGGGGCCTGTTTCCCAGGGCTCGGGGGGTCTGCCAGGAGGATGAGCCCCCCGGCCAGCTCCCCAAGGCGCCTTCTCTAGCCCTGGAGGTTCCAGCCGGCACCCAGAGATGGCAGGGTGCCAGGGACCCGAGGGCAGGCCCTCGATTTGCATCGGATTTGCATACAGATTTGCATGTTCACCCAGCCAGGCCCTGGTGAAAAGCCTCCTGCTTTGGTAGCAGCCAGACCTTGGCTTTTTCCTGCCTGAAATGGGGGCCCTGCAGGAGCGGGGAGGGGGGCGGATGTTTCACCTGTGCGGGGGTGTGTGTGTGTGTGTGTGTGAGTGTATGTGTGTGTGTGTGTGTGTGTGTGTGTGTGTAGGGACACACCCATTAGGACTGGGCTGTGGGGAGTGGGCGCCGGGCAGCCAGGGCTGGGTGTCCGGCTCTGCCACTGCCTGGCCCTTGCAGGATCGTGGGTGGGCCTGCTCAGCTCTCAGTGGGGGGGGGGAATGGGCCAGGGCACCCTAAGCAGACCAGACTAGGGGCCGGTATCACTTCCTGTGTTGCAGGAAAGAAATGGAGGGGGCGCACCACACCAGTCACAGGACTCTGGGACCCACTTTAGCCCTGGGTGTGTGCACCCCCAGAATGGGGGAAAGGAAACGGTTCAGGAGGTGGAGAAGCAGTGCGGAGTCACCCTCCTGGCTGGACGGCACCCCACTGAGATGGGAGGGGGCTGGGACTAAGTGGGATTAAGGGAAGAGCCCCCCTTTGCTCGCCATTTGTCAGGTTCATGGTCCTGGAGGTGGGGGGGTGACGTCAGGGGGAAAATGGGCAGGGGTCACAGCAGGAGGGATTGGGGAGGAGAGAGTGAAGGAGCGAGAACTTGGGGTCCCAACTCTGGACAGTAGGGGCATTCCTCGTCCGGCTGCTGGCGGGGGGCTGCCGTGGGAAGTAGTTCGGGGGTGCTTTGGTCCATATTCCCAGCGTCCCCTGCAGGCGGGCACAGCTCCAGAGGGTTTTCCTGTCTTTCCGGAGGGTCCAGCTCCCCAGGCTCAGGGGCTGTGGCCTGGAGCCAGGGTGGGCAGCGGTGGGCAGAGCTTCCCACTCTCAGTGTCTGTGGCCAGAACATCCCAGGCACTGGACTGGTGAAGCCAACGTGCATCAGCTTCGCGTGGACATTCAGAGTCCCCAGTCTTCTTCCTGTGGGCCCTAAACTGAGGTTCCCCTTGGGGCCACTGAGCTCCTTGGTCTCCTCCTGGGAAACGAGCATCCGGACAGGAGGTGCTGAAAGGCTGCACGCGCCGTCCTGAGTAGCCCTGAGGCCCGCTTCTTTCTCTCAGAAACGCTTTCCCCTTCACCCCCTGCTCAGACCCCCGTCCTGAGCACGGGGCTGACGCTGCTGCGAAGGTGGCCAGGACAGGTGGCCATCTCCCCTTCTCTCTGTCAGGGTGAGCCCACAGTGGTCCCTGACCCGCCCAAGGAGGTGGGGTCAGCTGGGATGTCACCCCCCTGGCCCCAACTCATGACCTCCAGGGACCCGGAATCACTTCTCCCTTAGGATCCGGTCTGATGCCAGGAAGCAGCAACTGAGCAGAGACTAAGCAGAGCCCATGGCAGGGTGGGGGTCTGAGGGGTCTGTGGGGGTGGGGAGGCTGCGGGCACAGTGCCCGGTGCCCTGTGGAGCAGTTGTTTGCCAGGGGCAGGGGCTAGCATGAGCCTGGAGTGCCACCGGGCTGCTCAGCTGCTGGTCTCGTCTGCATCCAGCCTCCCTCCCTTCCCCCCTCCCCCGCGTGCCCTTGACCGTTTCCAAGGTCAGCATCTTGGGGATGTGCAGTTATTCCCATGCGAGTTACGAGACATCCCAACTCGGGGCACATGTGTGTTGGAAAGAGCTTTGTTCGCAGGCCCAGACGTTCCGGCTCAGCCGGTCTCAGCCGACAAGTGACCTCGGGATTCTCGGCCTCTCATTGCTAATCTGTAGATGCGCGACATCTTCCCCCTCCTGGTGTTGTGAGGATGAGGGGGTGAGGCTCCGTGGACAGAAGGCCACAGCCAGCCAGTGCCGACTGTGCGTGCGTGCGTGCGTGCGTGCATGCGTGCAGCGAGGGGACAGCTAGGCAGTGCAGCCAGGGCCAGGCTGGCCACTGTCCTCTGGGAGCTGGCTTGGGAGTAGCCCCGCCGGCCCCGCTCTCAGGATGAGTGCCTTAAAAGTGGGGTCCCTTGGATGCAGGTCATTCCGTGACTCCCCGCAGGTACTCCCCTCCCCAAGGACCTGATCTTTGGGGGAAGAGAAGGAGACACAGGCTCGAGCTTCGGCCGGACCTCCTGGAGGCGGCACCTTGAATCCAGGCCCCAAGTCACCCCGCTTCTAGTGTGCCCCACAGAGCCCAGGGGCTCTGTGATTGGAGTCCCGGCCTCCACCCCAGAGGCCCACTCTCTGCACCCCACTGCGGGCAAGCCTGGTCCCTGGTCACCCTGCGTGGTTGTGGCGCCCTCCCTGCCCTTCGGCCAGGCCCCCTCAGCTGGCCACAGGGGCCCATTCCTCCTGTCCATCAGGTCACAGGGACCCAGCCAGCCCACGTCCCCTGGGGAGCCATGCCCTGTCCATTCCTGTGGCAGGCCCACTTCCTCCGGGTCGTCTGCTGGGCTCTTACCTCTGGCTGTCTCTGGTGCCTCCATCACCGGGGTTTGGGGAAGGGAACAGACAGAATGGAAAGAGCCAGGGCGCTGGGGGTCGCTGGGGGTTGCTGGGGGGGGGGCAGGGTCCTCCCGCCTGTCTTGGCCTCTTTCCCGTGTGTACGTGGAGGAGATAGAAAATAATCTCTTAAATCCCTCAAGCGTTGGCGGGTCTCAGTCTCGACTCCTCCGCGGGGGACAACTGGGCCGCTTGAGCCCAGGCCCCAGAAGGGCCCCCTGCCGCCCAGAAGGGGCTAGAAAGTCCCGGGTCTGTCCAGCTGCTGCTTCTGGAGTTCCCGCAGTGACTCATCATCTTCCCTGGACCCCAGAGGCTCCCTGGGGCTGGCTGAAGGGGCTAGGCTAGGCATCTCTGTTTGTTGTTGCAGGGTCACACTTGACAATGCTCAGGGGTCACTCCTGGTCATGTTCTGGGGACCAGATACGGTGCCAGAGATCACACCTGGGTCTGCTGCGTGCGAGGCAAGCGCCCACCCTGCTGTATTAACTCTCTGGCTCCAGTGTGCTAAGAATTAAAAATAAAGTAAAAAAAATATATAAAACAAAGTACATCACCCCTCACTGCACCCCCCCGCCGATGGACCAGGGAGATGCACTTGGGTCCTGGACCCCAGCGTCTGGATATTGGGGCGGAGGTGCCGCTTGGTATTCCCCGCCTTCAGACTGAGCTGCTCTGCCTTTAGTTGGTGAGGGCGCAGGCCAGTTGTTTGGGTCAGTCCTGGCCACTTCTGGGTGACCCTCCCCGCAGGGGCCCTCCTTTGTCATCTTACCCCCCTTCTGGGTCTCCCTAGGGTCAGTGGCCTCTAGAAGCGTTTCCCATGAAGGCACCAGCGGAGAAAGCCCACCTGGGGGTGGGGTGGGGTTGGTGACTCCGGGAGGGCGTTTGCCCCTTGGAGCTGTGGGGTCTGAATTAGGAGCCCAGGTCACGGCTGATGGGGTCTCTGGCGGGCAAGGGGCCTAAAACCAGGGCTGCAGAGAAAGGGGTTGAACGGAGCCAGGGCCAGCAGGGTCAGATGTGGAGGCGTGGGGGGGGGTCCTGCCTGCTCAGGCTCCAGCCGCGCCCCTGGGACCCCTTCAGGGAGACCCGTGCTTCTCCCCCGCGTGCAAACTGTCCTTGCGGTGCAGACGCCTCGTCCGACGTCATTGTTGTTCCCGCAGGAGCTCCAAGCCTGGCTCCTTTCTCGGCCCACCATCTTAGCTGTTGGACGAGGGCCAGCAGAGGCAGGAAGGACAGGACGGCCTGCGAGCCCTGGGCATGTGCCCCCGAGCTTGCAACCAGCCCCTGGTGGTGTGGAGAGGCCGGGTGCAGGCCCTGGGGACTTTCTGTGCCACTCAAGGATAGGTGGCCTGGTGCAGGTGGGCAGAGTGGTGCCCGGGCCCTGCCAGCTGAGCCCGAGGGTGTGGGAGGCTCTAGGCCAGAAGGGGATGCCCAATCCACAGTGCGGCCAAATCTCCTGCCCCTGAGAGCATTTCCTGTTCGAGGACCGGGTGTGGGGGCGGGGCAGGCTCTCGGGGTCTCAGACAAACTATCCAGGGGTTGGAGAGGTAGCACCCACTCCCAGGCATCTCTGGCAATATCCCCCCCTCCCCGCCACAGCATTATTGAGTGTAGCCTCTGTGGTCCCTGGGCACTGCCAGGGTGGCCCTGGTGAGCCCCAGATCCTTGGCTGTCTCAGCCTCCAGGTCACCTAAGCACCCCCCCACATAGAATAAAACATGGGGGCCAGAGAGATAGTGCAGTTAGATCCTTTGCACCTCCAGTGGGCCCCCGAGCCCACCAGGTGTGATCCCCAAGTGCAGAGCCAGGAGTCAGCCCTGAGCACCGCCGGGTGTTAACCCAAACCCCAAATAAAGAAATGAAATAAGTAAGATGTCTGGGTGAATCTTTCAAGGGTGGTAGGATGGGCCATGCCTGGGGGGTCTTCAAGGGCTATTCTTGACTGTCTGCTCAGGGGTCATCTCTGGTGGTACTTGGGGGATGCAGGTGGTGCCAGGGATCAAACGGTGCTTGGTCGTGTGCGCAGCCGGTGACTTAGCCCTGTACCAGCCCCCATCCACGTGATTTTATTTAAGGGGGGGATGTGCAGTTTGGGTAGCAGCCGGCAGTGCTCAGGGCTTACTCTTGACTCAGTGCTCAGGGATCACTCCTGACGGGGCTCAGAGGACCATCGATGGCACTGGGGATCGAACCAAGGTTGGCCAAGCACCCTTGTAGAAGCCAAGCACCCTTCCCACTGTCCCTTATTTCCGGCCCTCATCCAGCTGATTCTTATCTCACATCATACTTGAGAGTTGCTGTCGGAAGTGGCTGTTATTTTTATCGTAGGTGAGAGGTAAATATTTGTGGCGGGCACATTTATCCCGCCAATATTTACTATATGCCTGCTGCAAGGATAATACAGCCGCACTTAGCTGGGCACCAGGGACTCCCACGCCCCAGAAATCATCCCGTGTATGCGCCCATCCAGCTACAATGCTTCAACGGCAGTATGGTCACCTCCAGTTTACAAGACGGGGAAACTAAGGCACGGAGCAGGGAGGACATGGAGCTAAGTGGAGCTGAGAGGCAGAGTGAGAATCCCAACCTGCCAGCAGGACGCTTGTGTCCAAGCATTTCCTTGCCGCGTTCCCCAAAGACGCCCCCCATGTCCATGTGGCGGCCCCGCTGATGGGCTCTCGAAGGCTGGCTGGGGGGAGGGTGGGTTCCAGGGGCCTCAGCCGAGAACGCCGACTGAGGATGCAGTGAATGAGCCGAGTAAATACTGGAGAAGAAAATGACTCACTTCTCCCGTGCAGGTGACGGGCTGCTCAGATCTCGTCCCCCCTCGGGTTGTCACAGTGATTGGAGCTGATGATGATGTGGGGTTTATCCAGGGCACCTGCGAGGGCGCCTCCCTCCAGCCAGAGACCCCCCATTTGCGCAGCCCAGCAGGAGGGATGCCACCCCCACCCCACCCCGACCCCCGCGGCCCCTCCTGGCTGGGTCTTACACAGCACCTTCTGGAGAGAAGTCAGTTCCAGCCATGACCCTGGGGGCAGCCCACGTGCCTGGGGTGATTTCGGGTTTAAAAATATCTCCCCACGCTATTTCCACGCTTGTGATCGCCTGACGATTTGGAGCCTGTTTTATGAAACACGGCACTGGGGTGGTGCTCGCTCTCCCTGGAGCGGCGGCGAAGATTAACTGGGTTTAAGTCCCCGCGTCTGTCACTTCCGCCCAAGCCCATCACTCCCAGTCCTATTAAAAATCTGTCCCCGCCGCTTGCTTCCCTGGCCTGGGCCTGAGCAGGCTGCGTCTCGGAAGCAAGTGGAGTCTCCCTGTTGGCGCGTGTCCCCCGCTCTGCCTCCCGGGGGGCTCAGACCTAAGGAGCACGCAGGCTGCCCCGTCCCGGGACTGGCATTCCTGGGAGTGAGGGAGAAACCAGGGAGACCCCCGACTTGGAGCATGGCCGGGTCCTGGAGGGAGCCAGACAGCCCCCCTTGCCCACCACCTGCCATTTCCCTCCGTTCCCCTCTGAAGGACCCGTGTCCCCGTCACCCGTTTGTTTTTTTTTTCCTGGAAGTCCACCACACACAGTGCTCGATCACTGCTCGATCGCCAGCTGGCTTAGGGGGTCCTGGTTCTTCCCCTTGCTCTGAAGCATGGAGCGAGCTGCAGGGAACAAGAGCTTGGAGCCGGACCCCGCACGAGCTCAGCGGCCTGTGTCCGTCTGCCCGTACACCTGAGGCCTGACCTCTTGCTTCTCCCGAGTTTTGCAAACTCCCCCAAAGCCTTTCCGCTGCTTCCTTGCTGACCCCCTCCTGAGACTGGACCTTAGAGCCCTCACTCCACTGTCCACTGCTCTGGTCTGTGTTAACCCTGTCCTGCTCTCCATTGCCTTTAGGGCTCTGGAAGGCTGGGGTGGGTTGTGGGGCTGAGGTGGTGGGGGGGTTCTCCCTGGTCTTTGATCTAATCCCAACCCATGCCCAGGATCTATGGAGCCCCTGGTACTTGGAAAATGTTTCCTGGAGGCCGGATCTCTCTGTACCAGGCCCTGGGGGTGGGGGACCGGGTGGGGGTGGAGGAGTCAGCTGAGAGGAAGGGAAGCAGGTGGGACATGGTTGCAGGGCTGTGAAAAGCTGCTCCTGGCAGTGACCTCAGATGCCCTCGGGCCCTCCCTCGGGGAGCATGATGAGAGCTGTCCCTTCTCTCTTCCTCACACTTCCTCATTCCAGGGGCCCAGAACTCACCTCCCCTGGTGAGGGCTGGGCGGCCTTGGATGGCAGGTGAGAGAGATTGACCCCACCCTTTCAGAGATGAGGACAAACAGGACTGGAGCCACAGTCCAGCCGGCAGGGTGCCTGCCTTGTGCATGGCCGACCCTGGGTTGCCTCCCAGACGGTCCCCTGAGCATCGCCAGGAGTGATCCCCGAGCACAGAGCCAGGAGTGAGCTCTGAGCTCTGCTGGGTCTGCCTCCTTCTCTCCCCCGCCAAAAAAATGAAAGAGGACACCCCACGTCAGAGGGACAGTGTGGCTGGCCTGGGGCCACATGGCAGGTCAGGCGTGAACTGGGAAGGGGGGTGATGCTGGAGTCCCGTGCTGGGCCCCTTCACCCTCTGAGTGCCCCGAACTCACCAGGCCGCATGGGAAGGTCCCAGGGGCGAGTGCCGCCCCCAGGTCCTTGTGCTCCCTCTGTCCTGGGGGTCACCCTCGGGAACCCCCTGCCTCACTCTCTTCCTGGTACCTGGTACCAGAGACTGGCGTGGCCTGGCCGGGTGTCTGGGCCTCAGTTTCCCTTGTGTGGGTCCGCGCACCCTTTCCTCCTGGCAGGTGGGGTGCGGCTGCCTTAATGTTTATTTAAGGGCTCCTGCGTGCCTGCTGACAGGGGCCTTGAGCTGGTAACAAACGAGCCCGCCATAAGAGCGCAGCGCTATTGTTTACACCCAAGGGTGATGTTTCATGACGGCAGCGCACTGTCAGAGCTGCGGCAGAGACGAGCGCTTTGTCTGCTCCCCCCCCACCCCCCTTCACTCCCCCAGACCCAGGAGACGGTGGTTCCCGTCCGGCCACGGAAGCGAGATGAGACTACTCACCGTCGGCGATAAATCTGCCGTTTCATCAGCCTTGACAGGTGGCCGGAGCATCCTGGCCCATTCATCAATGAAATCTCCCCCGCTCGGCGTGGCAGAGACCTCGTGTCCTTGGCTCCGGCACGACCCGCGGGCCACAGGCGGGAGGGCGGTTGTCACGGAGGCTGGCACTCCGGGCACCCGGCCAGGCGTCCCCAGGGGAAGGGGCTTCTTAGCAGACAGGAGGGTGGGAGGAGTTTGCAGCCCAGAGCGGAGGCTGGGACTGTGTGTTGGGAGGGACCAGAAGAAGAGGCCCAGCCAGGCCCGGCCAGTTTCAGGACTGATCAGTTGTGCCTGGGGCTCCCACAATAGAATCGCTCCAGTGGGGCTCCGAGGCCTGGCCGGGTCAGTCTCCTGCCCCACAGCGTGCCTGGCTGCCGTGTGGCCGTGAAGAAGTTGGTTCTCTTTGCAGTCCTCATCGCCCCACTGGTCAGATGGGGCTAATGACAGCAGGGTTCCCTGGGGCCTCCTGAGTGACGGCCTGGCCTCATGGGGCAGCTGGTGGGGGGTGGGCTAGGGGGGCAGTTATCACAGCGGCCACAGCCACCCTCAGACAAGCTCCTCGGCCTCTTCTTGCTCTGCCCCTTGGAATCAGGCAGTTCCTGGATTCCTCTCTTTGCCAGCCCTTTCTCAGGCTTCTGAGTCCATTCATTTGTCAGGCGCAATGCAGAATCCTTCCGTTCCTTGATGGGCTTTGACTCCCGGGATTCATAAAGCTGCCACGGGGAGGTTGTCTGATGAGCACCGTGGTCTTGGGGCATGCCCAGCCCTCCAGAGGGGGGCCCCACTCTGCAGGCTGGACTGTCGGGTGTCTGAAATGTCGCATTCCACAGGGACCCACTCGGGAGATGTGAAGTGTGTGTGTGTATGTGTGTGTGTGTGCATATTTGAGCATGTGTGCACATGTGCACACATGCGTGTCTTTGTGTAGGGGGTCGATTGTGCCTGTCCATTTGTGCATGTGTAGGCTTGATTGGAGGCACGCATGCATTGTATTGCCGTGCGCACACGTAGAACCGTATACAGACTCAGGTGTGCACGCACACTTGTGCGTATACATATGCACCGAACAGTATTCACACAAATTCATAGACTCGTATATATGCGTGTGTGATCATACATGCATGCAGTTGTGTGTCGGTGTGAACAGCTGGGTGTGCTCACAATGTGTTCCAGTGCACAAGCACACACATTGTGCATTTGTATATTTGTGTCTGGGGATGCATGCGATCATGAGTCTGTGTGAGCTTGCATATGTGTGTTTGAGTATGTACAAACCCACATGTGTTCGTGTGAGTCTGTGAATGTGTATGAACACTGTTCAGTGCGTATGTGTACGCATGAGTGTGCGTGCACACCTGAGTCTGCGTACGGTTCTACGTGTGCATGTGTGAGTGCACACGCAAGTGTATACATACTACATGCATGCCTGTGTATGGGTTTAGGTGAGTGCCACACAGACATGCATATACATATTCATGTGTGCACAGATATGTACACTTGTATGAGCGGTGAGTTTGTGTGAGTCCAGTTGTGTGCAGGTGTGTGGGTCTGGGTGTGATTCTGTGTGTGAATGCTCATGTACAAATGTTGGAACTCTTCTTGCCCAGGTGCTGGGGCAGCCTGTGCCCAGGTTGTGTCCGAGGCAGGTTGTAGGATCTGGACCGTGTCTGTGGCCAGGTTGTGTCCAAGGCCATGGAAGGCACTGAATTGTGTCCAGCCTCTCAGGCCTGGACCTGCTGCCACCTCCTGCTTGCAGCCCTCACTTGCCCGGCGTGTGGCCTAGGAGTACTGCTTTGCTCTCCCAGGACTTGTCCCCTGCCCCGTGACTGGGATACCAGCAGTGACTTGTCAGGGTGTTCGTAGCGGAAAGGACAGGTGTCCCCTAGCGCCCACATGGGGAAGATGCTGGACCGCTGTTTGCTAAGTGCATCTCGGTGGGGTCAGTTCTCAGGAGTGCGGGGCTCTGGGTAAGTGGGCCCCAGAGAAGCCCTGTTTGCTGAGTTGCTCAGTGGTCTGGCCCAGCGTCTGGGAAAGGGACCCTCAGGCCCCTGTGAGCCAGGCCTCCTTTGGGAGTGTCTGAACACCCCCAGCTGCACCCCTCAGCTGCTCTCCTGACCCACAGAGCAGCTGTGCTTCTGCCTGTCTCCCCCTTCGGGCTGTCACAGGGAAGGCTGCATGTGGACACACAGGGACAGACCTTCCTGCCATGGAGACAGTGGCCTGATGTGCCCTCCACTGTCCCTCAGTGCCGCTGCCCGGAGCTTGGCAGCAGCCTCTGATAAGAATAATTCTGAACCGTGAGGCTTGGGTGACCTCCAGGAGCTGCTGCCCCTGGTCCCCCAAGTATGGCCTTCGCAGACGCCCACCTGCCTGTGGAAGTTTGAGGTCCAGTTGGGACCCCTCTTTGACGAGATGGAGAGGGCTTGGTTTGCACTGAGACCTTCCTGGTGGGGAGTGGGCAGTTCCAGTAGCAGCCGGGACCAACCAGCCCCCCACATCTGGCTTTGCACACGTGGGCTGGGCGTGGTCCCAGTGAGGGGGACAGGCCCTTGGAAAGAGAGGGGCGCTGGGGTCCAGCCCAGGGCTGCTCTTTGGAGGTTGGAACCGTGCAGTCCTGCTGGCTGGGCTGTCCTGTGCTGGGCGGTGTCACCGCAGCTGGTCATGTCCACACCGTGTGGTCTTAGCCAAGGTGGAGGGAGGGAAGGAGGTTCCGAAGCCCAGTGCGGGGGTCTCTGAGCTGAAGCTTCTTCCACTCCAGCTCCTTTCCTGGGGCCAGACATTTTCCAAATGGACGTCCAGGGCCATGGGCCAGTTTCCTTCTGCTTCCTGGACTCGGTGTTCCTTGAGAGTACCCCCAGTCCCAAAGTACTGCCCCTCACAGGGTCCTGGAACAATGAGGGGACAGCAGAGCTGTAGCTTCCGGCCAGTTGGGGGGCATTTCCTGTTTGCTCTCTTAAAGTGGTTTCCGGGGGGCGCTGAGTGATTTTATTTTTCTGGGTAAGTCTGGGAACATCTGCTCTTGGCTCATGGCCTTCCGCCTGACTTCCAAGGCAGGGTGTCTTTAACCCTCTCCACTGGGGACCCCTCACTTTTGCCCTAGACACTGTTATGTCGCCCTTGGCCAATGGGTCAATGAAAGAGATATCGAAATCAGACATTTGCTGATGCTAAATCGTAAAGGAATGGGTTTCCTGCTTGATTTTATTAGGGGGTTACACCCAGCGGTGCCCAGGGATCTTACTCCTGGCTTAGGGATCAATCCTGGAGGGGCCCCTGGGATCCTGTGGGGTGCCGGGGACGAAACAGGATTGGCCACGGGCAAGGTAAGCACCCCATCTGCTGTAGTATTGCTCTGGCTCAAGGAACTTATTTTTAAATTTTGTTTGTTTGTGGGGGCTGGAGCGATAGCACAGTGGTAGGGTATTTGCGTTGTGTGCAGCCAGCCCGGCCGAGCCAGGTTCGATTCCTCCACCCCTCTCGGAGAGCCCGGCAAGCTACTGAGAGTATCTCGCCCGCATGGCAAAGCCTCGCAAGCTCGCCATGACGTATTCAATATGCCAAACGCAGTAACAACAAGTCTCAAATGGAAACGTTACTGGGTCCGCTCGAGCAAATCGATGAACAATGGGAGGACAGTGACAGTGACAGGAGTATTTTGTGACCCGCCCACGTAGTTTCTAGGGGTTTAATAAGCGGGTTCCGTGGTGTGCTGCATAGGGCTCTGTGGTGCCCCATTGCCAGTTCTCAGCTCCGTCGGCGGGAGAGCTGTGACCTGCCATGTCGATGATCTCCGCCCCCCAGACAGCGCCACGCAGGGCCGGGATGCAAGCGGGGGGAGTCACCTAAGTGTCTGGCACACCAGTGTCCCAGAGCAGCGTCCCTGCAACCACGTGGCCCCACGAGCACTGCTGGGTGCAGCCTTCGTGGCCCACCAAGTGCTTCTGAGCCAGGACACCAAACCGTCGGGAGCATGGCAGGCTGAACTCTGGCAGAACTGAGCACCCCTGGGGGAGGCCCTGATAAGGAGTGGGTGCTAGAAAAGAGGCAAGGTGGGCGGGGGCTGGGAGTGTCTGATCTGCTGTGTCTGGGGAAGCTGGGGAACCCCACATTCTCCTCGGCAGAGCCTCTCCTGGACATAGCCAGCAGGGGAGGGGGTACCAGGTGCCTGCCTCCTCTCCCCACTCACAGGGACTGGCCAGGCCTGGGATAGACCTGAAGTTCCTGCCAGGGCCTGGGGTGTGTGTTTGGGGTGACATGAAAGCTGGGATTGTGTCTTGCATGTCACCCCCTGGCTCCCCAAACCCTACAGGCTGTGGCCCCCGAGGCCTCTGAGCAGGGCTGGGTCCAAGCAGTGGTGAGTTATCCTGCCTGCCGAGACTCAGTTTCCCGGGAATGCACCCCCACATCACTGCGGCCTCCTGGGCAGTGCTTGGAGGGCCCCCTGCCTGCCCCCCAAATGGGAAATTTTGACTGAACACTGCCCTTGGGCTGGCAGGGGCTCAGTCCCCCTATGCCCATGCCCGGCACCCTGTCTGAGCCTAGCCCCTCACCCCGCCTCCCCTGCCTCCCGCAGCCCGCCCCGAGGATGTCGGCAGCAGCCTCTACTTTGTGAATGCCTCGGTGCAGCACGTGACCTTCTCCAGCTCCGTGGGCGTGGTGGTGCCTTGCCCGGCCGCCGGCTCCCCCAGCGCGGCCCTTCGATGGTACCTGGCCACGGGGGACGACATCTACGACGTGCCGCACATCCGGCACGTGCACGCCAACGGCACGCTGCAGCTCTACCCTTTCTCGCCCTCCGCCTTCAACAGCTTCATTCACGACAATGACTACTTCTGCACCGCGGAGAATGCGGCCGGCAAGATCCGCAGCCCGGACATCCGCGTCAAAGCAGGTGGGTCCCCCCGGGAGGCAGCGCAGCGGCAGGGCTGCTGTGTGGGGGCAGCTGCCCTGTCCTGAGCAATCAGCCTTGAGACCTCGAGATACACAGTTGCGAAGTTGTTGCTGTTGGGTTTCAGTCTTCCCACTGGTCCCAACACTGGCCCTTCGCCAGTTGCTCATTTCCTGCCGCCAGCGCCAGTGCCCGAGCACAGATGAGCGGGTAAGAAAACTGTGGCTCAGCTGCACCTTGGAACACTGCGCAGCCGCTGGGGAAATGGAGCCATGGAATTTGCTTATATGTGGACGGACATGAAAGTGTCACACTGAGTGACATGAGACAGAAGGAGAGGGACAGACGTAGAATGATCCCGCACTCATTTGGGGGATATTAAAAAAAATAGTAGGAGACTATTATCCATAGGTCATAGAAACGAGGGCCAGGAGGATTGGTCCGCGGAAGGAAGGAAGGAAGGAAGGAAGGAAGGAAGGAAGGAAGATAAGCTTCTCGGTCTCATCTGCAAAGCAGATGCCAACAAGGTCCTGTTCATTCCCACTTCCGGTGGGAGCATCTGAGTCCCTCCTACCTACCTCCCTCCTCCTTCCTTCTTCCCTCCTTCCTTCCCTTCCTCTCTCCCTTCCTATCTTCCTTCTTCCTTCCTTGCTTGTTTCCTTCCCTCCTTCCTTCCACACTCCCTCTTTTCTTCCTTTCTCCTCCCTCCTCTTTCCCTCCTCCCTCTCTCCTCTCTCCCTCCCTTCCTCCTTTCCTTCCCTTTCCCTCCCTCCTCCCTCTCTACCTCTCTCCTTCCTTCCTTCCTCTCCCTCCCTTCCTCCATCCCTCCCTCCTTCCCTCCCTCCCTTCCTTCCTTCCTTCCTTCCTTCCACACTCCCTCTTTTCTTCCCTCCTTCTCTCCCTCCCTCCCTTCCTTCCTTCCTTCCTGCCTTTCTTCCTTCCACACTCCCTCTTTTCTTCCTTTCTCCTCCCTCACTCCCTGACTCAGCGTCTGAGGCCACCCAGGCACTGGCATTTTTTTAACAGTTTCACTTTGCTTTTT
>JAOXYA010000041.1:6485865-6526391 GCA_028565675.1 Sorex palustris
CCTCCCTCCCTCCCTTCCTTCCTTCCTTCCTTCCTTCCTTCCTTCCTTCCTTCCTTCTTTCTTTCCTTCCCCCTTCCCTCTTTTCTTCCTTTCTCCTCCCTCCTCCCTCTCTCCCTCTTCCTTCCTTCCTCCTTCTCTTCCTCCCTCTCTTCTCTCCCTTCCTTCCTTTCTTCTCCCTGAAGAAAGGGGTCTGACTCTCTGGACGCTCAAACCCCCAAGAAAGCTCGGTCCTTAGGGGCTTGACATGGGGCCCGCTGGGCCGGGAAGGGACAGGAAGTGTTCTTGGGGCAGCTTTCCTGGCGATGCTGGAGCAGCCCCAGAGTGCGGGTCCCTGAGTGTGCCCAGGGGCCGGCCCTGCAGGATTCCTGACTGCAGGTCTCAGGGTTTGTGGGGCAGGGGGGTACACGGAGTGAGAACTTACTCAGGACTTGATGTGCACCCCTGCGCCTGGTGTGGGTCTGAGCTCTGGGAAGCCAGGCTGTGTGCAGGGTCTCCCTGCGACTCCTTCCAGGGCTGGGTCCTCTGCCCTGCCCACCTCACCCATGCCAACTGCCAACCCCACACCTCGCTGGAGGTTCCTTTGGGGGTCCTGCAGGAAGCCCTAATGCCGCGAGATTTCTCCTGCCCGGCCCTCGGGGTGCTGCTGAGATGCTTTCTCCTTTGTGTTTTGAACCCTACCCAGCGGTGCTCAGGGCTGACTCCTGCCTCTGTGCTCAGGGGGTCACTCTTGCTGGTGCTTGGGGCACCATACTTGGTGCCAGGGGCAGGGCCCACATGCCAGGCCAGTGCCTGGCCTTGGACTCTCGGCCCCTGTTTCTTTTTACAAATGCAGGCACTCAGCCTTCCGGTCACTTGGGGGCCTGGTGAAGGGGTGCCCTGTTGGATACTTGTGACCTCTGACCTCTGTAGGTTCCCTGAGTTGTCCCCAGGGTGAGGGGTGGGCACCTCAATTCCAGCTCTTTTTACTCCTGGGCGGCCGCCTGAGCTGTCATTCTGCACAGTGGCATGGTGGGCACCCTCCCCCAGCACACACACACACACACACACACACACACACACACACAGCTGCATCTCCTGGGCCTCGAGGATAGGCTGGTCAGGAGGCCCCCTGTGAAGCCCAGCCAATTAGCCACTCTCTTTTTTTGGGGGTCACACCCAATGATGCTTGGAGTTTACTTGTGGCTCTGCACTCAGGAGTTGCTCCTGGTGGTGCTCGGGGGACCATATGGGATGCTGGGAATCGAACTTGGGTTGGCTGCGTGTAAGGCAAACGCCCCACCCGCTGTGCTGTCGCTCCAGCCCTCAGTTAGCTCTTGACCGAGCCCAACGGGTGCAGGCGCCCAGCCTGAGGGGCTGTGGGGCCCTGTGTCACCCGGGCCACCCAGGCACAGCCCCAGGAGGCTGCCGAGTGGGTCTGGGTTGGTGGCCGATAGCTCTTCTCTGCAGAGGAGGGGGTCATGGGAGCTGCTGGGGGCCACGCAGAGGAGGACGAGGACTGGCAGGGCCAGGGACACTCAGAACACCAGAAAGAGCCCCGGGACAGTGGGCGAGTGGGGTGGGGGGCAGAGGCAAGTTGGGATCAGGAGCGGGGAGAGGGGCTGGGCAGCTGTGACCTTTATAGAGCCTGGCCCCCTCAGGGGGCCCGGGTGTGTTTGCCCAGAGACACTGTTTCTGAGACCCTGCAGCACTGTGGCCAGCCCTGAAGAGGCCCAGGAAGCCATGGACGGGTCACATGCCCCAGTTTTTAATGCCACACAATTACGGTCTCTGGGCCCTGGACTCATGGCCTCTGGGTCCCTGGGGAGTGGAGTTCTGGTCTGGTTTCCTAGAGGACCCCTCACAGGTGCCCCGAGGTGGGGTGCACAGCCCCTGCGGCTGCAAAGGTGACAGCTTGGCCTGAGGGTCCTGCAGAGGGAAACCGCTGATTTCCGGGAGATAAAGGGGGGGTGGGGTGGGGGCAAGGGAGGGGATGTCAGGTAGGAGAGGAAGGTGGGCTGGGGAGGCTGTGGGTGGTTGGGGGCCGGGCTGCCTTCCTCGCACCCCCCACCTGTGGCATCCCAGCTGAGCCGGCGACACGCTCTTCTCTGCAGTTTTCAGGGAACCCTACACGGTCCGGGTGGAGGATCAAAGGTCAATGCGTGGCAACGTGGCCGTCTTCAAGTGCCTCATCCCCTCCTCCGTGCAGGAATATGTGAGCGTGGTGTCCTGGGAGAAGGACACGGTCCCCATCGCCCCAGGTAAGGGGGGGGGTGCCGCTGCTGTGGGGGGGGGGGCGCCAGGGAGCAGGGAGCGGGTCCTGCCAGAGCATGAGGTCAGCACTGGTGCACGCCAAGGTGGATCTGTGTCTCAGGGGTCCGCGCGGCCGAGACCACTGTCGCTGTGGGAAGGACAGACACCCGCGTGGAGGCGGGCGTCTCTCTCCTCGCTGGCTCCTGGGCCTTCTGGCACCTTCTCTGCAAAGCTATGTAGCTATGTAGCTCCTGCGTGCCTCCGTGGCCTGGCCGTGCCCACATCCCCGTGGGACCTCGGTAACCGCAGGCAGGGTGGTCGTCAGGCCCGCAGAATCCCGCCACCCTGGCCCGCCTGCTTTCTTGGTTGTGGTGGTGCGTCACTACGGCGTGGAGATGCCTCACATGGCTCGTGGAGTGTTGGCACGACCCAGATGCAGTAGCTCTGTCGGGTGGGGACTGCGGGGACCACGCCATGGGGACCACAAAAAAGCGTGCATTGTCTAGATGTCCTCGTTCTCTTCTTGGGTAGCTGCTGGCCAGCCCTTCTCCATCCTGCCCTGGCCCTCTGTGGGGGTGACCCTCCAGGAGTAAAGTTGATCTGGGAACCCCGAGAATAACCCCCATGTCCTCAGCAACCCCCTTGGCCTCAGTTGCCACACTGGGGTTTTCCCCAGCGCTCCAGCATCCTGGAGTATTCGGGGACGCTTCCCTTTCTCCTTCCTTTCTTTGTCAAGTATGGGGTTTTGCTCCTGTAAAATGGGGGGCCTGGCCCGGGCGCTCTCCATGGGCCCCTCGACATGGCTGGGCATCAGCTCTCTCTGACGGGCTCCCATGCTTGGGTCTGGGATGAGGGCGCAGGGTGTGAGACATCCCCCCATCCCCCCTCTGTTTCTAAAGCTTTCCTGAGTCTGGGACCTCGCTGGGGGACTGGACCGCCCCTTCTGCGCCCGACAGCGAGTGTGACGGGATCCTTCCCGGACATGTTCACGCCTGCTTTGCTCTTTGCCTTCTCTCAGGTGGGAGCCCCTGAATAGGTCCTGTGTCTCCCGGCCTCGGGCGGGCCATGGTTCCAGGGTGCCGGCAGGTGGCTGCTCCTGCCTCCCGTGAGGCCACAAGCTGGACAGAGAGGCTGGTTTGAACCCAGGGTCTAGTGCACGTCAGAGTTACTGTCCAAACCCCCCCCCCCCAAGATGATACTTTGGAGTGGGAGGGACGACCTCTGCGGGCACAGAAGGGCGGATGGCCACACGAAGCAGGTGGACCCCACAGTGGGGCTCTCTGTGGCTCGGCTTGGTGCTGAGACCGGGCTTCTTGTGTCCAAAGAATTGTTAGCAGCCCAGCCTGAGACCCAACGGGATGATGCTGGCTGGGCCGTCAGGCCGCAGAGGGTGGGCGAGAGTGGCCGCCGGCTCCTCCCCGGGCTGTGCCCGTGACAGGGGAGATGGAGGCCCAGGCTGTCCACGGCCCCAAGAACACACCGGGACTCAACATTTCTTCGGCTGCTTTGTTGTCATGGCAGGCCGGGGATCAAACCCAAGGCCTCCCGCACATGCGGCAAGTGCTCTGCCCCTGAGCTCCGGCCCTAGCCCCAGTACTGGAGCTTACGGGCCATCTCGAGGATGATGATGTATCATCAAACATCAAACATCATTTTTTTGGGTGCTCACGCTATACTCCAGATACTGGACTAAGACATTCTGGCATGTGAAAAAGATCCTCCCCCACCCCACCTCCGTGCGCACACGCCCCTTTGCAAAAGAGGAAACTGAGGCACAAAGCAGTGAGGTAGCTTCTAGCGTGCATGTCTGACGCTTGGCGGGCAGGGGCTCCCATGCGTTTCTGGGGCTCCAGCTTCTCACGGGGCGTCACGTACCCCAGAAGGTGTTACTCTGCGCCATGGAGACTTTGGGTGTGGGCGGGAGGAGACGGGGGCCAACTTGCTGCCGGTTTGTCAGCGACGTTTCACGGGACCTTCTGGAGTGATTCTCCCTGTCAAATCAGATGCTGCTGCTTGGACTCACAGCTCACCCCGTTGCTTACTAGCCGGGCCAGTCATTTCCCCCCGGCGTGGTGCCTCAGTGTCCCCGAGTGTAATCAAGTCGGGAAGATGATATCTTAGGTAATGATATCGAGCAATAATGTGTCAATATATAGATATGAATCAAATTTCCACACTGGCTATGAATTCTTTCTTGTCAGGGCCACATCCAGGGGTGTCAGGGGGCTCCCACATGCCAAGCAGGCAGGCGCCCCCCTTCACCTGGCCGTCCCCCTGGCCCGTAGCTGCATTATCATTAGCCGGCGGCATCCTTAGCCTCCTTCTGTCTATACCCCTGGATCTGCGGTGGTGGGTACATTTCTACTTCTCACCAGGGTCCGTGTCGCCTCTTGACCGTCTGTTGGGTGCCAGAAAGGGTGGTGGCAGGAGTTTGGGTGGGACAGGAAATGTGGGTGGCACAGGCCTTGCGGGGCAGGACTCGGAGGGCATGCAGTGGCCAGGAGTCGGGTCAGATGGAGGAGCAGGGAGGCTGATGGGGTCCAGGCCCACGGGGGCGGGGGTTGGGCGGGCAGCGCCCTCCCCTGTGCGGCCCTGCGCTAGGCGCTGCAGAGCTGTCTTTGATGTAGACTGGGCAGGGGCCCACCGGGCATAATTACCAGGAAGGGGCTTGGTGCTAATCCGCTGGGCTCTGTTGAGCCAGTTTCGCGGGATCCCCTTGCTTTCTTTTCGCCTTGGAGATTTTTTCCTCCCCAATCAGCCCTCCAGCCCCATCCGTAATCATTCTAGATCCTTCGACACTACAGAGAAACAAATTCCAGAGAGGGGGCTGGGGCTCCTGCTGGCTTCTGTCAATGAGGACCCAGAATTTGGGCCCACAGGCCATATATGCTTTGGTTTTGGAAGATGCAAATTGATTGCTTTCAGAAAAATAGGATCCTTGGCCTCTGCACGCTCTACCCACGCGTGTGTGCATGTGGGTGTGTGTCTCCACGTCTGTGCCAGTGTGTGTATGACAGTGCTGCCGTGTGTATGATGCGTCTCTGTGGCTGTATGAGTGTGTGTGTGTGTGTGTGTGTGTGTGTGTGTGTAGTTGTCTGTGTGTGACGGTAGGAGTCAGTATAATGGTATGAATGTGTGTGAGTATGTTCCTGTGACTATCTGAGTGTTTGTATGAGTGTGGGAATGGGTGTGTCTTTGTGAGTATGTGAGTGTGTGTGTAGTTGTCTGTGTGTGACTGTATGAGTCGGTATGATGGTATGAATGTGTGTAAGTGTGTTCCTGTGACTATATGAGTGTGTGGCTGTGTGAGTATATGAATGTGTGTGTCTCTGTGACTATGAGTGTGTGTGTCTCTGTGACTATATGACTGTGTGAATGTGTGTGACTGTGTGAGTGTGAGTGATTGTAGGTGTGTGTGACTATATGAGTGTGTGTGAGTGTTTGAGTGTGTGTGAGATTGTAGGAGTGTTTGTGTGTGCGTGCCGGGAGGTGAGATGCGGCTCACTGGTACAGGTGGGACAGAGTGATGGGGGTTGCAGGGCCCATGGGACTGGCGTCACTCCCCCGACATGGGGCAGGCCCTGGCACACGGGGGGGGGGGCTGCCAACAACCCAGGCAGCTCCTCCATGAGAGCAGGGGCTGGATGGAGGGGCATGTAGGGGGCATAGCCCCTGAGAATGTGGCGCCTGCCTTTCTATGCCCCTCTCTGGGGAGGCCGGGGCGGGGACTTGTCCAGCTGTCCCAGTGAGCCACAGTGGCTGTGCTGGGGCCCAGGGCCACTCCCTGGCAGAGCTGGGATGGGGCCATGTGGTTCTGGGGATCCAACCCGGGGCCTCACGCCTGCTAGGCATGCGCTCCACCACCAGAGCCAACCCCGGCCCTTGTGTGGGGTAGGTAGAGGCTGGAGGGTTCGTCCAAGCGCCTGCATTTTCCAGAGCTGCCCCCGCCCCGTCTGCCTTCCCCAGCAGGTCCTCTTCCTCCGGGGACCTCGTTCGGGGACCGGAACACAGCCCTCTCACCTGTCCTTCTCTGCCTGGCCTTGGCCTAGAGGCAGCCCTGCTCCCCAAAGCAGGCGGGTGGGGCTGGGAGGGCAAAGGGCTTCGCACGAGCATAAATTAGAATTAAGGCCTCCAGTGAAGCCGAGATGGGTTTAATTTCCCATCCCCGCTATCCCCATTACGGAGCATGTAACTGGATATAAAGATAAATCCAGCCCTGCTCCTAATGGCTTTTCATCTCGGCAGCCCTGGTTCGATCGAGGCAGGCTCCAGGGGTGCGTTACCCCCGCCCCGCCCCAACTCGGCCCCAGCTCCTCAGTGGCCCCAGCGAGGACTTGGGGTCAGAGGCTTCTGCGGGCCTGAATGGGCCAGGACGGGTGCCCCAATCCATGCAGAGGGGCTTGGGGTGGTGGGGGATGGGCGGGCGGGTGCTGTCAGCCTGCCCTGGCCCGACCGGGAGTGGGCAGAGACCTCTGTGTTGGGGCAGGGGTGACACTGGCCTGAGGTGTCCTTCCTGGAAAGGCCCCCACGGAAAGAATTCCCACCCGGCAGCCTCCACCCCTTCCCACACCAGCCTTGCCTCCCGGCCTGACTAAGCCCAGGTTGTCAGGGTCTGGCCTCTCTGCTGCTGGCCCATTCCCTCCTCCGCCAGACTGAGGCCTGTGGGCAGAGCACCCCTCCCCTCTCTGCCTCTGCTCCTGAGAACCTTCCCTGGAGGTTGCCTGTGGCAGATGGGGATCCAGAGAGGCTGTGTGTGTGTGTGTGTGTGTGTGTGACTGTGTGTGTATAAGAGTGTGGACTGTGTGTGTGAGTGTGTGAGTGTGACTATGAGAGTGTGTGAGTGTATAAGAGGGCATAAGTGTGTGTATTAAAGTGTGTGTATGTGTGTGAGTGATTGTGTGTGAGTGTGTGACTGTGTGTAGTGTGTGTGTATAAGAGTGTGTGACTGTGTGAGTGTGTGAGTATGTGACTGTGTGTGAGTGTGAGTGTGTGTGAATGTGTGTATAAGAGGGCATAATAAGTGTGTGTATTAAAGTGTGTGTATATGTGTGTGAGTGTGACTGTGTGTCACTGTGTAAGTGTATGACTGTGTATGAGTGTGTGTGTGAGTGTGACTGTGTGTGAGTGTGTATGAGAGGGCATAAGTGTGTGTATTAAAGTGTGTGAGTGTGTATATGTGTGTGTGACTGTGTGAGTGTGTGTGACTCTGTATATGAGTGTGTGTGTGTGTATGTGTGTGTGTGCGCGTGCACATGCGCACCTCTTCCGGTGATGCTCATGCCTGGCAGTGCTGGGATGCGAGGCGGGCATGTGCCCAGGAAACAAATCCCCCATGTTGGCCAAGCAGTGCCTGTCCCTCTGCTCAGCTCTCCCGGCCCTGTGATGTGGACTTTTCCGTCTACTTGTCCTCGTCCCGTCCCTCCCATAATAATCAGGCTAGTGAAGGCCTGCATGGAGGCCTCTCTGTAGCTTGCATTTCCTGTCTGCCATCTCCACTGCTCATGGTAAGCCCTTCAGAGAGACGACGACCACGGTTTTTGGTTGTTTTTGTTGTTCTTTTGCCTCCTCCTCTTGCCCTCCCTACCCCAACCAACCCAATCACTCTAAGATGGCAGCGAGGCCCAGAGAAGGGAAGTAGCTGACTGGAAGGCACACAGCCAATGGAACCATGGCTGGGTCTGGGCCGCGCCTCACAGAGCAGGCTTCTTGCTCAGAATGGACCGTCTAGTGGCTCCAGCCTAGGGTAGGGTCCTCCCAGCATCTCACGGGCCCTGTGGCCCAAGCTTCTGGGGCCACAGTGTCTGATGGAGAGTGGGGTATGGGAGGACAGTTCAGCCGAGGCTCGCTGAGGTGCCGGCTGTGTCTGACCCAGGAGGTAGAAATTAGGGAAGGACCATCCCAGTGCAGAGAGCAGTCCGGCCCGATCTTGATCTACTTCCAGGGAGGTTCCAGGGACTCGTGGCATAGTGCTCGTAGCTGCTGCTCCTAAGGCCACCTTGGACCCCTTGAGCCGTTCTCCCTGGGACCAGGACAGTCCTGACGAGAACAACCCGAGGTGGTGCCTGGCCCCATGTGGGCTACAGATGGATAGGGCGCCGGTTTGTCAGAGTGGAGGGGCACTGAGGGTCCGGCAGGGCACCTCCACGCTCCCAGCCGAGCACCCGGGCTTGGAGCCGTCCTGGCCGCAGGCCCGCTGTGCCCGGGCGGGGCACGTTTCCCAGCCGGTCGCGGCCACCCTGCCTTGACCCAGACGCCTTCCTCCCCTGTCTGTCTGAGCCCAGCCCGGCTTTCAAAGCCTGGTTCAAAGACGGCGGCGCCTGTGATGTCTCCCCTCCTCTCTGCTCCGTGCGGCTCTCACAGCCACCCAGACCCACCTCCTCCTGGGGGACCCGCTGGCAAATTCTCTTCCCGACTCTCTCAGTTCCCTGCTTGGGATGAGAGTTGCCCATGGCCCGGCCACACTTTAGATCTGCGCTTTGCTGGCCCCACGCGCACACGACCACCGCGGCAGGAGCCTGTCCATCAGACACTCGCGTGCCCGTAGAAGGCGAGGAAGTGGCGATGAAACACCAACGACCCTGCCCCCTGCGCATACAGTGCCGTGGTGGAGAGCTGCCTGGGGTCCCCCGGGAAATGGGTATCCTCCTCTCCATGTGGCTGGATGAGGGACAGACTGTGTCTGCGGGTGCAGGTGCCCCTGGGATGCCAGTTGGTTCCGGGGCAGAATCGAGGGCTTAGCACCGGGTTGTTTAGATGCATGGAGCGGCTGGGGTGGTTAGCGAGGGCTGACATAGAAGGGGCCAGGGGCAGGGGTAAGCGCGACACCAGGCCCTGCAGAGGGACCCCTCTGGATCAAACCTGTCTTCCTTAGCTTCTGCTGGCAAGGGGTGATGGCGTCCTCCTTTGAATGGGCTGATTCTGGCCCACTCGGGGGTCTTTCCAGGGTTGGCCATGCAGCAGCCTCTCGGGGGAGAGAGGCCCGAGATCAGCTTCAGACTCTGTCTCGGGATGGGCCGGGGGAATGGCCAGAGGGGTGTAGACACATGGATGTGTGCAGAGCTCGCAAAGCCATGACCTCCAGGTCCTTAACCAGGTCCAGAATAGCATAAGGGCGCTGCTAATGGTGACTGGTACTCGGGGGCCACTGTGTGCCACCTGGCGCTGTTCTCAGCATTTCTGCCCATTTAAGCTGCACAAGCAAAGATGCAGAGGATAAGGGGTTGGCGGGGGTGGGGGGGTGGGGGAAGCAGTGGCTCCTGGCTCAGATGCACAGACTTGACACAAAGAGGCTCAGTGAGGGCCCGGGAGGTGGTTCAGTGGTCAAGTACAGGCCTTGCATGCATGAGACCTGGGTTCACGCCCTGGCACCACAAACAAAATAGAACAAAAATAGAAAGCAATGAAATGAAGTGTCGCTACTTCAGACCTGCATTCAGACTCCATTATTCACGCTCCCAAGCTCCGGAACCCGGTCTTGCAAAAAATCAAATAACACATCAAATGTATTTGAGAAAACAAAACTGCAGTGAACACATTAGCAGACGACTCCGCGTCCCTGGGAGTTGGGGGGGCTGATCTGAGCAGGCACTGTCCGGACGAGGGGCAGGAGGTGGCAGTGAAGCACAGGAGGTGGCGGATGGTCTGCAGTGCCCAGGGCAAAGCCTTGGACGCCTCAGTTATTGGCCGGGTAAGTAGGAACAGTGAGGCCACGGCATGTGGAACCCTCCAGTTGGAGATGCGGTTCAGAAATCTTAGCTTGGGGACTATTCGCCTAAAGGCAGCAGGGCTGGGCTCCCCGGCTTCATCAGCCTCTTGGGCCTCAGCAGCTGTTCCTCTTCCCTCCCCATGGCAGCCCTGGTTCTGGGATCACAGACCCACCAGTAGCCCCCCCCCCCAGCCCCTGGTGTTGGACGGAACCCTCAAGCATTCTAGTTATTTGACTCTATTTTGGGGGCGGTCACACCCAGTGATGCTCAGGGCTTACTCCTGGCTCTGCATTCAGGAATGACTCCTGGCGGTGCTCGGGGGACCATAAGGGAGGTCGGGGATTGAACCTGGGTCGGCTGCATGCAAGGCAAACACCCTCCCCACTGTGCTGCCGCTCCAGCCCCTTCTAGAACATTTTAAATTCCACCTGTCCATGCTGATATCTAGGCTGAGAGGGGAAAAGAGCTGACTGTTGACCCGGATATAGTCCTGGCCCTTGGCTCCAATCGAAATATACCAAGGGAAGGAGCACGGTTGGTACTGACACTTGGCACTGTGGCCTGGCGTCCCTGCAACACTGCTGTGCAGACTGAGAAAGTGCTTCCCAGGAATCCCCCTGGCCTTCCTGATTTTACAACAGCCTAACCAAGGCCTGGGTGTGTGCATGGTGTGTGTGTGTGTGTGTGTGTGTGTGTGTGTGTGTGTTCAGCCCCTCCTTCACCGGGATGGAGGCAGGTGATCCCCATTCTTAGGTTGGAAAGGAAATGAGGTTCAGAGAGGCCTCTGTATGCCCATGTTACATAGCTTGTCAGGAGCAGGAGGAAGGTGGCATCAGAGCCGGAAGCCTTGTCTTCCTCTGACTGCAGAGAGAAACACGCAACCTTCCAAAGCCACATGCTCAGAGATGCCCCGGAACGCCCAGTAGCCGCCAAACACGCAGAAAGGGGCTTCTGGTCTGGCTGGCTGCGGGGTCGGAGGGCCAGAGCCATGAGACCCTGAGAACGGTTGACAGACATTTCCAAGTGCCTTTCACGCCTCACTTCCTGCTTGGGTGCCCTGCTCGCGGGCGGGGGGTTAGCGCCCCTTCACGGCAGCGGAGACCAAGCCTGGAGCACTCCACCACCTGCCCGGGAGGGCACAGGTGCCATGGGCGCCTGGTGTCTGCTCTCAGAGATGACGCAGGTGGCACTCAAGCCGTGACACACGGGGGTACTCGCTTTTGCTTTTGCGTCGTGCCTGCCGAGTTCAAAAGCTCATCCCCAGGAAGGAAGGTGTCCGGCCAGCCCCGGCTAAGGGGGTCCACACGCAGGGAGACCGGGGCTGGGGCCATGGTGGGGTGCACGGAATCCAAGGCCCGAGGCCTGCGCCTCAGTGCCCGCCACCCACCGCCCCCCTCCCCCCAGAGTCCCCTCCAAGTCTCCCTCGCCACACCAGGCACTTGCTTCCAGAACCTTCCGCTGCAGCCAAGCAAGCAGGCAAGCGGATTCGCAGGTGGCTCTGGCGGCGCGGGCATGTGTCATGTTTTGCTTTTCCATTTAGTGCCTGGCAGGCGCCGTGTTTGCCGAGCACCTACTGGGTGAATTGCGGCCGATTGGAGACAGTGGAGGCAGCGACGCGGCCCGGGAGCTCACGGCGGCTGCGGCTGGCTAGCAGGGCCATTGTTTGCTTAAGTTGGCCTCTCCGCGCGTTACCCTGAAATCAGAGCGGGGTTCTCTCTAGAAGGTTATCCTACACATAAATCATCATTAGGCTCCCTCATTTTTGTTTAATGCCTACCTAACTGTGCTGTAGTCGAAAAATGTGTGTTTAGGGAACTCAAGGGTTGCAGGGAAATTATAGGGTTTTCAAAAACCCATTTGCTTTGCTGGTGCTCACATCAGAATCAATCTTGCCTCTCGTTCTCCATCTCATCGCAAACATGCAGTGCGGCTCACCGAACTCTGGCGTTTCCTGTCGGGTGGCGTTTATGCAGAAGGAACCAGCGGTGCTCACAGAGCGGCAGGGCTCTGCGTGCCTGGCACTGCCTGCCAAGCCAGTGACTTTCAACTCTGTCGAGTGTCAATGAGATTCTGCGGCCAGAGCCACGTGGGGGCCTGGGACTGGGGGCTAGAGCAGAGGCCCCCTGCTGGGTGGTGAGGGAGAGGTGGGCCTCTGCCCCGTCACCCCCTAGGGCGGGTCCGTGGAGGGTCCAGGGGAGAATTAGCTGGGAGTGTGGCCACCTTTGAAACGGAGGGAGGGGAGGAGGATGGGGTCTGCTCAGAAAGGCCCTCGTCTGCCCACTGTTGCTCGGCACGTCCCTTTGGGGTGGGGACAGTCACCCAGCCAGCTGAGAGGCTGTGCTCGGGGCCACCTGCTTCACATCCGGGCCCTCACCTCCCCTGCTGTGTGACCCTAGGCCAGTCCTTGACCTCTCTGAGAGTCCTGGGCCTGTCTTTCAAGGATGCAGAGAGAAATGAGCACACGGGCTTCTCTCAGGACACGTGCTTCCTGCAGTGATTCTAAACGTAGAGGTTTTCCATTTTATTCCAGGGCCCGACCAAGTTCATGGTTAACTGTCCCTGGCTTAGCCACTGTCGCCTCTGGGCCTGGAAAGCTCCCGTGTGTAGGGAGTGAGGATTGGGGTGAGCACCTGGGCTCTGGGCCCACCCCCGTTACGTGGGGGGTTCACCTGGCCTTCAGGCAGGGGGGCAAATGGAAGCTGTCCCGCCCTTGGCTGCCCCCCAGGATGGCTAAAGCCCCCTTCCCTGGGGATTGTGACATGGGCCTTGAGGCTCCCCTGGGGTCTGGCTGCCATGGACACCTTGGGGAAAGGCGTTTGAGGGACAGGGAGGCTCTCAGAACAGTTTCTTTCCATGCCTGGTACTCCTTCTGCTTTCTGGGCAGAGGAGTGATGTTGTGTGTCCCCAGCTTGTGGGCCACAAGAAGATTCCAGAATCTTCTGGAATCCTGGAAGCATCCGGGAAACTAAGGACACATGGGGAGTCCCGGAGGGGGCTTCACTGGGGCGTGGGCTCCCAGGCAGCTGCTTGGCTATGGGCCAGTGGGGTCAGCTGAGGGCACCCCAGAGCACTGTCTGGTCACTTCCAGCCTTGGGTAAGGACGTCCTCCTGAGAGCCCACCATGTCCTCCCCCCTCCTCCCATTGGAGCATCCTTGCTAGGGAAAGGCTCTGGGGTCTGGAATTTTCCAGAGGTCCCTGCCCCTGCCATGGTCCTGGAGAGGCCAGTGCCCAGGAGGAGCCTGACTCTACCTGGGCTGTTGGGGTCTGGGGTTGGTGGTGTCCTCTGCGCCTCTCATCTAAGTGACCATGTGTCCTCAGCTGCCGTAGTGGGGGCTCAAAGGGCCCCTGAGGACTGCCCATGTGCCAGGGAAGTACTGAAGTTCAGTGACTCCGGGGGTCTTTGCTGGCCGCTCTCCAGGGGTCTGGAGACATTTCTCTCCTGTCCACCCGAGAAACACACACCGTGGTTGAGGGTCAGCATGTACCGAGTGGCAGCCCTGGGCGTCTTCCCTCTGACCCCCAGGCAGGGAATCTCATAGGTGTGGACCCCCAGGCTTGGAAGTGGAGCCAGGGCCCCGTGTGTGTGACTTGGGATGGTGTCCAGGGGTGTCCAAGCAAGGGTCCCTACCCTCCTCGTCTTCTGAGCTGGATGAGGTGGCCCCCGAGGACATGTGTTGGAAGATGACACACCTGCTCATGTCTCGGGGCCTGAATGGTGCCGGGGACTATGAGACCTCTGTGTCTGCCTGTGAGAGTGAGCTTGGGGGCTGGAGGAATGGGGTGTGCTGGCCCTGGCCTCAGTAGATCCCCCGATCTGTTCCTATCCCCCTGCACCGGCCCCGGCTGCCCTGAACTCCTCAGGCTGGGCCAGTGTGCAGTGGCGGTCAGACAGCGGGCATGGTTGAATAATGAATGCTGCTATTTGATAAGGAACGGTCGGGCAGAACTCCGGGAGAGGGAGACAGCCCATCTGTGCCACCCTGGATTCTGTTTCCCGTTGCTGCGGGGGCCTGGAAGTGAAGTCGGGGACCCAGAAGGGACGGGAAGACCCCCTGCACATTGGTGGGGAGGGCCGCTGGACTCTTGCACCCCAGGAGGAGGGGCCTGCCCGCCGTCTGTTCCTCTATCCCGGGGCACAGGCAGGCTGTGTGGGTGGCCAGCTGGGGAGGGACAGGGACCTGAGGACAGGTGAAGACAAGGCAGGGCTTATGAGGCCTTCAAGATTCCAATTCCAACTCAAATTTCATGAGAGAAAGAGAGGAAGGGAGAGAGAGAGAGGGAGAGAGAGAGACAGACAGACAGACAGAAAGACAGAGGGAGAGAGGGAAAGAGAGACGGAGAGAGAGGCAGGGAGGGAGACAGGGACGGAGAGAGAGAGGGAGGGGGAGAGACACACACAGAGAGAGAAAGACATAGATTGTACCAGGGGCTAAGTTCTAGCACCCAGGAAAACCTGAGGGAGAAAGGAGGGACCCCCAGAGGCAGACCCACAGAGGGAGTAGATGCTCCATCTTGGAGCCTGGGAACATCTAGTTTTTGCCTGTGTACCCACCAAATAGTGACTTCTCCTGCCCGACCCTGGTCCCCCTGCCTTCTCAGTCCTCTCACACGTCCAGGGTCCCTGGGATAGGAATTGACCCATCTGGGCTGGCCCTACCCCCTCTCCCCAACCTTCTCCGTATGGGCCACCCGTGGTGTGTCTGGCGGCCGGGGGTGTGTGGTGTGGGGATTGTCCCCCAGGACCGGGCACCTGCCACAGCTTCTCAGGGACACGGCAGTCGCTAGCGTGCAGTGGGGAGCGTGGGGCTGGCATCGACGGTTCCTTGGACGCCTCCAGTGAAGGGGCCTCCAGGCCAGGCGGGCACCCCGGGAGGCACGCGCCGGGCACCCTCACTCATGGCTCTCACGGGCCTTCCCGGAAACCCACTTGGCAGCCGAGACCTGAGGCTGTGTTCATGCAGGAGTCACGGGCGGGAGCAGTCAGGCCCTGCTCACTCACGCTGTGCCACTCACAGGGGCACAAACTCCAGGTCAAGGGTCACCCCCCGAACCCGGAAACGTCTTTATGCTCTGGTGAATGAGGCTTGGGAAAAGGGGTTCCCACAGACCACTAAGCGGAAAATGCCTTTGACACCTCGAAGCCACACGGAGCGTAGACGCAGACGGAGAAAAGGCTGTGGCACTCGGCTTCCTCTTCCCGAGGGGCCCTTTCTGCCCTTGCTAGCTGTCTAAGTGTGTGTGAGGTGTATGTGTGTGTGTGGGAGGGTGTCTGTGTGTGTGTGTGTGCGTGTGTGCATGTACGTGTGCGTGCGTGCATGTGTGCGCATGTCTGTACACATGTGCTTGTGCGTGCATGCATGTGTTTGCATGTGCGTGTGTGAGTGTGCGTGCATACATGTGTGCGTGCATGTGTGTTTGCGTGAGTGTGTGTGCACGTGTGTGTGTGTGTGTGTGTGTGTGGAGATGGAGTAGGTCTCGGTTGGAACTGAGCAAAGCCTCCCTGGAGTTCTGGCTCCTGGGGAAGGGCCTGGGGCTTCTGCTTTCGAAGGAAGGTCCTGGTGGGTTGGAAAGTCCCTCAGGCTGCCCCTGGTGTGGCTGGCCTGTGGAGGTGCTCTCTCTGCCGACTGTCCTGCTCTGAGGTGGCAGGGGGTTGGAGGTCGCCTGCCCATCCCCGCAGTGACGGGCTGTGCCCAGCAGCACCCACTGAGACTCGAGACTCGTGTTCCCTGCCTCCCTGCCCAGGCCCAGGTTTCTGGAACTTTACTGCCCTCTCCTATGGTATTGCTTCTTCCTCCACAAAAGAATAATCAGCCTTTTTCTACCTTCTCTGTCATTCTGATGGTCCCTGCTTCCCGGATGTCCCTGTCATCAACAGTATTGTAAGACATGGTTCCCCCAAATAAAATGAGAAACAAAAAAAAGGTGCAAAAACCTCCAGGGAGGTGGCCCAGTGGTGGAGTGCCAGCCTTGATCCCCCAAAAAGGTCACGACCCAAGACCTGTGGTGGCGTCCCGGGAAGGGTCCAGTGTGCCTGCACTCCGTGGGCCCACACTTTGCTGGAAGCTCCTTGTTCTGGTGTGCAGGGTGCTGAGGATTCTGATGTTCACAGAGAGGCCCTTGTCCTACTTCCTGGGGAGCCCCCGCCTCACCCAGACTTCTGCTGTGTATTCCTTGTGTGTCTGCAGGCTGCCCTGCTGACTTCCAGGGGCAGAGACCAGGGGGCTTCCCTATCCCCCACCACCCCACAGAGGGGCCACCCTCCCTGTCCCCAGCTCTGGGCTGTCCACCCAGAGCTGTTACTCCAGGGAGCCAGATGTCCCCCTCTTGCCTTTCCGGGGCAGAGTGGGAGGGAGGCAGGGGTCTTGGTGGGGGCACATGGCACAGTTGAGGACACGGAGCAGGGGTCACCTCCTCTGGTGCTCGTCCCCACGCAGGCTGGGCAGGAGCTGCAGCTGCAGGGGCAGGAGTGGAGAGGCTTGCTAGGTGCCCCTTTGCTTCCGGGGTGTCGGGAGGCAAGTGGGGAGTTCTTGTAATCTGTGTTCTTGTGATTTAATAGAAAGGAGTGGTCAGAATTTCTTCAGCAATTCGAGAAGCTTTTTAAATGTGATCTGTTGTCTTTTTTGGGGGAAACTTATTTTTCCTTGCTGGGAAGGCTACTCCCGGATGTGGGGCCACTCCCAGTGGTGCCGGAAGGATGGGGGGGGTGGAAAGGGGGGTGTCCAGGGGCTCCGTCCCAGGAGCAGGGGAGATAATGCGGGGGGAGCGGGCTTGGTGTTGGCCTTGCATGTGGCCGGTCATCGCTCCATCCGCACCATTGCGCACGCGTATGAGCGACGCCGCCAGGAATGAGCCCTGAGAGCAGAGCCGGGAGTTAAGCTTGGAGCACTGCCCTGGGTGGCAACCCCTGCCTTGCCCCCACAAACAAAAACAATCAGCATGTACTCCAGCCCCCTGAGCTGTCTCCCGACCCCTCGCCTTGCGTTTTGGGAGGTTAGTTTTTGGGTCTTACCTGGCAGTGGTCAGAGGTTACTCCCGTGTTCTGGAGTTACTCCTGGCTTGGCTTGGGCGGGGGGGGGGTCTCATGGGATGCCAGAGATTGAATCTAGGTTGGGCGCATGCCAGGCAAACATGCTCCCCACCGTACTGTTTCTCTGGCCCCATCTTTCTAATATTATTTATTTATTTAGTCTTTTTGGGTCATGCCCGGAGATGCACAGGTTCATGCACTCAGGAATTACTCCTGGCGGTGCTCGGGGACCCTATGGGATGCTGGGAATCGAACCTGGGTTGGCCGCATGCAAGGCAAGCGCCCTCCTCTCTGTGCTATCGCTCCAGCCCTTTGGCCCCATCTTCTGTTTTTGTCGACTCTGCATTGCATCCTGGTCGTGAGGAGCCGTCCCTGGGGGTCTTCCAAGGAAGGGGCCGGGGTGCAGGGGGGCGAGGGCAGGAAGCAGGCGGGGGCTGGGCCAGGTCTCCGCGGGGTCCATGGCACTGAGTTCTGAACTCCTTTCATCGAGGGGGCACAAGGAAGTGGCGGCTGGTCCACCAGGCAAGCGGCCTCTCCTGGGCCTTCCTTCCCCTCAGCAGGGGCTGCGTGACCCTCACCCTTCCTCGGGAGGGGCAGGCCTTCCTGGAACCTGCTTTCCCGTCACACAGAAGCACCCTGAAATCCCTGCTCTGTCCTGGGGTCTAGAGTGCCCTCTGTGCTCGTCACTGCCCTGAGGGAAAGACCCCAAATGCCGACTGGAGGACCCCGTCCCCAGCAAGGGCTCGGGGGTGGGTAGGACGTGGGGTGGCAGGGCCAGGGCTGTCCTGGGCTCAGGGTGGTGGCAGGGACCTGCCGCCCATGGGGGGATTTTTGCCCCTGGGAGACTGTGGGGAGCAGGCAGGCAGGTGACGGGCCCCTTCGGAAGCTCTGATTTTTTCCGGAATTTTCTCTCCTTCCTCCATCCCACGTGACAGTCAGTCTGGTTTCAAGGAGAGCTCCCCGCCGGAGCCGTCGGCAGCCTCTTGCCCTGCTGGCTGGGGCCTGTCCGTGGGGGCCGGTCCCCACCCTGTCCCGCACTGGGGCTGTCCCTGCAGCCCCGCACACCCCCAGCCCGGCAGGCAGGGCTCAGGCAGCCCCTTGGACATGGAGGTGGGGAAGATCAAGGAGCCCTGGCTGCCGAGGGGAGAGGATGACGACGGAGGCAGAGTGACGGCAGGGAGTGAATTAATTCCCTGGTGTCGGATTTAATGATGGGCTGCCTCGTGCGCGACGCGAGAGACGAGAGACGTGTGGAGTGACGGGTGCGGGAGGCAGGCGGCTCCAATTAAGAGTTCCTGCACCTCCTGGGGCGGGTTGTGGGGTGGGGGGGCTCCGACTCCAGACTGGGGGGCTTCTCGGCCCCATTCAGCCTGCACAACCTGGCTCTGGGAGTCGGGCAGCGCTGCTCCTCTTAAAGGGGACGCGCGGGGGCTCCTCGTCCTTGTCCGAGGCCTCAGCCTCTCTGCAGACAGTGTCCAGGCCCCCAGGAACGAGCCCAGGTGTAGTGGGGGCCCAGCGCCAGGAGGGGGCCTTGAAGGGGATCTTGTCCCGGCCTGGAGCCGGCCTTGGGACCAGGTGCTCACTCAGCAATGGTCTCCAGCCTCTCGCCTCTATGCAGGCCGCGTCCCGGGCCCAGGCTAGACCGCGTGTATCCATCCCACGGTTGGTCATCCGCTGCCTGTTGCGCTCAGCTCAGGGAGGGGCCCTGGCCTCTGAGTGGGTCCCCGCTGAGCCCCTGGGCCGTGGCCTCGTGCGCAGCCCCCTCTCCCGCCCCCCCAGCAACACTGAATTTTCTCGTTGGAGACTCAAGATCACTGACACTGGTAGACTCACTCCTCACAGAGTGGAGGAAGTGACACGTCCCCGGACGCAGTGGGGACCCACGGCAGAGGGAGGCCAGCTCGGATGCCTGGCATTGGCAGGCCTTTCCCTCCGCTCCTTCCTCGCCTTCCTCTTTCTCCTCCTTCTTAGTCTTTGTCCTCATCATCCCTCATCCCCATCATCCTCCTCATCCTCAGCATCCCCATCCACTTGCATCCCTGTCACCTGCACCCCACCTTCATCTTCGTCTCCCCCACTCCCCTCCCCATCATCTCCATCCTCGTCACCATCATGGCCTTCATCCCCGTCACCTTCATTGTCCCCTTCACCTCCGTCCCGTTCGTTACCACCGCCGTCATCGTCCCCATCGAGGCCGTCATTACCACCCAGCCTGCCACCTGCCTTATTGATTTCATGCCACTCAGCCCTGGCAGTGACCCCGCGGGTTGGCTTCTCTCAATCGATCCCCGTTTTGCATTTGAAGAAACGGACACTTAGAGGCGGGGGGGGGGGTGTTGTCCGAGATCAAGAGCAATTCAGTGACTCCTACAGGACACGTGGCCCCTTACACGCAGTCAGCACTATGTCCCCACCGCTCCCGCCACTGTCCTGGGCTCAGACCCCTGGGACAGCCATGGGCCAAGTGGGGCCTTGTGCTACTCTGGGGCATTTCCCAAGAGTGGAGGAGATACACTGCCTCAGTGAGGGAAACTGAGGCCCAGGGAGAAACAGTACTCAGCAGGCTCCCAGAGAGTCCCTATCAACAGCCCTCACTCAGGGCCCAGAGCTCTGTCATTCCCCCAGACCACTCTGGAGGTTGCACGTGTCCTTGGAGGATATGCTGGACCTTGGAGGATATTCTTTTCCTTGGAGGGTGTGCTGGTCCCTTGGAGGATATACTAGTCCCCTAGAGGATGCACTAGTCCTTGGAGGATGTGCTGGTCCTTCTGATGCTGTGTTGGTCCCTTGAAGGATGTGCTGATCCTTTGGAGGATGTACTGATCCCTTGGAGGGTGTGGTGGTACCTTGGAGGATGTGCTGCTCCCCTGGAGGATGTGCTGATCCCTTGGAGGATGTGCTGGTCCTTGGAGGATGTGCTGGTCCTTGGAGGATGTGCTGGTCCCTTGGAGGATGTGTTGGTCCCCTGGAGGATGTGCCGGTCCCCTAAAGGATGTGCTGGTCCCCTGGAGGATGTGCTAGTCCTTGGAGGATGTGCTGGTCCTTCTGAAGCTGTGCTGGTCCCTTGGAGGATGTGCTGGTCCCCTGAAGGATATGCTGCTCCCTTGGAGGATGTGCTGGTCCCCTGAAGGATATGCTGCTCCCTTGGAGGATGTGCTGGTCCCTTGGAGGATGTGCTGGTCCTTGGAGGATGTGCTGGTCCCTTGAAGGATGTGCTGGTCCCCTTGAAGATGTGCTGGTCCCCTGGAGGATGTGCTGGTCCTTGGAGGATATGCTGGTTCCCTGGAAGATGTGCTGGTCCCCTGGAGGATGTGCTGGTCCTTGGACGATGTGCTGGTCCCCTGGAGGATGTGCTGGTCCCCTGGATAGTCGCTTGGAGGGTGTGCTGGTCCCTTGGAGCAGTCCAAGATTTGCAGGTAGTGAACAGTTCCCTTCGGGAACCTTTGTCTAGTGACCTGCTCCCAGCCTAGGGCTCTGCTATGCTGGCATGGAAGGATCTGGATTGAGCCCTTCCTGGTCCTCTTAGCTCACCAAGGGGCGAAGATCTCTGTGATCTCTTAGATGGCGTGTATCCCTGAGCCCTTCCTCTGCCCGTGGTGCCACCTGTGAATCCGGGGGAAGGCAGGAAGCACCAGGGACGGTCTCACCCTGTGCAGGATTGATGCAGTGACAGGGGAGGGACACTTCCACTTCTCTAGTCAACTCTGGGTCACGTTGGGGATGTGTGTGTGTGTGTGTGTGTGTGTGTGTCACACACACAGACGCACTCACACAGAGCGGCATTATTGGGTCAAACTTCCCATCATAAACCACCTCTATGGATAATTAGCCCCCCAGAGAGGGGGAACCCGGCTGGAAAGTTGGATCAGAAGCTGCCCTGGTGCTGGGCGTTGCCTCTCCACTCGGCGAGGAAAACCTCCTGCCTGGTTCTGCTCTGAGGCAGAACCCTGGTCCTAGGTCTCTGCCTGCCGCCCCCATGGCCGTGACCTTGAGCGAAGCAAGACCCCTTGCCCCCTAGCAGCTGCCAGTGTCTGTGGGTGGCTGCGGGAGCCAGGAGCTGAGGACGCAGCCGGCTCAGTGGCCGGGAGCACCGACTGGCACAGGAGCCTCTGTGGAAGGCCAGCCCCCGCGATGCCCCAGGCTTCCGGGGAGGTGATCACCGCTTGTCTGTCTTCCTGTCCGCCCCAGAGACGGTGCCCAGGCATGTTCCACAGAGAAGTAGCTTGAGAGGGGTGAGAACCGTCTGAAATCATTCCAGCCTTCCCCAGAGACTTGGCGTGAATTTTATCTAATCACCATGGCAACAGATAAAAAAAAGGGAAAAAAAGGTGTGAGCGTATCGCCTTTGCTGTGATAATTCAGATTTATATATTCAGATCAGATTGGAGTCGGAGATTTTTTTTTTTAAGGGAGCAGATGCAGCGGAAGGTGTGACTGCAAAGACTGTAGCCCCAGCGCGCGACGCGCCTGCCCTTTAAGAAGCGGAGCGCGGCCTCCTGCAGTTTGCCCAGAATATAATTATTCCATCAAACCCATTGCAATGAGGACTCATTACGGGCCCGGGGAATGCAGAGTCACGTCCGTGCCAACAGCACGCCTGCGCACACACAAACACACACAAACACGCACAAACACGCATGCACGGGAGGCCCCAGCCCCCTCTCTCTGCTCCTGGCCTCCCCCCAAGGGAAACCTTGGGGACCCTCCCCCAAAGCCAGGGGCCCGAGAAGGTCATGGATGGAGGGCCAGGAGGGGCCAACTTTGCTCCGCCCTGGAAGAGGGACAGGCCCTCCCTCCCCACCACCTGCCCACATGAGAACTGGCTACTGTGTCCACCCAAAGGGCAGGGGCGGGGCTGGCCTCTTCTGTCGGACATCTCTGTCCCTCTCAGAGGAGTGATTCTGAAATGCCCCTTGGGTTGAGGGGTTCTGCTTCTTTGCTCCAGGACCCAGGGGACAGGCCCTGGAATCCCGGCCCCCAGGCCCGGGGCTTTGCCGCTGGACTGGAACGAGGCAGAGATTGACCACCTGTTTCCTGTCTGTGGCCTTGCTCGCAGCCTGGGGTACACTGTGATCTGACCCACATAGGCCCTGTGGGGACACTAGTCAGCAGCCGGCGCTCTCCCAGGACTTGGTCTGAAGCCCTCTGAACTCCCCCCGCCCACGACACCTTGCTGATGTGAGGGGTCACAGCCCCTCCAAGCCCCCCTTCCCTAGGCCTCACACAGGACTCGGCAGCCCAGCCCAGCCCAGCCCTTCCCAGCTGCCCTGGCAGTGTGGGGGGCGGTGCCAGGCCAGAGACCCCTGAACCCAGAGGATTTGGCTCGGGGTGCCGTCTATGCTGCTTCCGCTCCTTTTTTTTTAAGGGGTGAGGGTCACACCCAGTGGTGCTCAGGGATCACTCCTGGCTCTGTGCTCAGGAACATTCCTGACTGTGCTCAAGGGATCACTCCTGATTCTGCTCATGGATCACTCCTGATTCTGCTTAGGGATAACTCCTGACTCTATGCTGAGGGATCACTCCTGGCTCTGTGCTCAGGGATCACTCCTGACTGTGCTCAGGGATCACTCCTGATTCTGCTTAGGGATCACTCCCGGCTCTGTGCTCAGGGATGACTCCTGATGGGGCTCAAGGGACCATATGGGTGCCAGGGACTGGACCCGGCTCAACCGCGTGCTACTCAGTGGCTTCCCTGCTGTCCTGTCGCTCTGGTCTGAGCCTTCACCTTCTGAAAGCCTCCCCCGATCCTGTCCCTCCCCACAGGAGCCCTGGGATCACCTTTTCCCAGTGAGCACAGGAGGGAGGACCACCTGGCTTGGGGGAACAGGGAGCAGGAGCGCACAGGACCTCAATCTCTCGACTCCTCTGTGCCTCCTGCCCATGAGGCCTGAGTCTACTGTGACTCCCCAGATGTAGCCTACCCTGCTCATGGCCCCCATCCCCCAGACTTCCAGGATCTCCAGCTGAGGGGACATCTTGACCCCTCCCACACACACACCCTCTGTGCTCCTGGGAGCTGGTTCAGCCCTTGGGAAGCCCCCATGACCGCCCTGGGTCCCTCATCTCTGGACAAGCGGGTCCTGGGGTCACAAGTCCAGCCCCCGCCAAGCCTGCCTGCAGATGCTCCCCACAGCGCTGGGGGCAGAGGCTCACCCGCGTTCCCCCAGTCCCAGACACAGGTGTCCCGAGTCAAGCAGGGGTGCCTGCAGCCAAGAGCCCCAAGATTGGCCTTCTGCACCCCAGCCTGGGTCGGAGGGCTGGTGTCTCTGTGAGGTCAGCAGGGCCCCAGACTGTGGGACAGAACAGAGACACCCTGGGGCCTCCAGCAGCACAGCCCACGGACACCCCAGAGCGCCCGTGAATTCAGGCCTGCTAGGTCCAGAGGGCATGTGTGTGCCAGGGGCCAGGGGCCACAGTGTGAGTCAGAAGAGGAGGGACATGAGCACATGGGGGAGCTGCTGGCACGTTCGCCGAGAGCTGGTGGCTGCATTGGGCCCTACAGGTCACCGGCCATGGGAAGATAACTGGGGACAGAAGGGACTTGAGGACCGGCCCGGCTCCTGTTGCCTCTGTGGCCCCACCTGTAAGTGTGCGGCTGGGCAGGGACTAGGCTTGTTTAGCCCTCGGGAGGGCCGGAGACACCCCCTCCCCAAAGCCCAGTGCATGTGGTCACCTCCTGTCCTAGATGCCTGGGGAGCTGGGGGGACACATAAGGCTCAGTGGGAGTCGAGGGGATGGAAGAACAGGGGGCAAGGGGACCATCACAGGCGGCAGGTTCCTGCCCTGTCCCCTCCCAACCTTGTCCTCGCCCCCCTGGGGCACTTGCCCTGGTTTCCTTTTCTTTTTGGGGTTTGTTTTGCACCTGTTTTTTTTTGTTGTTATTATTCATCGTTGACTTTTCAGTGAAGGATTAAGGTTCATTAAGGTGCACAGGGAAGGAATGGGGGGGGCGCTTCCCACAGCCCTGCACCTCCAGAGACTCCTCTCTTGGGGTCCTCGGCTTCCCCGACCCCTGCAACCCCCCTCGTCCCCGAGGATCCCCTTCACTCCAGATGCCACAGCCTGGACTCACGTGCTCTCTGCACGGACACAGCACCCATCCTCTGTGCCCACGCCTCTTCCCCTGCACCAGGTCTGGGGACCCTCGAGAAGAGGGGGTGGCCTTTGGGCCTGTGATCACCAGCTTGCCGGGTTTGGCTGGCCCTTCCATGGTGGGGTGCACGGACCTGGGGCATAGCAGGAAGTTCAGTGTGCAGGGTGGGGAGTGGAGCTCAGCCCACTGCCCTGATTCTGGGATAGGCTGCGGGATCACCCCGAGTTCCAGGTACTTTCCTCCCTCCCCGGCTTTCCTACGAGTCCTCTGCCCCAGAAGGAGGCGAAGGGAGCCGGTCAGGCCAAGACCCTCCCAGCGTGGGCTTTGGGGTCGAACCCACTGGGTCAGCAGTGCTGGGTGACCAGGAGGAAGGGACGGTGCGGCCAGTCCCAAAGGGAGACTCAGTTCTTTGCTCTCAGGAGCTCAACTGACACATGTCTTTGTGCTGTTGTGGGGCCACACAGTCTGGGTGCGGAACCTGGTCCCCGCTCCCACCCCACCCGTCTGGTCCATAGCTAGGGCTGTGGTTGGCGAGGTCTCTGCCCTGCTCAGCCCCTCTCTCCAGCTCCTGTCTTTGCCCTGTGTGCGGGAAACGTTCTCACTGGGACTCTCAGCTCACTGCCTCTGCCTCTGCATAGCCCCTGAATGCAAAAGCGGAGGGTCGTGCGTCCCACTCCCGGACACGTGGATCTGTGGGGGTGGGAGGTTGTGGGGGAGAATGGCCCCAGGCCACCCTGCTTCTGATTTTGCAGAACGCCTACCCCATAGCAGCAGAGAGTCGGGACACACTGGGGGTGACTGCAGGGAGGGGTCTGCCGCAGGCTGGCTGTGGGGCTGGAGGCTTAAGGCTTCCGTATTCCCTGTCAGGGGTGTCAGACTTGCATCTGCATCCGAGTCAGTGGGTGAGTGGTTCACATGCACTCTCTGGGGTCCCCCACGACCCCACCCTGCCGATCTGCTTCAGGAGGGACCTGAGACCTTGCATTTCTAGCAGAGGATGGAGGCTCAGACCCCATTGACCTTCACGCACTCCAGGTCAGCATTGTCCAATTCGAGGATCATCTAAGGGAGACAGGTAAAAATCCAGCCAGTGTGGGCTCACTGGGCGAGACTCAGGGGGTCAGCCAGTAGGATGGAGGGGTAGGGGGCACAGGCAGAAAACAGGGTCCGAAGGGGCTCACCATCAGGAAAGGGCGTGTTGTGCGTACTAGATCGTAGAGCAGTGGATGTGTCTGTTCTCAGCGGGGCCTTTCTTCCCGGGGCCTGTTTGCGGCCCGACCCTTCTTTATTTTTCCTTCTTTTTGGGCGTGACCATACATGGCGCCTCTTGGGGAGGGACTGTAGCAGACAGGGTGCGCCTGGTGACCATGTCCAGCCTCCCTCTGTCCACGCTCCTGTATCATAGCTTCAGACAGTATGGTCGGGGTTTCTGGGCATGACACTCGGACACACGAATGAACAGGCTAGGAGAGGTGACAGACAGTCTCTGGCTAGGGCTCCTTCCCCAGGGCACAGGGGGAGCAGCCACTGGTGAGCAGGTGGGAGAAGCTTCCAGAAGTCCCACCTGAAGGCCCAAGGGCTGCCCCCAGTAAGCCAGACACAGCTCAGCAGTCCCTGGGGAACTTGGCTTCATGGACCATGGCCAACAGTGGTCCAGTACCATGAGACCTCCCAGCCAGACCTTCCCCCGAGCCTTGAGCCCCAGAAACTGCTCTCTGAGGATGTGGGAGTCCTTGGTTCTGCAGTGGTTGTGGATGCAGCCCCCCGGAGCCGGCTGTGACTTGAGGGTGAGCTCGCAGCACCCGGATTGGGATGGGGTCGGGGTGCAGCCGTGTTCTGAGAAGCAGCCTTGCTGTGGGGGCCTGTGTGGGTAGACTCCCCTGACACACACCCAGCTGGGCTCTGGGCCTCTGCACCCTGCCTCCCGCACCTCCCTGGGTGTCCCCACACCGTGGGCACAGCCCGGCCTCTGTCTCTGCAGCGTGGCAGGGCTGGGACCGCGGGCACGGCTCCGAGCCAGCACAGGCGCTGCTCTGTCCAGGCCTCTGGCTCCTTCTGAGCCGCTTTCACTGGTGCAGGGGCAGCTGGGGTGAGGGGGGGCTCGGCTCCGGGAGAAGAAGGGAGGTCTGTGCTTCCGCTCTCGCTGTGGAGGGCCGGGCTCGCTTTTCATGTGCTTCCGAAAGGGGTGATTGTCCCTGGAGAGCACAGGCACCCATGCACAAAGGCATCCATGCGCCCAAGCACGTACACACACAGGCACACATGCACTGTGGCACATATACACAAGGCACCCTTGTATCCACACAGGCACTCATGGACACAGGCATGTACACACACAGGCACTCATGCACCCAGGCACATACACACACACTCATGCACTTTGGCACCTGTGCACACAGGCACATATACACACAGGCACGCAAGCACACAGGCACCCATGTACACTGGCATTTATACACACAGGCACCCACGCACATAGGCACATACACACACAGCACCGGTGCACACAGGCACGTGCACACACAGGCACCTATGCACCCTGGCATATATGCACACAGGCACATAGGCATGTTGTACCCAGGCACCCATGCACCCAGGCATGTACACATGCAGGTACGCAAAAGACACCCATGAACACAGGCATCCATTAACCTTGGCACATACATACACAGGTGGCACCCATGCATATAGGCATGTTGCACCCAGGCACCCATGCACACCAGCACCTATGCACACAGGCATCCATGCACACACACACAGGCACCCATGCACACAGGTATGCACAAGGCACCCATGCACACAGGTACCATGCACACAGGCATCATGTACATAGGCACCCATGCACACAGGCACCATGGACACAGGCATGCACACAGGCATGTACAGGGCACCCGTGCACACAGGCACACACACATAGCGCCTCCCCCTCCACCGGCAGGTGTCTGAGACCTCTGGCCTTTTGAACCCACCGCCAACAGCTTGGCAGTGTGGGGGAGGCAGACAAGCTCTGGAGAGGAAGGAAGCCCTTGGCACCTGCTACAGCCCCACAAGGCAGAGCCAGTCGGGGTCGGCTGCTCCAGCTTCTGGCTTTGCCCCGCTCCCGATGGGGCTGCCATGGAGCCCTCCCCTGCCCCAGAGAGTCCCAGGGGCCAGGCCTGAGGGCTGGAGAGTGAGCTCTTTCCCTACAGCCAGTGTGGACCCCAACTCCTCCACATCTCCTGGGCTGCCTCCGCATGCCACAGGCCGTTCTGGCCCCTCTCCTGCCAGTTCACCCCGTGATGATATTCCTATTTAAAAATAAATCGCTGCGATCTTTAATTGCAGACTAAATAATTGCTTCATTTTATTTAAATGTGGCTCTCGGAGGCTCTGGGAACAATCGGAAGAAAACACGGGGCGGAGCTGGCTGCATGTTTCCAAGCATATAATCTTTTTTTTTATGATCATATACTGATGGTGGCAGAATCTGGAAAAAGAAAGCACGCCCCTCCCCCACGTTAGTCATGCACAATTCCAATGCAATAATAACAATGACAGTAATAATAATAACGAGCTCTGGAGTCTTCCGGGGTCCACGCCTGGCTCCCGAGATGCAGGGCAGAGGCCGTGTGGTTTCCGGAAGGGCAACGGGAAGACCACCCTGTGGGACTCCAGACCCAGAGAGGACCTGCCTCGGGGTCAGTGGCCCAGGGCCCTGCACTCACTCAGTAATCAGCCTGCGTGCCTGCAGCTCAGTGCTCGGGGTCGCTGAAGCACCTGCTTTGAATGGGGGTTCAGAGTTCAGCGACGCCACCCTTCCCCTCACATCCCAGCTGGTGAACGGGAGATGTGAGAAGAGAATGGGGCCCCCGGGAGGTGGAGAACTGGGTGCATGGCCTTTCCCAAGTATATCTCAGGGCCTGCCTCTTGGGGCAAGTGGTTCCCGGTCTTTGCTGATTGTGAGGAGTTAAGTGAGGAGGGACCGGGAAGGTGTCTCAGTGGGCAGAGCACAGGCTCATCCCTGGCACTGCATATTCCCCAGAGCACAGTCTGGAATGACCCCAGAGCACTGATGCGGGAATGTCCACTGAGTCCTGCTAGCATGCCCCTCCCCAAACCAAAAATTCAAAAAGCTGTTTCAGGGGCTAGAGAGAGACTACCTGTCCTGTGTGTAGCTGAGCCAGAATCGCTCCCTGAAATCCCATAGGGCCCCCCGAGCACTGCCAGGAGTAACCCCTGAGCATCGCCAGGTGTGACCCCCCCAAACAACAGCCACCCAAAAGAGCTGTTTGAAGTGGCTTCAGGCGCAGATCCTGGGCAGCACAAACGTGCAATCCTGGCTTCCAAAGCCCCCCTGTTTCGAGGAGGGTTGTGGGGTGCAGCTCCTAGATGTGGGGCAAGGGCACAGTTGGGGGTGCCCATGGGAGGAGGGAAAAAGGCAGGATGAGAGCGAACCCCAGGCCTCACGAGCACCAGGCGCTTATACACTCTCTGACTGCAGGAGTCCCTGGCCTGATGCTTCCCTTCCTTCCCGCTGGCTCAGGAGACAGAGTGGCCTTCGGGCTGTTGGATCCACTCACCGAGGCCCTTGGATGGGCCAGACACACAGGACGCCGAGGCCGTGGGGATGTCGGTAGACGTGGGCTCAGTGGCCCTGGCACGTGCGGGCAGGCAGTGGCACCACCCTCGGGCCGCCAGAAACCCTCTGATCTAAGATTATTGTTGAATTCCCATCCCTGTCCCTGCACCTCTGGGGCTCACGCATGTCCAGGAAGGGGGCACCCTTGTTTGCTTGCCATGCCAGCTTTCGTTCTGGTGGGGCAGCTGGCTGGGGGTCACTGTGGTACTCACACACATGCTCGCGGGGAGCTGGGCGGTGCTCGTGACCACACACTCTGGGGTCACGCTGTCCGCTGGGGGTCACGCGCCCTGCTGTGATGTCGGGGTGGGGGGTGGTCCCAGACTTGGAGCCTGGTGCGTGTGGATGGTGCTGGGGTCCCAACTCAGGACCTCACGCTTGTCAGGCAGGTGCCTTTCGCCACCCCAGGCCCCCTCATGGCTGTTGACTCCCTCCAAACTTTGACCTAGACTTGCTTAGGTCAAGTCCATGGAAGCTCATGCCCTTAGGCACGTCCCCAGGCTCATGGTTGCTGGGCCTGGGAGTATGGAACCCATGAGCAGAACCCCTCACAAGCCAAACACATCCAGAAAAGGACTTACCCTTCTCCCAGTGAACTAACAGAAAGCACCCCCAAACTGCACCCCTGTGTCCCTCCTCTGTCCCTCCCATCCTTCCAGCACCTATTTTGGCAGCCATCGTGTTAAATGACAGGCATTGCGACCTTCAGGGAACTGGGTCCCAGAGGGAGCATGGAGGTTTGCAAATCGGGAGGGTCCAGGAAGCGCCCAAGTGGGGTGTTGAAGGATATACTAGCCGGAGGGTGGAGATTTAGGGTTCGAGGGCAGCTGGCTGCGCAGAGCGCGTCCGGGGTTCTAAAGTTCGTCTTGGATTCTGAGACTAGAACCACCAGACAGCTGTGAGGTGAGTGGGAGTATTGATGCGTGAATACCCTTGGGGGAAAGAGGTGCCGTGGGACCCCAAAGCTGGCATCTCTCTCCTTGGTCTCAAGCAGGGAAACCGAGGCAACAGAGCTGGGTCTGAGACTGCCTCCTCCTCCACCGCCAGGAGGGCCCCGAGTAGGCAGTGGAGCTGATTCTCTACCATTTTTTGCTTTGCCGGGGGTTGATTTTGGGTTTTGGGGGGGGGCGCCCCTGCTGTTGCTCAGAGTTTACTCCTGGCTCCTGTGCTCAGAAGTCACTGTTGGCAGAGCTTCAGGACCATAGCCACGTGTGCGAGAGACTGAACCCTAGTCATTCGCAGGCAAGGCGAGCCCCTTCCCCACTGTTGTTTGGAACATTTTACGTACCTTACGATTCCATGATTCACGACTGTAGGGTGCGGTTGGAGGGGCCCCAACATGCGTTTAGTGAATGTTTCCATGATGCCAGGGATGGACTCTGGCACCTTACCCAGGGGAGACTCGTGTGCCACCCAGCCCGTCCCCGCGTCCCCGCATGCACGCTCCATCACCTTGCCTCAATTCTCGTCCACGCCATGCCTGAGGCAGACATGGGTTGGTGCCTTCCGTGGGCAGCTGCCGGAACTGGACCTGGGCAGCCTGACGCCGGCCCCGTGACATAGAAACAGAGCACGGTGCCTATACCCAGCTCCCTGCCTGCCACGAGTGTGGAACCTGTTCCTGCCTGTGTATTGGCCACGTGTGGGTCTTTGAGGAAACGTCTCTTCAGATTCTTTGCCCACACTTGAAGTGGGGCCATTGTTGTTTCATTACTTCAAGAATCCATCCTGCATCTGAATCCCTCGTAGATACTCTCTCCCGCGCGGGGGATGGCCCACTGTTATTGTTGTTGCGGGTGGGGGTCTCTACGCTGCAGTGCTCAGGGCGTCCTATGGGGCTGGAGTTCAAACCTAGGTCCCTTCGGGTAAAACTTGTGTTCGGCCGTCGAGCCGTCATTCCACTTTGATGACGTCCTCCACCAGGTAGGACATGAGTCTTCGTTTTGGGTCATACTCAGCGGTGCTCAGGGCTCACTTCTGGCAGGGGATCATGTGAGGTGCAGGGGCTTGATCCAGGGTCAGCCGTGTGCGATACAAGTGCCGTCTGTGATGTCCTTTCTCTGTCGCAACAGTGTGGACTTTGAAGGTCCGCACCCAGTACCCTCCGGGGTACTCCTGACATGCCAGCTCCCCCCGCCCATCTCTCCCCTCTCCAGCCTGGCACCGCCCCTGGACCCTACATCCCCCCTTCTCTGGTACTGGGCCTGTGAAGTTCTCCTGGGCATGGGGAAGGTGGTCGGGTCCACACCGGGCTGGCTGGCTTCAGGGGTCCGGCTGCTCCAGGTCCAGCTTCCTCTGGAGGGACTGCATCTTCTCCATCTGTACACCCATGCTCTGCCCCCTGGCCTCCCCCAAAACCCGAGGGGTCACTGCTGGCTGGACGCTGGCTGGGCACCTTGCTGCACCCCACATCTCTGCAGGTCATGAGGTGTGGGCCTTTGCCAAATGCTGGCATTTGGGGGCGGGCTCTGATGGGGGTCTCTCTGCAGGTGCCTATCCAGGTCAGACAGCTGGGGGTCCTGGGACCACTCTCCCTCCTGGCCTCAGAGGCCCCCAGGCTCCCATGAGGTGTGTGTTGGGGGTCAGCTTGGACTTGGTGCCAGTGTTAGCCCCCATTGCCCTTCGCTCTACCGGAGTGTCAGGGATGGAGACGGGGCCGCGGGGCTCTCCTGCCCGCCTGAGTGTGGGTCTCCCGGGTCTCAGGACGAGATCGTCTGGCGAGTCAGTGACCCCGCAGCCCTTGGCTTGGCGTCTCCTCCTGCTGCGGGGACTGGCCGGAAGCCCTCTCCCCGCTTCTCAGATGTTTGTGTGGAAATAGTCTCTTTCCTTTTCTGGGTTAAACAAAACCCCTCCCCCCTCCCCCTGCCACTTCCCTTCTGAAGAAAAGCAGTGGGAAGCTGACGATCTTTCAGTATAAATAGTTCAGTTCAAAACCCCGAGATCTTGCCAACAGCACTGAGAGCCCAGGCTGCCAAGGTGGGGGCGCGGGGGGCAGGGGCTCTGGCACGGGGTGGAGGGGTACGCTCACAAGGGCAGGGGTGATGCCGTCATGGTGTCAGCAGAGAAACAATCATATGGAAACTGTTGTTACCCATAATACCTCAATTTAAAAAAATGTCGACTGATCAAACAATCAAAAGCTCAGGTCAGCCCGCAAACATGTGCTGCTTCGTGTTGTGTGGGTGGGCAAAGTGTGTGCACACATGTGCGTGTGTGCATGTGTATGTGCATGAAGGCATGTGTCTGTGCACATGTGTGCATGCGTGTGTGTACGAGTGTGTACATGTGTGTGTATGTATGTGTGCATGAGGGCATGTGTGCATGCGTGTGTGTGCACGAGTGTGAGTACACAGTGTGTGTGTGTGTGTGTGTGCATAAGTCTGTTGGGTGGGATGGCACCATCTCGATGCAGCTTTGCTTCTCTGTTTTTTTTTGTACCATTGGCATCCGGTCCAGAGCTGGGGCCTTCTCAGTGGGCATGGGCATCTAGCTGTAGGTCTTTTGAAGATGCTGGGGTTTCCAGCTCCTGAGTTTGCTCCCACTCTGACCCATTTTTGCATATGATGGGCCAGGGGGGGTCCCTTGTCATTCTCTGGTATGCGATTGTCTGGCACGGTTTATAGAGAGGCCCCAGCTTAGGGAGGCCTCCAGGAGCTGGGGGCTTGCATCTGGGGGCTTGGGGGTCAACCTCCCCTGAACAGGGCTCAGAAAACAGAAAACCGAAGAAAAGATTGGTCTCCCCTGGCTTCCTGCTGTTTTATTTTATGCCTTTCTGTTCCGTTCACCCCAATCTTTTTTTCAATGTGTGAGGTGGCACCCCAGCAGTTCTGGGAGACAATGTGCAGTTCCAGGGACCCGCCTGGGGTGGCCACGCACAAAGTAAGCGCCTTGCCTCTGTGTTCTCTCTAGCCCCTGAGCTCAGCCTTTGTTCAGTGTGACCCTGTCTCATTTCCTTCAACCTTGTAGCTGGCTTTGAAGTTGGAAAAGCCGAATTCCCCAGCTCCGCCCTCTCTCAAGAAGGTTCTGGATCTTCCGAGTCCCTTCCAGGTCCTCGTTTCTGGACCTGTCCACATCCTCAAAGGTGCCTGCTGGCCTTCCAAAGGGGACTGAGTTGGTTGCAGATGGCTGTGAAGGGCACCCCGGCAATACCCCCCCAACCCCGTCCACAGATGGTGTCCAGGTCTTGACTAAATGTCCATGAACATGGGCTGCCTCCCCTCTGAGTCCACACCTTCGCTGAGGCGCATCAAGGCTGTTTTGCCCAGGAGCCTGTGACTGACCGTCGTTCTCTGTGTATGTGTGTGAGTGGACAGCTCTGCATGCAGAGCCCAGGCTGAAGGTCTCAAGTGCCAATGTCAGTCCCTGGGCAGGGCAAAGCAGAGGTGAGCGGGTGGTGACCAGTGCTGGTTGGCACAGCTGCAAGGGCGCCAGGCACCACTGGACAGGATGAGGGGCCCAGGGCAAGGCAAGCCTGGGAGCAAGGCAGAGCCGACTGGCCAGGTCACCTCCAGCTCACCCACCTCCCGTTGTATTATTATTATTTTTTTATCGGACCTTGATCTGTTGCCTTACACAGGGTCTCAGCTGTCTCTATGCTATCAAGAACCTCCCCCGTGAACTGGGGGTCCCCGGGAGCACCCCCCGACCTTAGCAGCCCCATTTGCCATGAGGGAACTGGAGGGGCCGTGTCTCAGCCCTACAGCGGCTGGCCTGCACCGACGAGGCGTTTCACTCTGGGGTTCAACAGCTCGGATCGGACAGGGAGAGGAAGCAGGAGAGATAAGTGGGGAATAAATCACACACCTTAATTCAGTCATAATAGCAAGGAGAGGGCGACTGCTGAGCCGGGAGCAGAGCCGCGGGGGGCAGGGCCATTGGTGGGGGGTCCCCTCTGTTCCACACCAGCAGGATGAGAAGCTGCTGTGTCCACAATGGGCAGGAATGGATGGGGGTCACTCAGAGCCTCAGGGAACCCTGGACAGCCCTGGGGGGAAGTCCACAGAGGGTGGATGCCCAGCCGCAGTCCACCCCCTCCCCTGGGGCACCTCCCTGCTGTGCTAGGGAGAGAGGGGAGAACGTGACCCCTCTTATTACTGAGGGGGCCATCCTGGAGGTGCTTATTCCTGACACGGCTCCCGTGGCCACATGGGGGGGTCGGGGATGGAACCCACCTGGGGCTGCATGCACGGCAGGTCACCCCCCATCTCTCTGACCCCCCCTTATGTAAGGGTGACCAGTGCACCCATGCTTGGTGCTGCAGCAGGCCACACCCAAGGGTGCTGGGCTGCCATCCAGGCTGACCCCGACGGTGCTGAGCGAGGATCAGGGGAAAGGGCTGGTGGTGGCGGGCATTGAACTTGGGGCCTTGCCTGAGCTAGGCATGTGCTCTCTGAGTCCCCCCTCTGAGAGCCTGGACGTTGAGGGGAATCCAGAGACATCACGTGGTCTCTCTGTCCCTAATCCCCGTTCTGGGGTGACGAGCACGCAAAGGGCACCCCACCGCGTTCCCGGCCCACACCCAACTCCCACCGAAGCACTCCTGGAATACGGGCTCCAAGCAGAGCTTGGGGGAGAGCCCAGCTCCCCAGGGGGCCCGGCTCTGGCAAGTTCTGAGAGACGCTGAGCCCCTCACTGGAGCCACGATGAAACCAGACAAGCTTTCCATCACGCTGCCTGTTGTTCCTGCCTCAAGGTCGGCGAAATAAATACTGAGCAAATAAAGTTAGTCGGCAGCTGAACACTTTAATGAATAAAGAGTAGAAGAAGGGCCTGATGGTAGCAGGAAGCTGCAGTGGGCCTGTTGGGGGTGAGGGTGGGCCGTGGGCTCCGCCACACCCCCCAATCACTTCGCCTCCCCCAGCCCCTCTTTCGGGGCACAGTGGGGGCCCTTCCACCCCGCGTCCTGCAGTGACCACTCAGCGGGTCTCCCAGGCCTCGGTCTGTGTTCCCCCACCCGCCCCACGTTTGTATCCTCAACAGCGGTCAGCTCATTGCTGACCATAGGGCCAAACCCAGAACCCTCCAGTCCCAATGGGGGGTGAGCACCGAGCCACCTGGTTCCCCCAGGCTGTCTGGGAGCCCCCCCCCAGATTCCCCAGGCGCTACTGGGGAGGCTTAAAAATCCCTCCAACACTGGGGCTGGAGCAATAGCACAGCAGGTAGGGTGTTTGCCTTGCACATGACCGACCCGGGTTCGATTCCCAGCATCCCATATGGTCCCCCGAACACCACCAGGAGTGATTCCTGAGTGCAAAAGCCAGGAGTAACCCCTGAGCATCGCCAGGTGTGACCCAAAAAGCAAAGATAAATAAATAAATAAATAGAAATCCCTCCAACACTGCCAGATGGGGGTCCCTCCCAAAAGAACAAGCAAAAATGCCCCCCAGACGTGGTGATGGGCAATTATTGTGATTGCCGACTTCAGCATTTGAATCCGGAAATTGGCGGGTGTGTAAGTCTGAGCGTTTCCCCCTTCTGAGTCTCCAGGTGTTCTCATCTCTAAAATTGGGGTTCGAAGGTCTTTGTGGGTTGGGGGTTGAGGTGGATGTCAGCTGGGGTCACCTAGGGAAGGGCCAGGGGCCTTCTCACCCTCCTGAGAGGCAGGAGGTGTCTCTGCGGGGGACATTTTGGCAGCAGAAGACTCTGCCGTGGCAAGGTGCTGTGGGGCTCCCGGGGTCTCTGCTCACAGCCCCCCCGCAGAGCTGCCACCAGCTTGGGCCTGCTCTGTGCCAAGCTCCAGCCGGCATCCATTCCACTTTCTCCCCAAACCCTGCTGCCCACCCGTGCACAGGTCTGGACCCAGATGTGACTGGCCAGTCCGCGCCTCCGGCCGCTCGGGAACTCAGCTGATGCCTGGGAGACAGAGGTGGAGAGGAGGTGAGGGGAATTCCAGGTACCAGGGCCTGGCCCAGCCGCCCCTCCCCCATCACCCCCCCTACCCTGACTGGACTCGGGCCACTCTGAGCCCAGCCTCTCCCTGTCTCTCTTCGTCTCAGTCTCCGCGCACTGCCCGGCTGCTCTCCAGGCTGGAGGAGGGCGTGGCTCGCTCGCTGCCTGCTCAGCCCCTAATTAGAAGTTCCTGACAGCATGTTTGGGGACCTGTCAGCCTCGCTCACTCGCCGCGCACCAATAAGTGAGGAGAGAAATTACTCTCTGCTCTGAGCTGGGGGCCCGCGTGTCAGTCTGCGCGGCACGTGCTGGCGACCCCGCCTGCCGGCACTTCTTCCAGGCCAGCAGGCGCAACACACCGCACCTCTGGGCAGCCGGGGGTGGGGGTGGGGTGGGTCTGTCCTGCCAAGGTCTCAGGGCCCCCGACACAGGAAGCTAGAGGGAGGATCACAGCTGGAAAGGGCAGGCAGGCAGAGCTCCTCTGCCTGGGGCCAGCGGCCTCACCTTCTCCTGGCCTGTTGGGGGACTCGGGCGATGGGGGGAGGGGGCCACGGTGTGATGCAGCATCTCATCTACTTTTTTTTCTTTTTTTTTTTTGCTTTTTGGGTCACACTCAGCGATGCTCAGGGGTTCCTCCTGGCTCTGCACTCAGGAATTACTCCTGGCAGTGCTCAGGGGACCCTATGGGATTCCGGGGATTGAACCCAGGTCAGCCGCATGCAAGGCAAACGCCCTCACCGCTGTGCTATCTGCCCTGGGAGGCAGCCCGAGGTCCCATCTGCTCTTTTCAGCCAGCACCTCCTGCCTTCCGGGGACATCCCAAGGGTCAGGCAGCTAAGACTAAGGCGTGGCCACAAGAAACCCAGGCTGGTGGGTCTGGCCCTTCTCCCCTCTGGACTCACTTGTGTCATCCGCGAAGGGGGTCGATGGCGTTGTCCTTCCTGGCACTGCCAGGACTGCCCCCAACCCTACTGCGCACACTGGGAGCACTTTTCTCCCAAGGATCTTTATTGTGACTTTGGGGTTCTCCCAAGCAGTGCTCAGGGGCCCGGGAGTCACCCCTGGGGATTCTTGGCTACCTGCACTGGACTGTTTGAGGCTGGGGTGCCAGGTGTGGTGCTGAGGGGCCCTCCAGGACCGCCCCCGCGATGCTCGAGGACCTGTGGTGTGCATCAGCTGCGCGTCACGCTGACTGTGGCAGGGCCAGCAACCGAATCCCGCCTCGGCTTCTGAACTCCGTGTCGCAACAGTGGCCATCCTCGGTGTGGTTCTGAGAGCTGGTCACTGAGACTGCGAAGCCCCAGGCGTTTTCCAAGGGGCAGCAAAGGCTGCTGTGACCCCCGTTCTGGCCATGAGCACTGCCGGCCACCAAGGCAGATTCAATCGGACCTGGACCTAGGAGGCCTTCTCTCCCATCTTTCAGATTTTCATCTTATCCATGGTTGGTCTCCCTCTACAGTGCTCATGCGGCCCAGTGTTTTCTGTGGTACTGCACCTGGCAGTATGGGGCTCAGCGCAGCTCAGGGGCCACGTGGTGCTGGAGAAGGACTCGGCCTCATGCGTGCTGGACATGTGCTCAGCGACTCTGTCAGTGGCCTGGTGTGTGTAGCCTCTCTCCTCTGACCTTCCTTGCCCAGCCTAGTGGCCAGCCAGCTTTCGTCACTTACATGCTGGGGGTGGTTGTTGGTCAGTAACTGGCCATCAGATACTGGGCGTTGTCACTGATCAGTCACTGACCATCACATGCTAGGGGTTATTGTTGATTACTAACTGACCATCTCATGTTGGGTGTTGTTACCGATTAGTAACTGACCATCTCATGCTGGGTGTTGTGACTGATCAGTAACTGGCCATCAGATACTGGGTGTTGTTATTGATCAGCCACTGACCATCACATGCTAGGGGTTATTGTTGATTGATTAGCAACTGACCATCTCATGTTGGATGTTGTTATTGATTACTAGCTGACCATCTCATGCAGGGTATCATGACTGAATAGTAACTGGCCATCAGATCCTGGGTGCTGTTATTAACTAGTAACTGACCATCACATGCCGGGTGTTGTTACTGACCAGTCCCTGGTGGAGAGTGGAGGCAGGCGGGAATGGGTTAATTGAGACTTAGAGCCAGGGAGTTTCTCAGAGTTTCTTTTGTCCAGGGGGAGGACTTGGGGAACTTTTGGAGCCTCCATCCTGAGTATGTGTGTTTTGGGGAAGAAAGGGGGGCCTCCCGCTCCTCTTTGGGGCAGTCAGACAGGAGAGCCCCCACTTCCTGTCTACTGGGAGACATTTGGGTGCTCAGTTCAGCTCCTGATGAATTCTGCCCATGAGGAAACCAAGAGGGGTCCACTGCACCCCTCTTCCCTAGAAAGCCCTCGCCGTGCTCAGAGATAGCAGAGTGACTGAGTGGACACCAGCCAGGGTCATGGTATTCTGTGGATGGCTTGTGGTCAGCACGAGTGGGCCCCCCATGGTGAAGAGTGCTCGGTTGACCGCTTGTGGTGGTCAGCACAAGTGGGCTCCCCGTGGGGAAGAGTTCTGGGGGCGATGTGGAGCCCCCGGGAGGCAGCCCGAGGTCCCTGAGCCCAGAGGACCTGCTCGTTCCCAGCCGTCCTGAAGACAGCCCTGCGGGGAAAGATGAGGTAGCCGCACTGCCCCACTGACCCAAGTACAAGCGGCCTATTTCCACACCATCTTTACACCGGCTCTCGACACCGCGCCACCTGCCATGGGCAGGCAGCTGTTAAAATATTAATGTCTGCCACGTGGTGAGCATTTAAACTATGCCGGAACAGGGGAGCCGTTGGGCTGTGCCACTGACAGGCGCCCTCCCGGGGTACGTCTGCTCTATGAAGGCCAAGGGACCACTCCCAGGTGCCCCCCTTTCCTGCCAGAGGCTTTGTTCCCTGAGACCCCCACTAACAGGCAATAGTTCTGGTTAGCAGCAGCAGTTCGAGAGGATGGGCTCAGGGCATGGGCAATCACTGACACCACACCACCCCCCCATACACTCGGGGATACCCCAGGCCAGCGGCATGCAGTTGACGCTGTGCTGTAGTGCCTGCCATCCTTCCAAAGCCGGAAGGTTCCAGAAGGTGCCCTCCCTGCTCCCAGGCCCAGGGCTGCCGCCACTGGCCAAGGGGGACCACTTTCCTCTCCTTGCTTGCCCTCTGTCCCCATGCAGGAAGCCCCTCCGATCCCTCATGACTGGCCTGTGATGAAATTGGTGCTGGGCTGGGTGAGGAGATGTGCGTGGCCGAGGGAAGCGGCCGAGAGGGCTGGGGACACCGAGGAAGGGGCAGGAGTGTGTCAGGGGTGAGCCCAGGCCGCCTTGCTTGGCTCTGCTGGGGGCAGGGGGACAGCGCAGGGCTCTCCCCTCCCTAGAGGAAAAAGTGCTCGGTGAGGTTCTCCAGGACAATCTCCGTCCCACTCACTGCAGAAAGCCAGCACCCCACGGCCCCGTCTTGGAAGCCGTGGAACAGGAAGGCCACGCTTGGGCCAGCCTCAAGCTGGTCAGACTCAAACTGGTCAGCCTCAAGCTATGTGGACAGTCCGGGGAGTAACGCTCGGGCTTTGCAAATCAAGCCTTTTCCCACCCCGCCACGGCCACTGTGGGTGAGGTGCCAACAGGTGGGCGGGCGGCCATCTCTCTCCGGACTTGAGATTTGAGTTTCTGGTAGAATGTATGCGTCGTGAAGTATCATCCTTTAGCAACCATCCCAGGTGGGGGGGGGTGTGCTGCCGGGTCCCACGGTGCCAGGCATGTGCTTGCCCAGGACCCTGGAAACCATTCTCCTCTCCAGGCTAGACACACTAGCCCCTCGGATCCTGTCTGGAATCTGGACGGTGCTTCTGGCTGCTGCCGGCCTGAGGCTGCCCTCCCCCCCCCCCCCACCCGCAGCTGGGCATGTGCTCTGGCCGATGATAACTGGGGTGGGGGCGGGGGGGCAGAGTGTGTGGCGTGTTGGCGGGGTGCAGCGGGAGCTCTGGAGCGGGCAGCCGTGCCACCCAGCGCTGCACTTGCTGGAGACCTCGGGTCGGGGAGGTCGCCTGGGGAGAAGCAGGGGCCAGGAGAAGGGCCTTGGTGCGTGCAGGGGGGGCCCGCGGGTTAACGGCAACGGCCGTCCCGGTCATCTGCTTCCCCTGCGCCAGCGAGATAAAAGGGTCTATAGGTTAAGTGTCTCCTTGCCCCCCTGCTCCTAGCTCTCAGGATGCACCCCCCCCCAAGCCTCGTGCCACCCCCGCCTTCCGGCCAGCCCTGCCCCACATCTGCGGCCGAGCACCATACCAGCCCACAGGCCCCAGCCAGCAGAGCCGCGCGTCGGGAAGGGAGAAGCAGGCTTGATAAATTGCCACTAATGCTGCTGGGTGACGGAGATAAAGGCCTGATTGTTTGGGCAGCATAAATCAACACCCCGAGCTGGCCGGGAAATAAAGCGATAATTTAAATCTATTTTCAGGGTCTTGGGGGCTGAGTGACCAACCAGAAATTGATATTTGAGGACAGAATAACGGATGTGTGTGGATGTGTGTGTCGGGGGGGTGCTGTTGGCATCGATGCCCTCCTTCCCCCCACCCCCCGCCCCACACAGACTGTTACAAATCTGTCATTGGGCTCCAGGCAGAACCAGAACTCCTGCACTGCCCAGGAGGGACAGTAGCTGCCCTCCCAGCCGTCTGCCCCAGCCAGCACACCCACTGCTGATGGGCCTGGGCCAGCCTCCTTCCATCATCATGCACCTGGAGAGGCTGTTTCTTTGGCAGGGCTCCTGACCACACACCGAAGAGTTGGGGGATGTGAAAAGAAAAGGTGGTATCTCTGCTTGGCCCAGAGTAGGTGCTCAGTGGACATTTGTGTGTGTAAGTCAGGGAGGAAAGGAAGGAAGGGGGGAGGGAGGAAGGGAGGGAGGAAGGAAGGAAGGAAGGAAGGAAGGAAGGAAGGAAGGAAGGAAGGAAGAAAGGGAG
>JAOXYA010000041.1:6533640-6546519 GCA_028565675.1 Sorex palustris
AGTCCCCCGCAGTCCCCCCTCCCCCACCGAGCACTGTCAGCCACCAAACCCTCAGGCCTGAACTGTTTGGGGGAGTTGTTGGTTTTGTTTTGGGTCACACCCAGCAATGTTCAAGGGTGACTTCCGGCTCTGCACTCAGGAATCACTCCTGGTGATGCTCAGGGAACCTTTGGAGGTGCCAGGGATCGAACCCGGGTTGGCCTCATGCAAAGCAAGTGCGCTCCCCACAGTCCTGTCACTTCAGCCCCGGGCCTGAACTATTGGACTGAGCATTGCCAGGAGTAGCCCCAGGGCCCCCACCCACCCACTCTGCTGGGTGTGGCCCTGGCATAGAAATATATATCATATTCCTGTATATGATAATACTTAACTGAGAGAAAGTCTGCAGCTACTCGGTGAGCACTGCCGGGGAGAGTCCACTCCCAAGTGACTCTGGTGGGGAGGGGTACTTGGGCCGCCCCTGATAGTGCTCAAGGTCTACTCCTGGCTCTGTGTTCCAAACTGACCCTTGCAGGGCTTGGGGGGGACATTGTGGGGTGCCGGGGATCGGCCCAGGGTCAGCTGCATGCCTTCCGCTGGACTCTCTCTCCACCTGCCCCCCCCCGCCCAGTGCCTTTTATGAAGCTGAACAAAACTCGCTTATTAGCTGACATGGGAACGAGCGAAGGAACAATGTTCTTGGGGGCTCACGGGTAATTCACGCTCTCATTCAGCGGGCGACGGATACCTGCAATTTCAGCCTTCCATCCGGCCTTTTTAAACAAACCACTTTGTCAAGGCCCGAGTGATGGACAGATTCCACATGCCCAGTGCTGAATTTGAAGATGTGTCCGTCCCCGCCCCCTCCACCCACAGACCCTTCCCGCTAGTCTGCCAAGAGCTCTGCCTCCCCCTCCCCATGGCCTCCCCCAAGAGCTTTTGGAACTGGGGTGGGGGGGTGGGGAGGGTGGGAACTGCAGTATCAAAGGGCCGGATTCCTGCCCCATCTCTCAGAACCGCCCCCCTCCCGCGGTTCAGAGGGTGCGGGCGGGGGGGGGGGTGGCAGGCCCAGAGGGTCTCTGCTGTTCTCAGCCGCCAAGTAAGCAAGAAGGAGACAAAAGGGGCTGATTTGGTGCTGAGGAAGGGGAGCTGCAGAACGCCAGCATCCGGGGCACGGGGAGGAGAGGCCCGGTGCTGTAGGAGCAGGGTACGGATCCCCTGGGCTGAGGTTTGGGGGGGGGGTTGTAGCGTGGAGACCCCCTCCTGGAGCAGAGCTGCCCTTCCTAGCTTCTTGACGCTCCACTTCTTCCCTCGTCTGCAGAAATGGATGTGTTTATTTTTAAGAGCGACCATTCGAGGTGGCCGCGTTTTCAGACGCTGGTGTACTCAAAACTACTTTTCCTTCTCTCGGTCCTTGATATATTTTTTTGGTAAATAACGAAACCCTTAAGAGCACATCTGCTGGCCCAGGGTGCCTTGTTGGGGAGATCGTGCTCAGGGGTCAGACGGGGCTCAAGTGCCTTCACCCTGCCAAGCTGTCCCCCCTCCCCCACACCACCCCCTCCAAGCACCTCTGACACACACACACAGTGCCTTGAGGAGGGCGGCGGTTCTTAAACAATGTTACACACACTTGTCGTCCAAGATAAAATGTTATTAAGATTAAATGCCGAGCAGGGAGCGGAATCCGACTCCACACTGCCATATTTCAGCCCCGGTGAGTGATTGCCTTTTGGTAGCCCCCGCTCTTAAGCAGGGAAAAGGCATTATTATCATTAATAAGCCCATAATGGGGAGAGGAATTAGCAACACTTCTGCAGCACGCGGCCCCCCGTGTTAATATTTTATGAGCACACAGAGACGCCGGCAACAGAATGTAAATAGCGGAATTACATGTCACCCTAATGTAAACACGCGCAAGGGTCCGGCTTCTGTGGGAGGTGGGGGCGGAGGCCGGGCAGCGTGACCCCTGGGACCCCGGGTGGGTCCCCAAAGGCAGGGGGAGGCAGCGGGGCCCCAGGCCAGCCTCCAGCCTCCCCGACCTGGTGTGCAGGGAGCCGAGGCAACTTCCACCCCCTCATCACCCTGGACACTGGGTCCTCTGCAGCTCGCTTGCCCCGAGCATGGCCCCTCGGGGCACTGAATGAGTTTCTTGGGGTGCTCTGGTCTGTCCACGCACGTGAGCCCCATCGCAGGAGAACCAAGCAGTGCAGAGCACTCGGGATGTTCACTTGGGGGTGGGTTTGGGATCTAGTTGGACTCCTGGGTGCCTTGGTTCAAATCAGCTTCAGCAGGAGCTGATCTGAGGGGCCGGGCAGGCACGCAGACAGAGTCCCATTAGTCAGCTCCCCTGATGCCCAGGAGCTCCTCAGAGCTCCAGTGCTCCATGTGAGAGCCAGAGAAAGACTTGCATGTCTGCAGACTTGAACCCGAACCAGGTCCTGTCCTGGGATGGAGGGGGGAAAGCGTAGGCAGAGGTGCCCACCCTCAAGGCCCCAACTCTGCCATGAGCTGGAGGTTGGCTTGGGTGAGTCTCCCCGACCCCTCCTCTCCGAACCCCATTTTCTCATCTGCGAAATGAAAGAGACAATCAGTGACCATGACACCCCTTCTGATAGGGAAATCTCAGGAAATGACCATCAGGAAAGGACCACGTCCACTGCAGAACCCCCGGGGTGCCGATGTCATTCCCAGACTACCTGGGTTCCGCACTGATGCTTCCCAGGGGCGGGGGGTTTGGCAGGGACGCCCACCCCCCGCTGGAGGGGGTTGCCAGGAGGGCAGGGACTGCGGTGCCCGGGGCGTGCCCGGCCCCCTCAGTGCCCAAAGGGCTAGTGGGATGAGGCGGCCCCTCTGTGCCCTGGGGGATGTGCAGTGACCGCTCTGACTTCAGCTTTTGCCATTTTGTCAGCAGCAGAGCGAGGGGCCTCACGGTGACTGTGCGAGGACCGAGTCTGTGCCGGTGCTGGCGGGGATGTCGAGGCAGAGCCGCGCGCTCCTCCTCGGGCCGGAAGCCCAGCGGCGCGTCCCCTCCCCCGGCCCCCCGCCCCCCTGCATTTCCCTTCGCTCCCATCATTATTTCTCTCTGCAGTTATGTTATTATTGGCCTTGGCAAAGAGTTCCAGGGGTGTCGTTTGTCTGAGCAACATTATGCAGAATTAAGTTCCAGGGTAATTTCGGATGCAAATACCTGTCCTCCCGGAGACTGTGAATTAAGTCACCGCGGCTCCCTGCGCAGCAGAGGCGGCAGCACTCGAATCCACGATTCCCGCACTTGGAGCCTCTGGGGGCCGCCCCCCCCGGCTCCTCCTCCTGGAGGGTCTCTGCCCCCCCCTTCCCCACACACACTTTCACACCGGCTGGCAGGCGGCTTCTCTTCACGGCTAACATGCCACCTCCTTAGGGGTCCTCCTTTAATTTGGGGGGTGCTGTCTGGAGCCCCCAACCCCGGGATCTCACTAAAGCAGCTTCTGGGCGGGGCCCAGGCCTCTGCATTTCCCCCCTGCTCCTGCGCCAGGCTGCTGTGTGACGCAGTGAAGCTGTGGAAGCAGATGGTGGGAAGGCGAGAGAGGCGGCAAAAGAAGCCGAGAAACCAACACTGACTCGCCCGGCGCATCCTGGCTCGCTGATGTGCATCCAAAGCGTTCTGCGGAGAGCCGTTACTCGGCAGAACCCCCTCTTCCGGTTCCTAGGGGCTGGCAGCGGGGAGCATGTAGCAGGGACCCTCTGTGCCAGCCCGGGAGGAGGGGGTAGGGTTGGCTGGCAGGCGTCCTCCTAGGCCCACGGACCAGGCGGGTGGGTTCGTGCCCCGCTGGCATTGGGCCCATCCCGGACCACGGTCCCCCTGGCACTTCATGGTCCCGCGCCGCGAGGGTCACTTGGTGTCTCGAGCTCTGGGGGTGCCCACAGGTGGCTCAGTCACCCTCCCGCTGTGTCTTGGAGCCAGTGTGGCCACAGCCGGTGGGCATCCCCGGGGTGGAAACGGGGTGCTGGCCCAGGGCCTGCTCTTCCTGTTCACCCTGAAGCACAGTACCTGTATCCTCCCCACTGCCCCTTGCGGTCAGACCCAGGCCATCACCTGTGAGCCCAATTCCCTGCTGGCACACACACTCCCTGCCCCCTCCCCCCTGCCAACCCCGGCTTGTGAATGGCTCGAACATCTGTCCATCCTGGGCTGCCGCCTCCACCTCTCGCTCTGGAGGAAGGAGAGGCAGCTTCTGCGGAAGGACTCCTCTGCCTTGCTCCCTCCCCGACGCCAACCCTGCGTGGTCCCTTGGGCGGGCGTAGGAGTACAGGAACTTGGGGAACCACCCCCATACACACACCTGCACTGCTCTCCGGAGTAATCAGTCTAACCAGTTTAGGAGGAGGGCGCTGACCCTAGGGCTGGTCTCAGCTGAAGGAAAAGGCCCCTGGGGGTTTCCCGTCCCTGGGAGGGTGGCTGTGTCTGACCCACTACGTGGATGTCTGTAACTTCCTATTCTGGGGTGCCACGCTGCCCGACCCAGCACTGCTGTGCTCCGGGATCCACCTCGGTGCCCCTGCTGACCGGGCATGTGCTCCAGCCGTGAGCCTGCTCCAGCCTCCAGCCGTGAGTCTCTCCCTGGCCACCGCCGGAGACCTGAAACGGGCGCGTGTGGCCCAGATGCTGCTTGTCCTGTTCATGGCTGGCAGGGGGAGGACATCGCCCCCACCCTTCGGTGCCCCCCGGATGGATCTTAGTGGAGACCCTCAGCAGGCGAGCCTGGAGCTCCGGGCCAGACCCCCAGTCCCACAGAGGCGGGTCTGCAGTGCCAGCCTCCTCTTTCCCAGTGTGCTGGGTGGCCTTAGGCGGTAGGGGCTCCCTCTCTGGACATCCATGCTGGGCTCCTAGGAGACAGAAAGACCCATCAGGGCACTTGGATGACTTTGAAACTTGGGGAGCCGAGCGCTGCCCTCGTCTGCATGGCACAGGGGTCACATTCTTGCCGTGGGTGCTCAGGGCTCACTCCCGGTTCTGTGCTTAGGGATCACTCCCAGCTCTATGCTCAGGGATCACTCCCGGATCAGTGCTCAGGGATTACTCCCAGATTCACTCCCGGCTCTGAGCTCAGGGATCATTCCTGGGACCATATGGGTGGTCACATACAACGCAGGTGCCCTACCCGCTGGGCTGTCCCAAAAAAGGTATTTTGTGTTGCATTTGGGGGTAGGGGTACCCCCAGCAGTGCTCATGGCTTACTCCTGGCTCTGTGCTCATTGAGGTGGGTTTTTACTAAGGCCTTCACACCACAAGCCACTACTCTGGTCCCAGGCATTTGAGTTGGAGCAAGGAGCCAGCAACCCTCCCCTGCTCAGTACTCCACCTCCCCATTCCCCTGGGAGCCCCCAGGCCCTCAGAGCCCCCTGCATGCAAAGACCCCACCAAGTGCTCCTTGACTCTGGTCTCTGCCCTGGCCGGGTGGAGGGGGGTGGGGGGGGGTGGAAGGCTCAGGCTTGGTACTCCCCACGCCCCGTGCAGAGTCCAGATCCTCCTCTTAGATAGGCAGGTTGTGGGTAGGGGGGGTCCCTTTCCCTGGAGCCAGAACTCTGGGCCTCCCGAGAAATTTCACCCGCAGGCGTGTTCTCTCTGACCACCTGTCCTGAGCGATTTGGGTGTCAGAGCGGAGAGGAAAGGGACCGTCTCCTGGCTCAGAGCTTCGGGGCTTGTGGGGAGAAACCAAGATCCAGACAGAAGCGATCACCCCAAGAGCCCCCAAACCCAGCAAGGGGCCCAGTGGTGCTCCCTCTGCCCTGCCCCCCTGCCCTCACCTGTGGAAGTGGGACCCACCGGCCTCTGGGTCCCAGAGATTATAACCCTGCACCCCATGGGGCCTGCGGTGTGGGGTGCAGCTCCCAGAGTCAGCCCCCTGGGAGCCCACAGCTGCCCCAGAGACTATAAAGCAGCTGGCTCTGCCTTTGGTCCTGACTTGGGGGTCCTCAGGGGGCAGAGAGGAAGGAGGACTGGGTCCAGGAACCCCCCTGCGTGCGTAGCTGTGGAGGGGACCCCCATGCCTGACTGTGGAAGGGGTTCCCAGCCAAGCCCCCCTTTCTTCCCAGTGCACTGGGGACCGGAATGACACCCAGGGTCCTCGTGGGTCCCAGGCTGTGATTGGCAGGCTTCTGGCCCAATCAGAAGGCTTCTCCAGACCCAGGTGACGCTTTCTCCCACCCACCTTGTGAGGCAGAGAGGAGAGTGTTGGGCCCCAGGGCCATGTAACCATCTTCCTAACACTCTCGCTTCCCACCTTGGATTTGCAAAAACCTCCCAAGCCATCTCTTCCCTGCCAGCTCCTCCTGTAAGCCCCTTATGACACGGGCTTCTTTTTTTTTCTTTCTTTTTTTTTCTTTTTGGGTCACACCCAGCGATGCTCAGGGGTTACTGCTGGCTCTGCACTCAGGAGTTACTCCTGGCGGTGCTCAAGGGACCCTATGGGATGCTGGGAATCGAACCCGGGTCGGCCGTGTAGAAGGCAAACGCCCTACCCGCTGTGCTATCCTCCAGCCCCCTTTCTTTCTTTCTTTCTTTCTTTCTTTCTTTCTTTCTTTCTTTCTTTCTTTGTTTTTGGGCCACACCCAGCAATGCTCAGGGCTTACTATCACTCCGGACAGGGCTTGGGGGACCCAATGGGATGCCGAGGATGGAAGCTAGGTAAGCCGCATACAAGGCGAGCGCCCTCCCTGCCGTTTTACTACTCGGACCCCACAATGGCTTGTTTTAGCTAATCAAAAAGAGCAATGATTTTTTTTTCCTCCCCAGTCAATTTGGGAGCGACTATTGCCAGGCCTTTAATGGGCTCTACGTTATTGTTGCAATCCTAATGAAGTTTTTTATGAGAGAAGCTGGTTTGGAACCCGTTAGGCAGCCCGCAGCTCGGAAGCTCCCTTCCCCTCTCTCCCGCCCCCCAGACCCCCACCCCTCAACCTCAGTGCTCGAGGGAGCAGCTCGGCTGGGAGAGGGCATCACTGTGACATGAGTATGACTTCATGGGCACTTTGTACTTCTTAGCAGATGGGCTGGAGTGATAGCACAGCAGTAGGGCATTTGCCTTGCACGTAGCTGGCCCGGCCGAGCTGGATTCGATTTCTCCACTCCTCTCGGAGAGCCCGGCAAGCTACCGAGAATGTGTCGCCCGCGCGGCAAAGCCTGGCAAGCTCCCCATGACGTATTCGAAATGCCAAACACAGTAACAACAAGTCTCACGATGGAGACATTACTGAGCCCGCAAATCGATGAACAACGGGAGGACCAGTGCAGTGCAGTGTAGCAGATGGAAATCCCAGGAGGGAGGACGGGGAGCAGCCGGGCGTCTGCAGGTCCATCTCAGCTAGCAGGTGGGTGGACGGACAGACTCTGCACGTGGCCTTGGTCACACACAGAAGCGAAGCTGGAGGCTTCAGTTGGGGCCCCGTGGGGCAAGTATGAGTGCCGGAGAGAGGAGCAGAGGCCGGCCCAGCTGGTGTGGTCAGCTTGGACACCTCTGCAGCTGGGAGTGGCTGGGTGGGAGGTGACAGGCTTCCTCACTCTGCTTTATGAATGAGGAACCCAAGACACAGAGAGGGTGAGCTCTGACTCCAGGTCACACAGCAAAGCAGCATGACACAGCCAGGCCGGCCTCCCAGGCGTTGGCTCTGGCTTGTTCCTTGCGCCATAGCCCTCTCTGCCTGATGAGAGGCTGCCAGGCCCCCTGGCCCTTGTCAGGGCCATTTGCTCCCAGGTGTGGTTCAGAGGGATCATCTGATTTGCCCCGGGATCCGTGGCAGGCAGCTGCAAAGACTCAGCACCAGGTGGGCGAGGTTCCTAGCGCCCTTTTTGTGATGGTCCCAAGTGTCATTCCGACCCCCAGGCCACGCAGAAGGAAGGGGGGTCCTGGGTCTGCAGCAGGCTGTTCGCGTTGGGTGGGAACAAGCTCATGGGAAGCCCGCCCCCAAGAACGAGGGCCCGTCCGTGCCCATAAGTCGGGCCCTGGCTTCGCTGGGGCCCTTGGCAGGTCTCCGTCCTCCGGAAGCGTCTCTCCAGGGAGCTGCTTCTGCTGCCGCCCCCACCAAGTACCCCAAGTAGCCTGTGTCCTAGAGGGGCCGGGCCCTGGAGTCTGTTCTGGAGCCCGCAGTCCCTGGGGTCAGACCCGACTGAGAAGCCTCTGGCTGCCCCCAACTCTGCTGGGGACCCTCCATAACAGATGCGGCCACACAGAGGCATGGGTGGAACACCCAGGCTGCCAGGGACCCCTCGCTCTTCTTATCCATCTTGCACCGAGCGCCTGAGGAGCATGGACAGGAAGCCGTTCTGACAGCAAGGTGCAGGGGGCTTGCGGGAACCCGAGGTGTGACGGGAAGCAAGGAAAGGGGGAGTGGGAGAGAAGATGGCGGAGTGTCAGCTCCTAACTAGAACCGTTTCCCGGGGCTGACTTTCCACTCCAGGTCCGACCCACCCGTGTACACAGAGATAAGGTGATAAAGCAGTGGAACCGTGGGGCTGCAGCGGCAGCACGGCGGGGTGGGCACTTGCCTTGCACATGGCAGACCCCGGTTCTCTCCCAGGTATCATCCCACCTGGTCCTTCAAGCCCTGCTAGAAGGAATTCCTGAGTGCAGAGTCAGAGCACCATGCCCCTGGGCATTGCCAGGTGTGACTCCCTTCCTTCATTTTTTTTTTCCAATTTAAAAAGGAGCTGCTGAGAAGGTTGGGGAGTGAATCGATGCTCTCCCCAGGCCACTGTCCGGAATGAAGTGTGAGAGTTACACAAGGTTGAGAGCATGCACACAGCTGGGTCCTGCAAACAGGGCAAGCAGCCCCCCAACCAGGGGCTCATCCTTCTTCCGATCCCTCTGCCTCCAAGCAGTGATCACAGCTGGATGGAATCCCACGTCTCGGGGCTAGAGCAATAGCACAGGGGAAGGGCATTTGCCTTGCATGGATCCTCAGTATCTCATATGGTCCCCTGAGCACCAGGAGTAATTCCTGAGTGTATGAGCCAGAAGTAACCCCAGTGCACTGCCGGGTGTGACCCAGAAAGCAAAAAAAAAAAAAAAGAATCCCACCTCTCCCAGTTGTGGGGGTGAGGGGTGTCCCAGGTAGAGGTGCAAGAGGCTTCTCAGCGCCTGCACAGAGCACCTGAGGAATCACACCGTGACTTCCTATCCTGGGCGTGGGGTCAGGGGCAGAAGGAGGAAGCGTGAGGACCAGGGACCCTCTCTGACCCATTTGTCCTGGGAGAAGTCCATGTGGAAAGGGCTCCGGCGAGCACTGTGGGAAGGAGGAGGAGGCCGCCCCACACCCTCGGGGGGAGCTGGCCAGCTGCAGGTTGGGGACTCCGCACGGGTTGGCTCAGGAAGGAGCTTAACGTAAACAGAAACACCCTCTCAGATCTTCCTGAGGCAGAGGATCATTCAGCAGTCATTGATATTTGGCTTTGGAATGTATTGATTCTCTGCCCTGAAGATTTACCTACCTAATGCCGCTTGACTTCAGCAAGTAATAAAAATGTGTTTGCCTTTCTTGATCACATTTAGACTGGCAGCCAGGGGCAAGGGGGCTCCGGATCCCGCTGACTGGCTGGGGGTGTGTGTGTGGGGGGGACTCCGGGCCCACACTCTGTCTGTCCGAAGCCATGGGAGAATGTGCCTGGGAAACTGCCCGCCTGGAGGGGTCACCGTGGTACATGATTGAGACAGAGGCAGATTCAATGGCCTGGGGCAAGTGGGGGCCTGGGGAGGGTCCCAGGCTGCTTCCTGGTGGAGTCGCACCCTAACTTTGGGAGCCAGCAGGGAAATTTAGAGCCACATCCTTCCAACATGGTTTCCCACCGTCTGCTTCCTACCTCCAAGGGCAGGTGACTCGGAGGTTCGGTCCTCTTTTGGGCCATGAAGGCTGCTCAGACTGTGTAACTAGGCCCCGTCAGCTCTATCAGGGCCCAGAGTGCTCCCAGTCCAGCCCGAGGCTCTTCCATTCAGGAGCTTCCAGTGAAGGGGATAGAGCCATAGTGCAGTGGGCAGAACACGCACCTGGCACCCCGCATGGTCCCCTGAGCCCCGCCAGGAGTGATCCCTGCACACAGAGCCAGGAGCAAGCCCCGAGCACCCAAAACCAAACCAAACAATAGAGCTCCTAGCAACACGACCTTTGAGAAGCCCAGAGTTGGGGCTGAGAGGTTTGGGAACCCTGTTCGGCTCAGATAGGAAGACAGAGATGAACAAATTTAAAGGAAATAGAAGAAGTTTATTGGGGTGCTCTTCCGGGCGATCTCCACAAACCTTGGGTGAGGCTGGGGCAGAGCTGTGCCCTGGGAGAGACTAAGGGGGCTTTTAAATTATCTTTGGCGAGAAAAGGGGAGATGGGGCACTGAGACCAGGGGAACAGGTGTGCGTGGTCTGGCCTGTTATCTGTAGGATCGATGTGAGGAAGCACAAAATGCAGCCTGGAGGCTTCCTGTCGCCAGGTGGGCCATTAGTCCTGTCTTCCACGCTGAGGCAGCGTGACCCCCCGATTCCGGGAATGTTACTGTCTTATTCGCTGGTTGCCATTTGGTCCCGGTTTCCATTTTGTCCCAGCAAACAGTGGCTAAGAGCGCAACCAGTGTGCTTCCTGCTCTCCTGGGCTGGCCTTGGGGTGGGGCCTTATTCCCAGCCTCCTGCTGCACCTCCCGGGATCCCCCCATTAGCCTCCGTGTAGCATCCCCCTTCCCTTCTGCCTGAGCCAGGAGCTGCTGTTCACGGCCTCTCCATGCGCCTGTGTTGGTGGACACACCCGCTGCGGGGTGTGGGGTGGGGGGCGTGGAGAGAGAAAAAAGCAGCTCTGTGGAATGCCAGCGCGTGCCCATGATGCCAGGACAAGACTCCCACTGCCCCAGCTGACCCCGGAGCCTGTCTGCCCCCGACCAGTGGACTCCTTCTCACACTGATTCTCACCAACTGATTTCCTGGGGTCAGCTCCTCCATCCCCAGGAGCTCTGATGCCCCCCCATATCTAGTACAGAGGCGTGGGGGCTGTGGAGCCCCCAGAGTTTCTTTTGACTGTGAAGTGTTGCTGTGGGCTGGTTTAGTCCCTGGCCTCAGCTTCTGCCTAATCCAGAGCCCACCTCCCCCTCCCCTCCCCCTCCCTGCCTGCCACCACCACCCCACCTCTGTCTCTCACTCTCCCCCATTCTGAGATCTGCATCTCGCTTTTGGACTGACTGTAGGTGTAATAGAATTTGTACTTTGGCCGAATTTAATTACTCGCAGTAAACAATCAATCCATTGATTAACTACTTATCGATCCCCCCTCCCTTCCCCTCCCCCGTGGCCCCTGACATGGCCCAGAAACAGTTAGGCTGCGTTTAGAGCACAATCCTTGGGTAATTGGCTTATTCTGCCAGGCGCTCGGCCTGTGTTAAAAGGCCTTTGGGTCTGGGGAAATGGCTTTTGATCTAAGGATTTATTTCTGGATTCCCAGGTGCTGTTGGAGACGTTTTATGTGTGCACTGGGCTTAGCAGGTAAGCCCAGAGATGTAAACAGACTCCATAAGGCAGCTCCGTGTCTGTGCCAGGGAAGTGCCCTGCACTTGGGATCCCAGGACTAGCCCCTCCCACACACACACACACCTCAGGCCACCTCTGTTCTGGAAGATTGGGGAGCCCAGACTCTTGGGGTTGCAAAGGTCTTACCTAGACTCTCACAGACTCTCACTCTCCCTTTCACAAACAGGCTCTCTTAGAGACAAGTGATTTGCATATCAAACGCCCCTGCCGCACACTGCAGGTTGCCTGAGCTGCCCTGTCTTAGGGGACAGTGAGGCTTTGAAGTGTTGGAGTGCAGGGCCAGGCCCAGGCCAGGGGAAATAGGCCTCTGGGTTTCCAAATGCAACACTTTACAGGCTTTCGGAGGGCAGCCAGCTTGTGGAAAAGAGAGGGGAGGGAGGGATCGGGTCCCTGCCCACCCACTTGTCCGTCCCATTGTTGCATGCCCAGGAAGGCGAATTTATCTCTCGAGCAGCCTCACAGAGCCCAGGGTAGTGGTCGCTGGCTGGCCCCTGCAGAGTGCTGGACCTCAAGTCCTGGAGCAGGACCCGTGAAAGGCAAGACAGTGGGAACAGTGGAGACTCTGGGATTGGAAGCCGCCCGGTTCTTGTTCTGGTCCTGGGTAGGAGACAGACGCCTCTGGGAGAGAGGCGGGCTCCTGAACCTTCAGGGATCTCGGACTGTCACCTCGGGGCCCCTTCTGGCGCCCTGGTACCCTAGTGCAGTTCAAAACTGCGTCTGTTCCACCCTGGTTCCCGAGAGCAGGTGCAGTGGGTCTCCGGGCACCAGACCCAGCCCAGACTCCCCTCCACGGGAACACACAAGCTGGACTTCCCAGGTCCAGCCACATTGGCCATTTCCCTGCTTCCCACCCCCAGCACTGAATTCCTGGGTCCTTTGCCCTGTAGGTGCCTGCCCCGTGTCCTCAGCTGCTCAACCCCGCTGCGGTGAGGAAGTGAGGAGTGAGTACATTTGCTCTGGGCCAGGAAGGGAAGTGGAGGTACCTGGAAGGGGAAGGGGGAGAGACAGAGACCCAAGAAGCCCCCTCTGCTCCCCCCCGCTTTCTGGCTCTGGAGAACGAAGACCAGAAGATCCCTCCCCACTTGGAGAGGGTCAAATCCTGGCATAGATCTTTCACACACACACACATACATACACACGCATGCACACACTCAAACACTCACATGTTAATACACACACATGTTCACACATATACAAATTCATACTTATACCCACTCACACTTATGCACACACGCACACTCAAACACTCACATGTTAATACACACACGCACACACACTCAAACGCTCACATGTTAATAGGTGACTGCCGATCCTCTTCCTTTCTCTCTCCACCTTTCTAGGGGGGGAAAACAGAAGGCCTGAG
>JAOXYA010000041.1:6546619-6559990 GCA_028565675.1 Sorex palustris
CCCACCCTGCCTCTGTGGCAGGGCATTCCCTTTTGTTCTCTCTCTCCTTTTGGGTGCTGTGGTTTGCAAAAGAGGCAGTGGGTACCCGGAGATTTTGGAGGTTTTGCTACTCAGACCCCTCCTGCTTTTGTTGTTTGTGTCTCTGTGCAGCTCAGGACTGACTCCTGGCTCTGTGCAATCACTCCAGGGGGGCATAGGAGGTGCCAGGGATCGAACCCAGGTCAGGGGTGTGCAAGGCAAGCGCCCTCCTCGCTGTCCTACGGCTCCGGCGCCAGATTCCTGCCCTTTTGCGGGGCAGAGTTGGGTCCACTTTTCTCTGTGGTGTTCTGCCTAGACCGCGCCCTCCCCCTGCCCCCTCCGCCCCTCCGCCCCTCTGCTCTCCCGCTTCCAGACCCTTCCTCTCCACATCCTCTTCTCCCTTCTCTCCAGACAGAGGCCTCCTGCCAACACACCGGCGCCCCCTCCCCTCCACAGCCCCCGGGGGCACTTTGGGAATGGGTGGCTGGACAAGTGAGTCAGAGGATCTTTGTGGAAAAAAGAAGAAAGGCAAAACTGCAGTCGGTTCTGCATGTCAACCCATAAATCCCGGCCCCAGGCGACTAGCTTCTGCAGGATCCCTGGGATTCTGGAGAGACAGCCCACAGCTTGCGGGATTCCTGAATTCCTGACCAGTCAGGGATGAAATGATGAAGGGGAAAGTGCCTGGAAAGAAGGGGTGGGCAGCTGGGAAGGGGGCAGGGTGGGCAGCGGGTACTCTCTCTTCCTCCCTCCCTCCTTCCCTCTCTTCTCTCTCTCCCTCCCTCTCTCTCTCTCTCCCTCTCCCCAGCCCTCCCCCTCCCCCTGCTCCCCCCCAGAGGGTTTGTGAGGCAGACAGCAGGACATCAAAGCACGTGAATGGTTTAGGAAGAAAATTCTGGGGTTCTGCCTTCAGAAGTAGGCGCCCCCGCTTCAGATAACCTGGTGGGAGGAGGGGCTGCACCCCTGCCTGCACCCCCAAATCCCCGAGCAGTAAGCCGGTGGCGGTGCCCGCCAGCGAGCAGAGAAGCCGTATGATGTGGCCGTGAGCAGCCCCTGTGCCTCACCACGGCACAGTGGCAGAGATGCGACCCGATTTCAAGGCCCGTTTGTCGTCGGAGGCCTTAGCCGCACTCAAGCTTCTCCTGCCCCTGGGCCCCCCAAAAGATGACCTTGGAGATGCAGGGCCCGCCAAGCTCCCAGCTGTGACCCCCCGCCCCAGAAGGCAGCCTGGAGGTTGGTGGTGGCCCCTGTGCAGGGGAGGACGCAGGAGGGCCAGGCCAGCAGGCAGGCAGAGGATTTGCAACTGGATAAGGCTTTGGGGTCCTGCTGATCCGCCTCTGCCCCCAGCATTAGGGAGAAATCACTAATGCAAATACCACGCAGCAGTCCAGTCTCCTCTGGGGCCCCCAAGCGGCTGGACCTGAATCTCTGCCCAGGCCAGCGTGTCCTCCCCCACCTCCCCACTGGCCCTCACCCCCTCAACTCTGTCCGTTTGCCACCTCCTAAGCTCCTGCCAAGAGCCGAAAGGGGCCCTGTGGACAGCCTGTCAGGGCGGACCCAGGTCCCAACGATGGGGTCATTGTGGCCCAGAATCCTTCCCCTGCCTCCTGGTGGCACCTGAACCCTTCAGCCTCTGCAGGCATCCCAGCCTCCAGACCCGCCTGGAGGGTCTCCATCACCCACCCGCCACCCCCGGGAAACCCAGCCAAGAGAGCAGAGTCACGGTGCCCCTCTCAATCCCTGCTCTGCCTCTGTCCCCAGGGGCCCCGGTCAGAGGGGGATCCCCCCAGCCAGGCCACACAGAGGCTCCTGCAAGGCCAGGCTGGACATTCGTCGCTGTGGCACCCTCCCTGCCCCCCGCCAGGCCGGGCCCACACAGGCAGGTGAGGAAGATACGTTTGTGGAAACTCGAACCCAACGAGGAGGTTGGTGCCAGTCAGGTGTGGGGCACACCCCACGCCCAGGACCTCGGCCTCCTCCTGCACCCCAGGCCAGGATGGGTGCGTCACAGCCAGGGGCCCATGCCTTACCCCACCCCCGGGAGTTTCCAGCTGGCAGACATCCACGCTCCCCCGCCCCGAAACCCCTCTCCACCCCTAAGAGGGCTTTGCGTTCTTGATGGTTTTTGAAAGCAGGCTGTGTAAAATTTGCTGTGGGAAAGCCGTCTTCTGCAGCACGGAAGGACTGAGGGTCCCTAATCCCTCTCAAATCGCCCAGACGAGCCGTGTTGCCATGTCGGGAGCAGAGCTAACAAAAGGGATTAGCGAGGAGAATTCGGCTTGAAAACCTGCCCCGTGCGCCGGCTTTCGGCGCAAAGCAGATAAGGTGGGCGCCGCCGCCGAGCCATTTTTAACCCAGATTTTAGTGCTCCCAGGGTACCTGCCTGTGCCGGCTGCAGGAAGGGCTGGATTGAGCGGGTCTCCACACCCGCGTCCCCCCAGTCGCCAGGCGGGGACACGGAGTCACAGAGCGAGCTCGCTGGAGGATGGCTGGAGTCCCCCTGGTGCCCCGAGCTCCCAGGACCTCACACAGTGCACACGGGGCGCCCCGAGGCAGGGGGACGCCCACTGTTCCCAGCTGCCGCCCTAATCCCAGGGGACAGAGACCTGGCTCGGGTTGTCATCCCGTCCACATACACTCACATGTGCCATGCACACACGTGGAGGCTCAGGTCTTCGTGCGTGTCGGCATCACACAGTATGTGTAGCCGTGCCCATCAGTGTGCCCACACACAGTCCTCCGAAGGGCCGTTCTGGCGTGTCGCCCTCGAGGGGCACTGTCTGCCCCAGTGGGCGTCATATACGGCGGGTCTCCTGGAGCCTGTCCCAGACGCCAGCTGTGGGTTCAGGGGCGAGGACACGTGGCCAGGTTCCCAGGGCAGCCCTGGATGGAGAAACGGGGAGGCCAGGAGGGGCTTCCCTTTCCCCGAGCCGGTGAGCAGCTCACCAGGGTACAGATCTGCGGAGCCACAAAACTGGACCCCGCAGGAGTCCCAGGAAGCCACATTGCGGTTCTCCTGGGTCAGAGGATCTGCATGGGCAGGTCCGCTAGCCAAGAGCTGACGTGGTAGCCGGTGGTTTTCCCAAAGGCCCCTATCTCCTTCCTGGGTACCCGTCTCCCTGGTACCCACCCCCACCACTGCCTTGCTCACTCCTTCCTTGCAGTCCTGAGCATCCGTGTGTGGCTCTGTCATGGGTACCCAGGGCCTCTGCCGGTACCTGCCCTGCCCTCCAGGGCCCACCATAAGGTACCAGACTCTCTAGTGCCATCTGCAGTGACCCCACAGAAAAGTCCCTCTGAGCTCCTAAAGCATCTTCAGACCCATCCTGGCATCCTGGGACCTCAAGCAGCGATGTGCCATGCTGTGAGCTGGGGCCTTGAAGCCCCTGCCATTGGGGGCAGGACAGGGGAGAACAGAGGTTGGGCTCCTCAGGGCCCCAAGGCTGTGTCCACTACAGAGAAGCCCCTTTGCACGAGGTGTTTGTGGGTTTGGGAGCTGTGAAGTGCGTCAGGAACCTCTGGCTGGGAGTGAGGTCCTCTGGTGTCCGCGTACACATCTCCCAGCATCGTCTGCCTCTTTCTCCCATGGCCCTGAGTGCCCACAAGGACTGTCCCCTTGCTATCCCTGGGAAGTCCTGCCCAAGGCCCCAGCTGGCCATACTGCTGACCACCCCTTGCCCCAGCCCCTCAGACCCTCAGCCTCCTGACACGAGGCTGTGAAAAGCTCCAGCTGCCCCTGGCCTCTTGGCAGTCACCACCACGCCTTCCCGTCTGTCCGTCTATTTGTCCCCAGATCTGAGGGGTTATGTTTTAAGCCCAATTATCTCTGATAGACCTGCCATTTCTCATTTGTATGGGAGTGTGGAGACTGTGAATGGCATTCGGGAGACCTTGGCCTAACCCGTCCCTTCTCGGCGCCTCAGTTGCCTCTGACCCTCCAAGATGAACCCAGGGCCTGTGCTCGGAGCACTCGCCTGGCCTGGGTGAGGCCCCGGGCTCGCTGTCCACCCTTGCATCAGATTAACAAAGACAGCGCAGCAGAAGAAAAGTCAGTGAGATGCTCAGTGTCGCGGCCTCGCGCCGGGCCTTCCCAATCTGCTCACATGGGGTCTCACTCAGCGAGGGGCTTTGCCCAGGGGTCAGGAGCTAGAAGCAGAAAGGGGTGTCCTTGGGGCAGTGAGCACCCCTCATTTGGTCGTATGCTCCCCATATCGAGCAGAGGCCTCCTCAGAACCTCCAGTCTGACCCCTGTGCCAAGGCCTGAGGGAAGAGGGGGGGTCAGGAATGACCCCCAAGGGCCCTGGGAGACACTGTTCAGGGGAACGTCTGAGAGTGACATGAGGGGTCTGGGGACATCTGAGAGGGGCATGAGAGGGTCAGGGGACATGGGGGGCTCAGGGGGCATCTGAGAGAGACATGGGGGGTTGGGGGACATCTGAGTCAGGTATGGAGGTTCTCTCTTTCACCTCAGAAGGCTATTGGCCTGAGGAGACCAGAAGGTTTAGGGATGCAAGGGGGTGGGAGGTCCCAGAGGGAGGGGGACTGATTTGTCCTCCTGAAAGATGTGGCACCTACAAAAGAGATTTGTTCCTTCATAGTGTGCCCCTAAAAGCTGTTGCCCCAGAGACAAAACTTCCCTCTGGGAAGGTGCAGCGTCTCCTAACCCGACAGGACATTGATCTGTCGTGCTGGTATAGGACACTTGCTCGTGGACTCCCGAGGGCCCCAGGTAGGAGAGATGTGGGGAGGTCCTAGAGGACGGGGGTCAGGGGTATTGGATCTGCGAGGGTCCAGCCCTACCTCCCACACGGTGGGGCCCAGCTTCGCCCCTCATGTGTGCCCAAGAAGAAAGTGCCCAGTCCAGGGACAGCTTGGCTTGCTGGTGATGACCAGCAGGGAGGAAGGGGCAGCCGGGACTCTCCAGGGGTGTGTGGAAGTGCAGGCTCGCTCCTGAGGGGCGTGAGTCTGCAGGGTGGAGGGTCCTGCCGGACGCCCAGCCTGGGCCTGGGGGAGTCACCAGAGGACCCAAGGCCTGGGCAGGGGCAGATGGTCCTGGAAGTTGCCAGCTCTCCTGCTAGCAGACAGGGGGTCCAGCGGCGGAGGGCACCACTCAGGTAGGATTATTGTCCCCTCTGACATGAAGCTGGCCTGGGACTGTCCAGCTCGGCTCTGGGGTGGGGGCAGAGCTGATTCTCACAGCCCACAGAACCCTGGCCCTGTGGTGTCCGGGAGGCAGGTGACATCTGGGTCTATGCCTAGACCCAGAGGTCCTGTGCCACCAGCAGGCTTGGGGGTCACCACAGTTTCCCAGGGCACCGGTAAATTTGGGCTGGACACCACCTGGGCAGCCCTGGGGAGCAGCGCTGACCCCCATCCTCCTCTTCAGGCTCGGGTCCTCTTCCTCCTGACCGTCAGCCACACCCACGGGCTTTGGGAACAGCCTCCAAATGCCGTGGAATCCAGCCAGGGTCAGGGGTGTCCCATCTCAAAGGCCAGGCGGTGTCCAGGGGACAAGCCGTCCTCCACTCCTATCTCCACCAACGCCCTGCTGGCCAGATGGCCTCAATCAGGCCCTGCCAGCCCTCTGTGCCCTATTTCCTCTCTTCCGAGACTCAGTGACCTCTCCGCTCCCTCCCTAGCCTTCACCCCCTCTTCCCCCTCGAGCCCGCACATGCATCAGAACCCCTCTGTTCTCTGCCGCCAGCTCCTGTCTGTAATAAATACAAAGCTTTGTGCCCATGAGAGAAGCTGCAGGTGGCAGGAGTGGGGACAGGGGCTTCGAACGCCAAGGGCACATTCCCGGCACCCCCAGGTCCCCTGTTCTAACAGCAGCCGCCCAGTGAGGCTGGGGCTCCCCTTCCCAAAAACACCCCGACTGGGGCTCAGGGTGTCCAGTAACTAATTCCACTGGAATTCCAGTCTCCTGCCTGAGGAGCTAACGGGTGTGTGTACATGTGTCTGTGTCCATGTGTCTGTGCATGCATGCGTCTGTGGGTGTGCACGTGTGTGTGTCTGTGCGTGCATGTGTATGTGTCTGTGTGTGCTTGTGTGCTCTGTGAGTCTGTGTGCATGTGTGTGCATGCGTCTGTGTGCATGTCTGTGTGCTTGTGTCTGTGTGAGTACTTGTGCGTGCGCGTGCGTGCGCGTGCATCAGTGTGCACCTGTGCGTGCAAGTGAGTGCACACTTGTACACACTCCCAGCATCTGATTCGGTGTCCGGGCTCATGCTTACATTCATCGTGCGCCCATCTGGCACAGGCCCCTGTGGAAATGAAGTATTGAAACCTTTGCGTCGCATGTCTTAGGAGAGTGCAGGGTACTGAAGTGTCTATAGTTACGATGAACTTGAATTTGACCCTGTTGGCACTCTTGCTGAGGGCGTCCTGGCATCCCCTGCTGGGATCAGGCCCTAGCCATTGAGAAGCACCTGGGACTCAGTTCCCTGCGTGCAGCACGTGGCCGAGGGAGTGGGCACCCAGGATGGGTCTGCGGAGCTACTCCGTGGGCCGTTGGTCAGGGAAAGGAATGTCCGAGATGCACACACTGGGGCTTCGGGCGCTGTACCCGCCGTCTGGGGGAGCCAGGAGGGCCACTGGGAACAGCCCGCACCTTGCTCTGGGAAGGTGAGTCAAAGCTGCCATCTTAGATGCTGGTCACCGGATGCTGCTGTCCTGCCAGAGGGGGTGTCCCGGCCAAGCTGGTGCATGTGCATGAGGCTGCCCACTCATGTGGCAGGGCATGTGGGCCGCGGGCCTCTGGGCGTGGGAAAAACTAAATATGCAGCCGGGAGGGGAAAAAATCCACCAGGCAGAGGCTGGAGAGATAGCACAGCGGGTAGGGCATTTGCCTTGCAAATGGCCGACCCGGGTTCGATTCCCAGCACCCCATATGTCCCCTGAGCACCGCCAGGAGTGACTCCTGAGTGCAGAGCCAGGAGGAGTAACCCCTGTGCATTGCCAGGTGTGACCTTTCCCCCCCCCCAAAAAAAAATAAAAGCAAAAATCCACCAGGCAGATTAGTTGGCTGGGTAGGTGATTCCCGTCAGGTGCTCTTCTTTTGGATTTGGAGGCCACACCAGCGGTGCTCAGGACTTACTCCCAGCTCTGCTCAGGGATCACTCCTGGAGGGTTCAGGGAATCTTACACGGTACAGGGGATTGAGCCTGGGTCAGCTGCGTGTAAGACAGGCGCCCTCCCTACTGTATTATCACTCCCATCCTAGGGTCTCTTCCTTTAAGGGGGTCCTCACCTTAAAGGGCCACTGGGCCAATGCCTGTGCTGGTGGCAGCAGATGACCTCAAATTTCACTCGAAGTCCTTTCATCCACCAGATTCTGGGGTAGGGTCCTGTGAGCCGTAGGCCTTGGTGCTCCTGGCCGCCTACCGAGAGCCCACTTTCCAGATCGAAAACCAAGGCTCAAGGAAGCTGACTCTCTTCTCCCACCCGCGCACCTGGGGCTCACAGGGGGCCGGGACATCTCCATCACCTCATCTTCCCGTTCAGCCCGCCCTGGGAGGTTCCTCTTCCCCAGCGAGTCGAGGAAAGGACTCTGAGTGATGCCACCTCAGCCCCCATGACAGCACCCCAAGGACTGAGCCCACTTCTATTTCCATATATAGATTCATTGGCTGAAGAACGAGGTGTGGCCCTACTCGTGGATTTTAGGTTTCAGTTGGTTTTAACAACAAGGAGAAAGGCCAGTAGAAATCCAGAAAGTAAAAAGGCTAGCAGATTGGGGCTGGAGAGATAGCACAGCGGGTAGGGCGTTTGCCTTGCACGCGGCGAACCTGGGTTCGATTCTCAGCATCCCATATGGTCCCCTGAGCACCGCCAGGAGTAACTCCTGAGTGCAGAGCCAGGAGTAACCCCTGTGCATCACATCGCCAGGTGTGACCCAAAAAAGAAAAAAAAAAGGCTAGCAGATTCTCTTCTAAGGCCTCACTTTCCCACCTTCCCTCTTGAAGCCCCGTCCTCTCTGCCTTCTCCTGGGGTTACGGCGTTTGTGTCCAGGGGCCTGGGAGAAAGTCTAGGGGTTAAGTTAAGGTGCTTCCCTTGCATGCAGCCAACTTCGGCTCTGTTCCTGGCACCACTGCGGTCCGCCAAGCACTGCCACGAGTGACTCTTGAGCACTGCCGATGTGGCCATCAAGCAACAAACAAAAATAGAGTCTAAAAGAGCTGGCCTGCGGGCCAGACCCCAAGGATGGGTGTCGTTCCGCGCTTTGCTGCTGGAAAACGGCTTTCCGCGCTGGCTTTCCGACCTCAGCCAGCGACTGTTTCTCGCCGCCTGAGGTCAGACCCTCCACCACCATCTCCTCCCGATGAATGCGTTCCCTGTGGCGTCTGCGTGTGTGACGGAACCCCGCCGGGGAGCCCCGTAAATCTGAGCATTTTGAGCAAAGAAGGTTTTCAAACGGAGGTAACGCATGAACCGGGCTTTGAGCAGTGAACAAATAGACTCCACCCGGCAGCTGAGTGGCCCAGATGCCCTGTGCGTTCCACTTAGTGGGGCAGATGAAAGTCCTGACCCCCGGGAGGCTTTTCTATCCCTACCTCAAAAGCTCGGAGTCACGTGTGAACCGGTAATCCACCCTCAAACCCCGAGCTCGGAGACCGATACGGCACAGAGCCCTCTCGACCCGTCGTCTTCTTCCGAATGTCACCGTTACCTACAAACGTTCTTTGGCGCCTCTCCTGCCGTTGGAGCCCCTTCTGTTTCAAAGCCGCGACCCAGAAAGGTTCCATGATTTGCCCACGATGGCTCAGCAGACACGGTCTCTCTCTCTCTCTCTCTCTCTCTCTCTCTCTCTCTCTCTCTTTCTCTCTCGCTGTCTATGCGCCTCTGAATGATGTGCCTCAGCCTCCCCCCCTGGTCCCTGGGGCTAGGTACCCCACCACCCCAGCTGGGTCTGAGGTGGCGGGAGGGTTCCGGCCCATCCTCGAAGACACAGGGAAGGAGCGGAAGGCCTCGAGAGGAGGTGGGGACATGGTGTGGGGGGGGGGGCGGGAGGAAGGGCTAGGGGCCAAATTGGAGCCAGCAGACGAGACTGTGTGACCAATGGCTTGGAAATCTCCCCTCTGGAGTTCATTTCAGTCCCAGTGTCTTACCTATTAAATTGAGCACTTGGTTGGCTGTAGGTGTCAGAAAGGGCTTATAAAACTGGAATCCAATCTAATCTTGGGGAGAATGATGTGTGTGTTTGTGTGTGTGCGCACGTGTGTGTGTGCGTGTGTGTGTGTGTGAGAGAGAGAGAGAGAGAGAGAGAGAGAGAGAGGAGGGGAGGAAGGAGCAGAGGATCGAGGGGGAGCTGGCAGTGTGTGCAGGTACTGATGGGGTAAAGAGAGCAATTTGTTAGCTCCCCGCTGTTGGTGGCTGATGAGATTCAGACCTGGTTCTGGTCTGCGTGGAGAGGCAGGTCCCCACCCTCCCTTCTGCTGGTCTGAGCTGCTTCCCCGTTTCCCTCTGGCCCGCGGCCAGGGCTGCGTCTGCTGGACGGGAGGAGCCAGGACCTGGTCTTGGCTGTGCCCCTTCGGGGCCTTCACGCCCCAGGGCTGTCGCCGATCAGCTCAGTCTCTTCTTGGAGCCATTTCATCGCTGCCCGTGTGCCAAGCGCTGTGCTGGATGGGTCCCACTGATGTGGGCGTCGCATTGGCATCCCATTGGCATTCTACACCTGGTTTAGGGTGCCCAGATCTGGCCCAAGGGCACACACACCCAGTCAATACAAGAATCAGAATGTGATGAGCCCCAGGGTCTGCCTGCCGGCAACTCACTCATCGTGCCCAGCCAGAAAAATTTGCAAGGGAAAGTGGGGGGAGAAATCGAGAGGGTCTGGGACCTGTCCCGGGTGCCCGTGCAATGAATTACCAGGGTGGATCAGCAACTCTGTTTCCCCAAGTGTGGCCTCGTTTCTCAAATCCTTGTGCCTACCCCTCTAAGCATCCCTGCCACGAACCGCTCAGAATGAAAACCTTCCCCATAATCCTTCTCTAGCTCGGAAGGGATGACCTACTGGCACAGGGTACAGAGACCCACCATCTGTCCATTGTCCTTCTTGAATGTCTTACCTCGGCCCCACCCCCGTCCCCTTCTGCCCGGGATTCCCCATGCGTGGGGTCCCACGGCTCCTCCGGGGCTGGGTGCCACTCGAGGCGATACCCTGGTGCCCGCGAGGCGCCCCCGCCAGCAGCTTTGGCTCCCGGCGCACTGGCACGCGTAGACTCCGCGGCAGCCGGACCGTTTCCTAGCGACCAGGCTGGACGGAGAAGGGCTCGGACCCGGCCGGGCTGGGGGGACACAGTCCTGAACACAGGCCCTGCTTGGCAGCCCTTGTGGGAGGCATATGGAGCTGAACAGATGGGCTGGCACGGGCGCCCCGAGCTAGGACCATAAAGGCCAGCATGGCGCTGGGGAGGGAGGGTCAGAAATTGGCTGGCTGAGCCCGAGGGGCCTGGGGGCCTCTAGCTGGGGTCCTGCAGACAAAGGAACTCTGTCAGCAACCCTGACTGGACAGTCTGGAAATTCGGAGAAAGAGGATCCCAGTCAAATGAGCACTTTTTTGTTTCTTCTGTTTTTGATTTTGGGCAGTGTTCAGGACTTACTCCTGGCTCTATTCAGGGATCCCTTCTGGTGGGGCTTGGCGGGGGGCGGGGGGGGTCGTGGAGGATATGGGGTGCTGGGGATCAAACCCAGGTCAGTCAGGTGCAGGCAAGTGCCCTCCCGGCCATACCTCACTCCCCCCCCCCTCCCGCCCCTCAAACAAACCCTTTAAACCCTCAGTTGCTTGAGGATGAGGAGGGTCTCCTGTTTGCACGAATGGGTTTCTGAAATGGGCTTGGAAGGGTCCAGAGGGTACCAGAACCAGATCTCACATGCCAGCAGAGGTGGGGGGAGCTGGAAATGTGACTCAAAGATAGAGGCACCGGTTTACAAAAGAGACTCTTCATGGACATCTACAGACTTAGGACCAGCTGTCAGGGGCTTCCAGGCAGAGACTGGCGCTCTCCATCCCCTCTGCCTGTGGGAGGGGGGGAGGCACCCACCCCCAGTTCTGTCCTCGGAGCTATCCCTCGGAAGGCCTCAGAAGCCGTCCAGCGTGGAAGGAGATGAAAGCCGGGCTCCCCTGCCGGGCTCCGCATGACGAGGGAAGATATCGACACGCTCAAGGAGGCAATTGAGGAAACAGCGGCTCTGGCTCGGCAATTGTCCTTTACAAATGAGAAGTCATCCTGGAGAAGGGACTGCTAGGTGGCAGAGACCGGGGGTGGAGGCAGGGGAAAGATTCCAGGCTCATGTGGACCTAGTTGACTAAGAGTCTTTGCCAGTTGCCCAACCTCGCCCTGCATGGTCACCTGGGCGTGGACAGTACGTTCCTCCACGAGTACCAGCAGGCTTGGGCCTGCCCCCTGTCCCCAGCTCGGTGGGGCTGAGGCTGACCAGAAGGGAGCTGGGCGTGATCTGAGTCGTGGCCTGGAATCAGGACGTGTCTGGGTCACAGCATGGCGGGGGAGGCAGGGCAGGGAGGGAAGCGATGTCCGTGAGCCAGGACCCAGGTCGCCGCAAGCACGCAGGGCGGCAGGCAGGACTGATCCCCGCCCGCACGGCTTCACGCGCCGATGTTTGTGACTCGTCCTCGGAACCCAAGTGTCTTTGGCGTAATTATTGTTAATTGCTCAGACTATTCGATAAACTCATCCAATTAAGAGAAAGTTATTAACTTTATAAAACATCGCAGGCATATCCCACGGTGCCATGTGTCGGTGGGGGAGCAGTTGGAGAGGCAGAACCAGCGTGAAATATCATGCAAACGAGGAGACGCAGTTACTTCTTATTTTTAAAAAGATGACAACATCCGCCCTTTGGGAACAGCTGTTGTCTCTGCTGGCCGGAACCACCTGGGCCGGGGCCCAGCCATCAGGACTTCCCAGCCCGGCCCCCGGTGTCTCCAGAACCGCCCCGGGCTCAGAACAATGCTCCGACTTCATAGCCGCTTCAGAACCCAGCTTCCCCACATAGAGCTGTGTGACTTTTCCCAGCTAGGCCTTCATTTCTTTTTTGGCAAAAAGAAAAAAAGAAGAAGAAAAAGCAGGGAGTCGGCATCCCAATTGCTTAAGGGGGTGGTGTTCAAGGGGCCTAATGTACCTTTTGGGGAATTGTATCTGACATGGCATCAGCTCTGAGCTGGCCGCTGGAGCAATAGCACGGTGGGTAGGGCGTTTGCCTTGCATGCAGCCGACTCAGCCAACCTGGGTTCGATTCCTCCACCCCTCTCGAGAGCCCGGCAAGCTGCCGAGAGTTTGTCCCACACCCAGCAAAGCCTGGCAAGTTGCCTGTGACTATTCGATATGCCAAACATAGTAACAACAAATCTCACAATGGATCTGTTACTGGGCCCCCTGAACAACTGGAGGACAGTGCTACAGTGTTACAGGGCTTCTGAAACTTTTTCCATATGTGACCACCATCCCCTCTCCCCCAGCCCTCCCCACCCTCCCCTGCTCTTGGACCAAGGAAATGCAAGCTGGTCAGGCAGAGCCTGAACTATCTTGGAGTCACTGCATGGTTGGTCAGGGGTGACTCCTGGCTCTGCACTCAGGAATTACTCCTGGTGGTGCTCGGGGGACCCTATGGGATGGATGCCAGGGAACAAACCTGGGTTGGCCATCCTACCCGCTGTAATATCGCTCCAGCCCCTTGAATTAGTTTTTGGTTGTGTTCAGTATCCTTTTCCTGTTGTCAAATATTCCCAGACGACCCCTGTTTATTTATGACACTACAGAACCGGGGACTGTATTAGCCTACTCAGACCAGTCATAGGCTGGGCTATGCTCGCTAGAAAGAAACTTTGTAACCAAGCATAACATGCATGCGTCCACAGATTTCCATGGCAGCTTGAATGTGGGTGGGTGACCTCAGCGTGTCTACACAATCGTCATTTTACTCAAGAAATAGCACAAGCTTGGGGCCAGAGCTGTGGAACAGTGGGGAGGGCGTTCACCTATCACGCAGCCAACTCAGGTTCGATCCCCAGCACCCCATCGGGTCCCCTGAGCACCGCCAGGAGCAATGCCTGCGTGCAGAGCCAGGAGTGAGCCCTGAGCACCACCCAGTGTGGCACCCCCAAAAGAGAGATAGCACACACCCTCCAGTTCCCTGAGCCCCCCTCCAGCCCCTTCCAGCCGTCAACTCCCCCCTTCCCCCAGCTACAAAGGAGAATGGTGCCAAGTGTTTTCATAGCGAGGGTGGCGGGGCTGGAGTGATAGCATGGCGGGTAGGGTGTTTGCCTTGCACGCAGCCAACCTGGGTTCGATTCCCAGCATCCCATATGGTCCCCTGAGCACCGCCAGGAGTAATT
>JAOXYA010000041.1:6566711-6581388 GCA_028565675.1 Sorex palustris
CTGCCCACTCTGGGGTATGCTGTGGAGCCCCAGCATGCTGGTCTAAATAAACCCCATTTTTACTCCTGCAGGAATTGAGTCTATCTGGTCTCTCTGCGCCTCCCAGGGCCAGGGAACTCCCGATCCCAACAATACAAAGCACAAGAGAAATAGACTAAAATAGAGGCATCTGATTTTTATTTTTGTGCAATTAAATTTAGATATTTGCATTCAAGATTTAGATATTTTCATACTAAAAAAACCTCTGTGCATGGGATCCTTTCATATCTCTGCCCTCACTATTAAATAGTGTACCTCAATCACTTAGCTGGAGGTTTGATCAGCGCAGCATGGTGTAAACTTAACTTTTACAAGAGGAGAGAATAGTTTGCTTAAAGTGGAACTTGGATGAGGAGGGTTGGAGTCATCGGTGAGTCAGGCAGGAGTGTGACTGCAGAGGGTCTGAATCATCCAATTGATCTATGTACACTGTGATCAGCAACTGGCTAATTCCCAAATCTCTATTCCAGCATTGCTTGGAAAATAACTTAATAACTTATTAAGTCTCCAATGTGCTGCTGAAACCTTGGTAGGTTTGAGGCCAAAGTGTTTTAGTTTGAGGCAATTTTAGCAAATGGCCCATCACATTACTAATTCAAGGTAACCTTCCAAAGTCTCCCTACCTGTCAAGGATGAAAAATAAGGATCATCTATCTTCTTTCTAAGAAGACATTTCAAACTTAATGTCTTTAGAACAACCTATAGTTCTCTGAACTTTCATAACTTTCTATTAGTGCCTTGCTTATGAGAATATATTTTTAAAAGTAAGTTATTTTCTGGATTTTATCCACAACACCTTGTATACAGCAGGTAACTCATAAATGTTCTTCAATAAACAAATAAATGAATGTGGAGAAAGGATGACACATTGTTTTTGTTTGATTCTTGTTTGGGGCTAAACCTGGCTGTGCTCAGGTCTTACTCCTGGCTCTGCCCTGATGAACTAGGGATCAATCCTGGTGATGCTCAAGAATCATATGGGGTGTCAGGAATTGAACTCATGTCAGCTACATGCAAATTAAGTACCCTACCCACTGTATTATCACTCTGATCCATGATGTAGATTTAAAAGAGGCATAGAAAATTAGCCCTCCCTTGTTCATCAACACACAACCAACATCTCATACACCCTTCACAGTTGGTTGATTGCTAAGAACTAATAAATAAATGAATAAATATCTGCACTGTGAGTCAAGGAAGTTGACTTGGATAATCTCTATATGGTAATGCCTTTAAAGGTCTTCTGTTTCTGTATATCTAGATACCTTTTTTTTTTCCCTCCCGTTGATCGTCGATTTGCTCGAGCGGGCCCAGTAACGTCTCCATTGGAGACTTTGTTGTTACTGTGTCTGGCATATTGAATACGGTGTTTCACTAATAAAAATTTTTTTAAAAAAGAGGAGGGTAAGGGAGGCGAAGAGGCAGGGGTGCTCTGTGCCTGCCACGCCCCCTCCCCAGAATCACCCCGGCACATGCCAGCTGATGCCAGGCCAGCCAGCAGCTGTCCCCAGCAGCTCCATCCCGGGTCCCAGACAGACCTGGTTGCCAGGGAAAGGCAGACAGGCAGCCTGGCCTGGAGATGGGGAGAGACCTCCTTCCGTTTCCACGTCTGACTCTTCCATCCCTGCTCTGAGTCCTTCACAAGCCTTGGGAGAGACGCTTGAAAGGGAATGAAGGATGTTGAGAGGGTCCAGCAAGGGAGATGCTGGTGGCGGGGACCAAGGTCCGGGAATCTGTGCCCTGCCTCGCCCCGTGGGCCTGCTAGCAGGAGCGAATCTCAGGTACCAGCCGGGCCAGTTTGTGATTCCTGAACAGGTCCCGCCGCCCAGAGTGGGGTCTGGGCACAGGGCGTTCCCTGGGCTTGGTTGCTGACACCAGCCTCAGTGGAGGGAGCTGGCAGGGAAGTCAGGGTGGAATCCGTGTCTGAGCAGCCCCCCCGGGTCCCCAGAGCTTCCAGGGACCAAATTAAGGGAATCGTCTCAGAATCAAACCCGCAGCCTCCTCTTTCTCAAGGTCTGGGGCCTGCGGCCACAATGGGCCATGTGCCACCCAATGTCTATCTCGTTGTCCAGGGCTCGGACTCTGCCACTACCAGCCTCACTTTTATTTTCTTGTTTGGAGAGCATTTGGGGCCACACTCGGCTGTGCACAGGGGTCACTCCTGGCAGGGCTCAGGGACTGAGCAGGTCGCGGCCGCATGCAAGGCAAGAAAGAGCCCAAAGCCCTGATTCTCTCCAGGCCCAGAACAGCCTCCTCTTTGCTCAGAGCAGGATGTCAGGTGACACGGGCAGGACCTGCAGGGAGCTGGTGTCTCCCCACACCTATGGAGGGAGGCCCAGGTCGTTCTTGGAGAAGATGCCCCCTCCAGGCCACCGGATCTGAGCAGAATCCAGCTCTGTGCAGCCAGGCAGGTTCTGCCTTCCCCAGCAGCCGGCAACCTCACCCCCATGCTCACAGACACCCTCCACCAGACTCCCCCGCACTCTCACAGACCCCCAGCCCACCCCACACACTCACTGACCCCGTCCCCACCCCCACACATTCATAGGTCCGCGCTCACACACACACACACACACACTCCAGCTGGGCGGGGGCCGGGCCCACTGCGGTGAAGTGAATGTTCTGGGGCACATGTTTATTTCAGGCACCAAGAGGGGTGGAGACTGGAGTGGGTGGCTTCAGGTGCCTGACGGGGCGTGGACTCACACTGGCTGTGTGTGTGTGGGGAGGGAGCAGTGGGGGCAGCGGCCTGGGGGCAGGCTCGCACATGCTCAGTTGGTATTGGTTTCATTCGGAGGCCACACCCAGGACCCCCCCACACCCCAAGCTTCTGCTGACTGCGCTCAAGGATCATTCCTAGTGGTGCCGTGTTCGGTGTTCGGGGGACCATAAGCAGTGCTGGGGATCAAACCAGGCAGGGGGTCCATTGCGTGTAAGATGAAGCGCCTTAACCCCCCAACCCCCACAGCACTGCCCCCTAGGTAGCTCCCGCATGCTCCGCTGGGGGAACGGGCAGTCCGAGGGGGCCACCCGGGTGGGGGACCCGAGTCAGAGCCTCCCTTGGCCTGTGGATCCTTTTCCTGTCTCTGACTGGGGCCAGAACTGCTGGGCCAGCAGCCGCAGCCTGGCGGCCCACACATCTTCTGCAGAGTGGGGGTGGGGTTGTTTGCAGGGCTGCGGGGGGAGGGGGGCCGGGAACAGCTGTAGCGCCTCTGAAGGAGCAGCTGCCGCGAGCCTCCTCTGTGGGTGTGCAGGAAAATGGGGCTTTTTCGTCCTCTTCAAGGGATAATCTAGTTCAGTACATTCCAGCCGAGGAGGTGGGCTCTGCCCTCAGCTGCTCCTGCCCGCCCCCCAGACACAGCGCCCCCACACCTCCCCCAGGGCTGGGTGGGGGAGGGGGGACACCGGCTCCTCATCAATCACCTTCTCCCTGCCTGGCAGTGCCATCCCCGCAGCCGGTGGCACAGTTACCAGCCATGCCAGGAGTTAATGACAGGTTGAGCTGCTCAGCCTGGTGAAGCTGTGCATGCAGATGACTGGGCTGTGAATGGGCTTAATTGTTGCTGCTGCTGATGTGGCGGGTGTCGACGGCCCCTCCCCCCACCCCCTCAGGTGGGAGGGAAGCAGGGTGTGGGGGGCAGGCCCAGAGGGAGGTCCTGGGGTGCCTGGAGGAGCGGGGGGCCCCCAATGGCCAGTGGGCTCTGAGTGAGCTTGTGCGGGAGAGGGAAGCTGGCATTTCCCTCGGCCAGGCCGGCCCGTGTGGGCACAGCTGCAGACGTGCGAGTGGGGTGTGTGTCTCCCCCTCAGTCTCTGGGGCGCTTGCCTCGACACCCCCACACATCCCTGTACGCATCCTGTCTCTGCTGCCAGGGCTGTCACGTGCCTGCAGGGTGTTCCATGCCGCCACTCGGCCGGGGAGAGAGAGCAGGGTCGCATGGAGCCTGGATCCCTTCCCGCCGTGCAGCAGGGGCTTGGGGGGGCTGGGGCGCTGGACCCCCATCAGGAGAAGTGGGCTAGGCCAGAAGGACGGAGTAGAGCGGCCCAGGAGCGTCGGGCATTTCCCTCAATCCCTGCTTGGCCTCTGCACCCGTCTTGCCCACTCTCTGCCATGGGGCAGGGTGGCCTGGTGGTCAAGGAGAGTGAGGTGGGTGCGAAGACGCTTGGGAACCGTTGCTGACCACATGCACGGGCAAAGCCCAGACTCAAGGCGGAGTGTGGAGGGGGGCTCTGATGCTGGCTGCGTGTCTACCCGCGGATGGGTCCTTACTGGGATCCATCCTGCTGCCATGTGCCCTGAGAAGAAAATGGGACAAAGGGTAGTGGAGATGTCTCCAACCAGGGTGCCGGGGCTGGGAAGGGCTGGCTGGGTCCCCAGGGTACACACAGGACAGAGATGGCTTTTCCTCTGGGCCCATGTTCCCCAAACTTTTTGACTGACCACCCCCCTTTCAGGAAAAAATCGACTTGGTGAGTCCCGGAAAAACCACCCTCTTTTTTTTTTTTTTGGCTTTTTGGGTCACACCTGGCAATGCTCAGGAGTTACTCCTGGCTCTGCACTCAGGAATTACTCCTGGAGGACCATATGGGATGCTGGGAATTGAACCCAGGTCAGCCCTGTGCAAGGCAAACGCCCTACCTGCTATGCTATCGCTCCGGGCCCAAATCCACCCTCTTTAAGGGAACACATAGAAGGTGCCCCCCAGTTACACCCCAGGTCCCCTTTCTGCCCCATTACTCCAGCACCTTCACTGGGAGTTGCCACTTACTTTGGGAAACCAAGCCAGCCCATCCCCCCACTTCCCCACGCTAGGCTGGGCCCTGATCTCCGCACTTTTCTCTGCATGAGCGAACTATGCAAGAAGTTCTGTTTTTTTCCTCTTTTGGTTTTGGCTTCATCCAGCTGTGCTCGGGGCTTTCTCCTGGCTCTGCGCTCGGGGATAATCCTGGCGGGATGCAGTGACCAATGCTGGGAGTGGGACCTGGTTGGACTGTGTGCAAGGCGGGCGCTCTCCCTGCTGGACTCTGGATCCAGCCCCGGGCCAAAGGTCCTTCATTGTCTGTGCTTGAGGTCTTGAGGTCTAGGGCTCTTAAACTGTGGGCCATGACCCCACAGGGGTCTTCGGCACTCAGTGGGGGGAGGGTATGTGTGGAAAATTTGATTAGAAGGTTTCTGAATGCACCAAAAGTGAAGTCAACCTCAAAACACGCTGCACCCAAAGGGGTCTCTGAGCTGTGAATGGGAGAAGTTTTCGAGGCTCCCAGGGAAACCAGCCCCAGCGCCCCAGGGGCAGGGAAGAGTGCAGACCACACTCGGGCATCCGGGAACTGGGGCTGGAGGAAGAACGTGCCTGCTGAGAGCATCCAGCACACGTGGGAGGACCCATGACACCTCTGCGTGCCCCCGAGCAGCCCTGCTCAGCTGGGGTGTTGAGGTCGCAGGGAAAGCCGCGTTCATGGAGGTCCACAGCGTGAGACCAGGGGCTGGGGGAGACACAGGAAGGAAATAAGGTCGAAAAGGGGCCACCGTCCAAATAAATGATTGAGAGATGGGATGAGCAATGAGGCCCTGAGAAGGTGTTTCTGGTTTTGCTGTGCACAGCACGCTCCCCACCCCAGAATTTAACTCCAAAGAAGGTGGTGTCCATTGGCCGGAAATTCTGTTCTGTGTGGAGTAAAATCTGTCATTCCCCTGCACCCTGGCATCCTGTCTCACCAGGTAATGACCCAGGCCACCTCCATTCCAAGGACAATCAGCCTTCCAAAACTTGGGGCGCTGCCAGTGACATGAAAGGATACCAGGGACTGGATAGTTCAGTGGTTATAGCGCTTGCCGTGCATGTGGCCAACCGGGAATGATCCCCAGCATCCCATATGGTCCCTCAAGCCCACCAGGAATGATCCCTGAGTGCAGAGCCCAGAGTAAGTCCTGAATATAGCCAGGTGGGACACACACACACACACACACACACACACACACACACACACAGAGGCAACAAAAAAGAAAAATGAAAAACCACCTAAAACCTGCTCCAAAGGGGTGCCTGGGCTCTTACTCAGACCTGAGGCTCCCCCTATGTGACTGACCACTCCCTTCCAGGCAAAAAGCACCCCACTACCAGCATACACACACTCATGCACGCATGCGCGCGCGCGCGCACACACACACACACACACACACACACACGAGCACCCACACAGGCACGTGCACTTACCCCTGGGTTATTCTAGCACCTCTAGGGGGCAGTATCGTCCACTTTGGGGAGCATTGACTGCTCTCTGGGCACGTCCAGCATCACAGCAGCCCCCAGGACCCCTGTCCCTGATGTTCTCAGCAGCTCATCAAACCCCCTTCCTCTGCCCACACCTGATCCTAAAGGTCAGAGAAGAGGGCAAATGCTGGACATCCGGGTTTGGGAAGGGGAACCGGGATGAGTTTGGATGGGTCTGATGGAGACGGGGACCTGCAGGCCAGAATTTCTCCCTCAGAGGAAGCAATTCCCCTGGACAGAAGCTGATGTCCACCCCCATTCGCCCTCGGGGCTGAGGTTGCCCACCCTGCCCCCCCCAATCTGGGGTGTCTCTTCATCCTCCCCAGGTGCCCATGGAGCCCTGTAGGGCTTGTCTGGGATTGGCCTGTCCGGAAGTGCAAGTTCCCCTCCTCGCCAGCTCGTCACTCCCAGTCTAGTTACTGAGCTCATTCACTTTCCCTCTCTCGGTGAAATCAGGAAGGATGTTCTGTACATAAAATGGGGGTGGGGGTAGGCAGGGATCTACAGGTTCCACAAAGAGTGGGACCATTTTAATGTTCTTTCTGTTTCTTGGCAGTCTATGTTTGCTCGTGTTTTAATGTTATTAAAGGTGCCCCATAGTTGAGTTTTAGGTATACTAAGTTCCAGTACCCATGCCACTACCAGTGTCCGCTTCCCTCCACCTGGCTTCCCAGGTTCCCTCCCACCTCCGACTGCTTTAACTTTCAACTCCCGTAGAAATGCACTCCACCCAAAGGCAGAGCCTTGCAGAGTCTCCAGACAGAGAGGGCTGGGAGGGGAGAGTCTGGCAGGAGGGAGTAGCCAAGGAGTGTCCCCACGTGTCCCGTTTGCTCTCTTTGGTGGCTGGGCTGGTATTCACTATCTCCAAGAATCCTTTGACTTTTTTTTTATTATGTCTTATTCCTGGGCTGGAGCAATAGCACAGCGGTAGGTCGTTTGCCTTGTGCGCAGCCAGCCTGGCCGAGCCAGGTTCGATTCCTCCGCCCCTCTCTCAGAGAGCCCGGCGAGCTACCGAGAGTATCTCGCCCTCATGGCAAAGCCCGGCAAGCTACCCACGACGTATTCGATATGCCAAACACAGTAACAACAAATCTCAAAAAAATGGAGACGTTACTGGGCCCGCTCGAGCAAATCGATGAACAACGGGAGGACAGTGACCGTGACAGATGTCTCGTCCCGACTAAGGGGCCAGTTTGCAGACAGGACTTGTGCTCAGCATGTCCAGGGTTGGGATGCATTTGGCTTCGATCTTTCTTCCTTAAAACAGAGACCGTACTCCCGGGCCTATGAAACAGCACAGCAGTGTCTTGCACCGTGGTCCTTAGCACCCTATTCGGTCCCCTAAGCCCCACCCGCAGTGCCCCCTGAGCACAGAACTGAGAGTGAGCCTTGAGAATAGCATGGGGTGGCCTAAATAATGAGACTATCCTGAAGAGGCAAAAAAGAAAAAAAAAAAGTTAGCTGCTGCTGTTACTGTTGTTCCTTTGTGAGAAAGTTTGAGAAGATGCATTTCAGCTACAAAAAAAAAATTTAGGGGACAGCAGCAGTGAGAAATGAAAAATTATTACGCACCGGCACCTCCTCCCAGGCTGGCAAAGGCCTGGGCCCTGGATCTGCCCTGCCTGCCTGCCTCCTGCCTCCCCTCTTGCTGAGGCCTTCCTGGCAAGTGCCAGAAGGGGTCCCTCTGGGCACTGTCCCGAGTCCTGAAATGCCACCGTCGCCGTCTTCCTGATTAAAGTGGCTGGAGCGCTCCTCTCTCGTCAGCTGTTGTGAAGAAACTAATTTCCATATAATAACATTTTGTTATTTGTAATAAATCATACCCACAGTAAGGTGACTGGGTTATGTCATTATTTGCAAACCTACAGAATGTAATTATAATATGTCTGAAAACCTCCATGCAGAACGGCGCCGTCTCTGGCATAGCACCGTCCAATAACAATAAAAATGGATATTGTGCTTTATGTGACCGCTCATAGCCGTGACCGCGCTGCGCCACGGAAGCCGAGAGCCCACGGCAGTGAGGCGTTCTTGGCCGTGGGATCCTCATACACGCCAAGTGGCTCCGTCCCAAATACTGGTTTCATAGTCTTTGTTCCTGTAGACCTTCTGTGGTAACAGACAGAGTGGCCAGGTTTGCCCCTGGGGCAGGACGATCGACTTTTCAATGTTTCCCTTTTATGGGTCACGTGCGCGCACCTCGTGTGGGTTCTGGAATTTGCTCTTGAACCTGAGATGCATGTTGCTCCCCTTCACTTTCTCCCTCTGTCCTTGTCCCTGCATTATTGTTTCCACAGTAGACTTGGCCTTGTGATCACCGTGAACCAGGTTGGGTAGGGCTGGGAGCCCCACCGAGGCACCGCGTGGTTATTCAGCCGCGTCTGTTGCCAGAATGTTCCCGTGTGGGATTTCACGGAAGCATCGAAAATGGTTGTGGTTCAAAACGGGTTCTCCAAGGCTCCCGTCTCCCCTCCCAGCCTACCGTTACTCCAAACCTTTGTCCTACTGCATGGTTGGTTCTGTTGGGTTGGGTTTTTATCGTCTGAAAGCAACAACAATTTTTTTTTCTCGATCGGAAGAGACTAAACTCCCAGGGTTATTGTATTTCCTGGAAATCTCCAAGAGCAGACCTTCAAAAGATCTGGGCTTCAGCGTAGAATTTTCCCCACTCTAGTGCCTGAGATCTTTCATAAGTTGGGGGAGGGATGTCCCCCCCACCCCTGACTTAGCCTCAGTCGTCTTAACTGCTGTCGCCTGTATGGTGGTGACAGATAATTTTGCTTGGCCTGTGAAACCTGCCTCCAAGCCCAGAATTGAATCCCATCCACCTTGTTCACAGGAGTGATGGGCTCGTGTGTCTGTCTCCTTCCCTGCTATGTTTGCAGTTATTGATGCTGAGTGTGGTCATTTATCATGGCCAGCGCGGAACAAAAGAGAATTTATTAATCAATTTCCTGCTCCTCGGGGATTTTTGTCTTGGCGCTTCAGACCCGACGTTTTGTTCCCTTTATCTGCATATTTCAACACCTGCCTCCCATTTCTTCCCCGTGGAAGCCGTGTTGAAGGGAAGGGGCCTCGCTGGCGGTAATGGGATCCGCGCCGGAGACGGGCTTTTGTTCCCCTCAAGGAGGTTGGCAACCATCCACCTCCAGGTGGCCTGTGTGAGGGTGGGGCTGGGCCTGGACGGCTGACCTTGGGGAACTGATCTGACGGTTCAGGGAGAGGCAGAATCCTTTGTCTCAGCGGCATTTGTGGGGACCTGGGCAGGCCGGGGTGCGGGAGCCTCTCTGTACCTGTCGCAGGCGCCTGTGGAGGGAATCGTGGGGTCTTTAGAATGGTGCCTGTGACGACGAGTCAGTGACACAGAATAGAATCTCTCATTGGTCCCGTGAGTGGGGAAAGCGGTACAGAGAGCACGACCCATTCCCACAAACAAGAGAAGATCACCAAAAAGCGTCCCCCAGGCACCAGACACATCCACTTCTGGGCGCTTGTTGGTAGGATTACAGAGGTTTTTTGGTGCTTTTTTTTTTAATTTCTTGTTTCTCCTTTTTATAAAATCCCCCGTCTTCTTCCAATTAATTCTATTTTAATCAGAAAAAGCGAATCTCTTTAAATTTAATTTTGCTTTTCTGCAGCACTGGGGAGCCAAGCCCAGGGCCTCAGATCTGCTGAGCTGTATTTTTGAGCCCTAAAAGTTTCTTCTCCTTCAAACCCCTTCAGAAACGGTGGCTCCCTCGGCCTCCATGGGCCTATTTCAAGGATCCACGTCATCCCCGTCTTCGCTTCCTTGCTAAAAGTCCCCCTAAGCCTTCCATTCCCTCCTCCCATCGGAAAAGGAGCTTAAGAAAATATCAAACTCTGCATGTGTTTGTGTGTGTGTGTCTGTGTGTGTGTGTGTGTATATATATGTGTCTGTGTCTTTGTGTCTCGCGTGTGTGTGTGTCTGTGTGTCTGTGTGTGTCTGTGTGCCTGTGTCTGTGTGCCTGTGTCTGTGTGTGTGTGTGAGAGAGAGAGAGAAAGAGAGAGAGAGAGAAGACAGAGTAATCATTATACCAGGAAGGAGGAGACTAGCCATAGAAATGCAAAAGAGAACAGTTGAACAGAAAGGCAAGGTGAACTGCAAAGTTCTGTCTTGATGATGGTGACAAAGAGGAATTAGCGCCCCCTCCCAACCTGAAGGCTGTCAGGGCAGGGAATGACAGCAGGACTGAGTTATAAAGGAGTCTCTGGGGTAGGGATGAGGTGTGAAGATCTCCTAGGGCAGGGTGGGACTGGGCAGGGGGAGCAGGGGGAGTGCGTGATGAGGCGAGAAGGGTCCATGCTGTGTTTCCCGGATACAGATTCATGTCATGAGCCCACCGGGACACTGGCAGGGCCGGAGACCAGCCCCTGTTGGCAGACTGGATGGTTCCTGCAGCACCGGGAAAGGGGTCCAAGGGGGTGTCAGGACCCTGAGTGTGTTAGCAAGTCTGAGGGTTCCCCAATTGTGCCACTCGCCCCCCCACACACACACACCTCGGGGGCCTGAGCCTGTACGGAAGGGTATTAGGTAGCACCAAGAGGGGTGGGGGTGCTCCTGGTTTTTAGCTCATGGAGACTTGGGTTAGCAGCATCCCCCTTCCCAGGCTAGGGGAGACCGTCAAGTCAGGCCCCCAGTTTTGCCCTTGCTGAGAACTGGTGGGCAGAGTGCCTCTGGGGAAGCTTGGAGCTGCACGCCAGGCTGAGCCGTGTGAGCCTTGTCCTCGCCTGGTGCAGGAAGAGGAAGGCTGAGATCTCCCAGAAGAGGAAGGCTGACATCTCTCAGGAAGGGGAAGGCTGAGATCTCTTTCTTTTAGGACTCCAGCAGAGGTAGGCTGCGCTTGGGGCCAAGGACCCGAGAACCCTCCCACCAGCAGGTTCCAATCCTGGTTGACAGGACACAGGCCTGACCTCCTCCTGAGGGGCACAACTTGGCCTTTGGCTTTGCTCGGGGAGGGGCCCACCCGCCTGGGATGTCCTGTCCTGTCCGATGAGTGAGGCAAGTCAATCCATAACCCTGGAAGGATTAGGGGAGGAGAGATGGTCTTGGATTTTCGGGGTTTGGAGGGGAAGGGGGAGGCCCCAGGTGTGTTCAGGGCTACTTAGCCTCCTCCTGGCAATACTTGGCTGGACCAGCTGCATGTGCAGTGTGAGGTCTGAGGATACAGGGTGCTGGGGAACTGCAGAGGGACCTGCAGGGATGCGGCGTTGCTTGGGACGCTGGCGCTGGACCTGGGCTCAGGCACACCTGCCCTGTACAGTGCCGCAACTGGTGAGATATGCTGGCTACCCACAGCAAGCCCAGAGCCTGCTGGTGTCCTATAGTGAGACACCCACCAAGATCCAGGTGAGGGTAGACAGGAGTGGGGGGCGCCTGTGCAGACCCCCCGGCGAGTTGTCCCAGGGAGGCAAACACCCAACCCTCAGGGGGCTTCTAGGGAAAGGAAGGACCCGTGTGAACATCCAAAGTGCTTCACACACACACACACACACACACACACAATCATCAAAAACACATGATGTGTGTGCAAACACACACCCATGCAAACGCATATGTAAGCGAGTATTCAAACACATATGCAGCACAAATACATGTGTGTACACATGTGCATGGGCAGCAAAGACACACGCAGATGTACATGTGTTCATAGCCACAAACATCCGTGTACACATGCCTGTGCACGCCCAAGCACGCATGCCCCTAGAAACATACATGTGTGTATATACACATGAACACATGCGTGCACACACACTATGAGATGGTAGCAGCGTGGGTGCCAGGGCTAAAGGCCTGCAGCAGCCTGTGTCCAGCCAGGAGGACGCACCCAAGGAACTGGGTGCACAGGGGGACAGAGCAGGACCTGACAGAGGGGGTGATGTCGTCTCAGCCTGAGTCCCTGCCCTCTGTGCCAGTGGCCATGGCCTTAGTCCTCGCCTCCCCCCCACCTCTGCCCGCTACCTCGCACCCAGGGATTCCCCACCAGCCTCCCCGTGAAGGTGGCAGCTCTGGTCAAGGGCTCCTGGCCAGACCCAGCCTAGGGAATCCAGGCCAGAGCCCACACCCCACTCCCCATCCGTGGCCTCTCCTGGCAGGCGTTGGGGGTGCCCAGCCCCGTCTCCCCTTTGTGCCCAGTTCCTGCGGGAAACCCACAGCGCAGGGCTTAGGTGCTGGCGCGCCCCAAGGGAGGGGCCTGGACCCCCGGGGCAAGAAGGGGTATCGGATCAGATCCCTGGCGGAGGCCGCCTCCCTCCCCCCAGAACGTGTGTGAACGGCCCCCTCCCCTACGCTCCGTGTCATGCGTGTGGGAGAAGGGTTCGGTGCCAGGCCCGCGCCCGCTCGAAGCCCGTCGGAGCGTGGAGGTGATTTATGAAGCGGCTTCGGAAGTGCGCGGGCAGAGCGCGGAGGCCCGGGGGCGCGCGGCCCGGACACATAAATATGGGAAACAGCAGCGTGGGCGCGTCCCTCTGCATCCCCAGACAGGGAACATGCCAGCGCGCGGCCCGCTCAGCACGCATCTTCCTGCAGGTCGGATCCAATCCCGTAAATGCTTTGTGACAGCAGCGGGCGGATGCCGAGCGCGGAACAGATGTCTCCTCGCACACGAGGTTTCTGGGACTTTTATCAATTATACATCACTCCTCGTTACCCAGCCGTGCTCGCGGCCGCGGGCCAGGGGCCTGTGCAGACCTCAGCCAGCCACTGGGCGCTGGGGAACCACCTTCTATCCCCTCTGCCGGAGCCCCCCTCCAGCCCCCCGTGTCTTCACACCCCTTTATCTGGACTTTAGAAGGAGCCCTGTCAAAATATCAGCCACACCCGCCCCTCCACCCGTCCACAGCTCCCACAGGGATTCATATCCGCTCTCCCTGACTTCCCGCCCCACTTCGTTCTTGGTCCTACTGAGCTTTAAAGCCAATCGTAGCCTCATGGGGCCCCCACCTCAAAGTGGCGTGAAAGCAAGTGGGTGTGTTTCCGTGTAATCAGGTGGCTGTTGTCACCACTTAGGAGAGGAGCCGTCCTGGGGTGGGGTGGGGGGGTTGTTGGCAGGGGTGGAGAGAGCACAGCTGGACATGTGGTCCCCTCCCTGGCACTGCATTGTCCCCTCCGTATCACCAGGCTGGAGCAGACAACCTCGCCCCCTACACACACACACACACACACACACACACACACACACACACACACTTGCACACAGAGGAAGAGTTGATACCCCCCAGGTGTGGCTCAAAAGCAAAGGATAAAAAAAAAATAGTCCTTCCCTGTCCCGACCCACACATCTGCATCGGTGGGTCCACACGTTCTGATGTAGTAATGTCCTCAGCACCCCCTCTAGCCCACCCTTATTTGAGCTTGACTTGCCGTTCTGTCTGCAGTGAGTGGCTCAGGGCCACCAAAGATACGCGTTACCCTGTGGTGCTGGGAAGGACCCGGGGCTAGAACAGGCAAGGCACATGCTCCCGCCCTGAGGGGCTGCCTGCCCTGACGCTCTGCAGTGGCCCATGCAACCAGTTCCCAGACCCTCACTGGTCACCTCCCCCTATCCTCGTGTCCTGACTCTGGGCTGCCGCAGGAACTCAACACAGAAGGCCCGGCAGGCTCCGGGAGGGCGGGAGGAGAGAGCTGTTATGGGGGGGATGGGGGGAGCACTCGTCAGGAGCACGAACAATTGAGATGTCAGCCTGCGCCCGCGGGTGGAAGCCGGTGCTTCCCCACATGTGGTGGCTGCGCCCTCCTGCCGTACCAGGCAACCTAGGTACAAAGCAAAGGGAGGGGGCACAGAGGCAGGCAACTCCCCCAAAATGTCACGTGTATTCTAATACTCATTTAAAAAAATTGAGCTAGAACGTCGAGCCCAGGGGTTCGTAGCTATCTTGGCATTAGAGGAAGTGGTTCCAAAGAGGGGGGTGACTTAAGGTCAATGGCGGAGGGCGTTAAATAGAGACGCAAGGATAACGCAGCAACCAAGCAAACCAAATCCCTGCATTGGCGGGGAGGAGGGGGCTGGAGCAATGGAGATGGGGTGTCATGACCAGGGTCATTTGAATTTCACCCCAAGCTCTGTTATTCTCTCCCGTAACCTGTAACCCCCATCACGGTCTCCTGTCCTCGTAAGATCAGGCTTCGCCTGGGCTCCTGCAGGAGATAATGCCGTGTTTTTAGCAGGAAAACCTTTGGCCACAGCAGGATTTGGGGGACACTCAGAATACGCTCGCCCATGGTGAGCTTTCTCTCTCCTGCATGTCTTTGTCCATTCCTGAGGTTCTAAGCAACCCACCAAAACCTGAGCCAGCCGTGCCGATCAGCTCCCGGTGCTGCAGACCGGAAGCCTGGTCGTGGCCGTTGGCGG
>JAOXYA010000041.1:6590814-6617679 GCA_028565675.1 Sorex palustris
GAGGAATCGAACTCGGGTCGGCCATGTTGGCTGCGTGCAAGGCAAACACCCTACCACTGTGCTATCGCTCCAGCCCGAAGAGGTTAAGTAAATTATACACAGACACACAGCCTAGTAGTGGCTAAACTGGACTCCTAGTACAGGCTTGGCTGGTCTTTCCTGTCTGTCTGACCTATTGCCCGGGTTCTTTTCATTCCCTGTTTCTTCTCGTAGACTCAACATGTATGCATAGAGATGAATCTGTCTGAACTCTTCAAAACTGAAGAGGCAATGATTTTATGAAATCAAAGAAAGTAAAGGTTAACCTATTTACTAAAGTAACCCTTAGCAGCTCCAAAGTATGAATTGGTACCAGATGACCTTTGACATGATAAGTTTGTTATTTTCTATTTCTCTTATATCTCTTCCTTCCTTCCCTTCCTTTCCCTTTTCCCATTCTTTTTTCTAATTTCTTCTTTCTTTCTTTTCTTCTACCCCAATGTTACTCATTACCACGTTTTATTTATCACTGCAAAATATCTCTACAAAATATCACTACAAAATATCTCATGTGGGAAAGAACAGATTAAAAATTCCAACAGAAAAGCCAAGTAAATGACAAAGATTGGACTGTATTTCCCATGGCTATGTACAAATATCTTCTCAAGAACTTCCCAGGGTTCTTCTTCAATTTTTTTCACATATCTAAAGACTCGATAAATAAAAATCTTTCCCCATTTCTGGGGTTGGAGAGATAGCACAGCGGGTAGTGCATTTGCCTTGCACCTGGCCGACCCAGGTTCAATTCCCAGCATCTCATATGGTCCCCTGAGCACCGCCATAAGTGACTCCTAAGTGCAGAGCCAGGAGTAACCCCTGTGCATCTCTGGGTGTGTCCCAAACAAGCAAAAAAAAAAATACCTTTCCCTATTGTTTCAGGACCACTAGAATATTGAATATTGGATGGTGTGTGGGTGTGTGTGTGCATGCATGTGTGGTGTGTAGCACAAAATCTTTGTCACCAGGGAATATTTCAAGTGGATGAACATTCCTTGAGATAGGCAGAGACTTTGCTCTTCAGACCACTGATTTTGGATTATGAATAAGTGTCAGTTTCTTTGCAGTAAAATTGCATTTTAAAAGTGTTAATCTCAATAAAAAATTCACTAGGGCTAAAGTATAAAGCTACTGGCCACCTTTTTGCAGATTGACCCTGCACTGAGGTCACACTTAAGAAATTATGAACCCTCAAGTTTCTGTACAAGGAAAATGGAAAGTAAACAGAGGGTTCTTGAGAGACAGAATGGGGTCTGAGGCACATGCCTTGCACATAGTCAGATGTGGTTTCTTTGCAGAGTACTATAGCATAAACTTCTCCAAACTTTTAAACAATAATTTCTGCAAAAATGATTCACAGGTCACAGAGTGATAGTACAGTGGGTAGGATGTTTGCCTTGCACTCGGCCGACCTGGGTCCAATCCCTGAGATCTCGTATGGTCCCCCAAGCACCAGCAGGAGTAATTCCTGAGTGCAGAGCCAGGAGTAACCCCTGAGCATCACTGGGTGTGACCCAAAAAGAAAAAAAACAAGATTCACAATGATTTAAATATATGTTATTTAACATGAACAATCCCCTCATTGGGATGTTTGGGAGAATTCCAGATGGAAGGTTTTATAAAGTGTTTCAATTGAGAATGCCTGAGCACCTCTCTTATTTCCTTAGAAATAAGAAACAATCCAAGAGCTCAGCTACACCATTCCATGAATATTCTCAGAAGAGTCATAAGTCTACAAATAATTGCAGGTATCCAGTGCCTAGGCTGAGAATTCTGGTAGCTTTTCATTTTGAAGTCTTTGGTCATTAATCCTGAAGTCTCTGGACACCTCCTAAAGCAACAAACAGCTTAATAAATTATTTTTTATTTTGCTTTTTGGGTCACACCTGGCGATGCACAGGGGTTACTCCTGGCTCTGCAGTCAGGTATTACTCCTGGCGGTGCTTGGGGGACCATATGGGATGCTGGGAATTGAACCCGGGTCAGCCACGTGCAAGGCAAACGCCCTACACACTGTGCTATCGCTCCATCCTCAGGCTCTGCCCAGATGAATGCAGGGAGCTGGGGTGGGGTCCCGCCCAGCCCCTGTGCACGCAGCAGATTAAGGGGCGGGTTGTGGGGATGGAAGCCTGGGCAGGTCGCACCTCTGTAGAAGTCCTGGGGAGGGACGGGTGCTGGGAGGCCTCTTCCCTGGAAGTCAGGGATACTGGGGCCCTGCGCTTTCAGTTGGTCCTGGAAAGCTCCACCACTGTCCCTTGTCACAGCTGCTCCTGCCAAACTCCGGCTGGTCCCCTCCCACGAGACACCTGCTTCCCAGACATTTGACTCTGATTAAGGGATCCGGGGCAGACTGGGCTCCCCAGCATCTCCCTGCAGCCTTTAAAGGCCAAGTCTGTCTGGACAGTCTGTCCAGACCTGTCACCACCAGCCCTGCCACCACCCCAGCTGTTTCCCTGGCTGAACACAGGGGTTGGAAAGGGGCTGCAGGGCCCTGGGACTCTGCCCGACAGTGCCCGGAGAGCCGCTCCTCCTTCCCGATGGACAGCCTGCTCTTAGCGGGAGAAATGGGGCTCAGAGCACGCGTCAACCAGCCACACAGCTCAGCTGCACTGGTGGCCTCCTGGGAGCCATGCTGTGTGGTGACTCGTTGGGGACCAAACTGTCCTAGGTGACCCTCCAAGGAAGAGGGAGCCCGCGGGTGCACGGAACCTGCTGTTTGTGGGGATGGGAGCAAACTGCGGCTGTTTCCGTTTCGGGGAAGGTTGGGAAGAAAGGCAATAGAGAAGCAAGGAGTGAGCACCAGAGAGGAGGAGCAGTCAGTGTCTTCCCTGTGAGCTTTGCAGGTACTTGCCTTTAGCAGAAGTCATTAGCAGGGGCTTGGCACACTGCAGAGTTGTTCTTCTACAACAGGGTGAGTGGGAGCTGGGCGTGGGGGCACTAGCTCAGCTCTGGGTGGATGCAGACGCCTTTTCCCTTCCTGTGCCTCCATCCTTCTAACTGCAAAATGGCTGCAGCAGCTCCTACCCTCACACCCATTTTCCTAGCAGGGAAAAATAAAAAGAAGAAGAAGAAGAAGAAGGAAGGGGGGGTGTTTAAAAGTTTTCACCAAGAGAATTTGTCCTCCCACAGTTTCTAAAAATTTGGTAGTGTGCTCATAATGCTTACCATTATAGTAAGTTTTTAAGTATGTCATGGTGGCAATGTGTGTATTCACAAGCCAACACTGCCACTGTCTCTGGGACTGTAGTCCGCATGCAAACCGGACCATACACCAGTAGACCTCTCCCCTGGAGCCCTGGAACCCATCATTCTAATTTTGGTATGGAACCCTAATGTCTGCCCCCCACCAAAAAATAATCTAATTTCTCTGTGAATGTGAATGCTGGAGTTACTCTGTGTGTGGGTGCATACTGCACCTGCCCTCAGTGAGGGGCCTGTCTCACTCCATACAATGTCTCGAGGTTCCCACACAACCAGACAGGTCTGTTGCTCCTTTCTTTTTCAGGCTGAATTATAGGATTTTGGTTCTCAGGCCACCTCCTGTGGTGCTCGGGGGCTATTCCTGGCTCCGTGCTTAGGAGAGATGGTGGGAGGGGCTGAGGAGACCATCTGCAGCATCAGGGGTCAGACTGGGGGTGGGGGTCAGCTGCATGCAAGATGGGCACCTCACCTCACGCTGGACCATCTCTCCGCCCCAGGATGAGTAATTATCTGCTGAGTGAGTGTCCCCTGCCTGGCCCACCCGTGCCACCAGCAGCCCTGGTGTGCTCTGAGTCACAGGCTCCTGGGGGTCTGGGGGTGGGGGTCAGGGATCCTGAAGCGAAACTGCTGTATCATCTGCTGGCTCGGTGCTAAACTTTTATTCTTATTTATAGCCCTTCCCTCGCCTCTGTTGCTGTAGAGCCAGTGGCATCACAGCCCGGCTGGCCGGGACAGCTCTCTGCAACTGGGGTGCTGCCCCCATTCTGGTCACGTTCACGGGACCTGGGGGGGGCATGTTTGTATTTGCTTGGTCATGAATGCTGTAGTGCCAAGGACTCTCTCTCCGGCTCTAAGGTTGGAGGGGTGGCCTCCCCTGGAGCCCCGTTTCTCCTGCTCTGATGCGCTACCATACCCTTCCCCAACCCCAACAGAGTTGCTGCTGCAGCAGTAACCCTGGCCACCCCCTGCCCTGCCCTGCCCTGCCCTGCCTGCCCTCGATGCTGCTGGGGTTTTTCTGGGTCACATTGGTCACTGCTGCCGTCATGGGCAGCAGTAGGTGCATCTCCCCTGGACTTTCAAGCTGCATCTCGCAGTTCCGTATCGGTACAGTTATTGGCCACTTGTGTGTCTGCTTTGGAGAAATGGTCACGCCAGCTCTGGGCCTGTTCTCCAGCTAGAGAGTTTCTGTGCCCCATGGTGAGAGTTCTCTGCGTCGCCGCAGGAGAGAGCTGGCCCCAGCCGTTCCCCCCTCCACTCTCAACTGTCCCCTCTCGACTGTCCCTTCCATCACTGTGGTCCAAGGGGTCTATTTTTTCCCCTTTTGTTGGCATCAGTGCAGGCACCCAGTGCAAGAGATGCATGCCAGTTCCGCGATGCCCCTGACATCTTCTTCCGAGAGCTTTGCGGTTTAGGGGTCTTTCGTCTAGCTCTTTGTGTCATTTTGACGCCCTGTCCTTAGTGTTTGAAAAAGAGGCGCTTTCCTGAGCCCCTTCCCCACCCCACCCCCCAGTGAACATCAGCCAACTCTGTCCCATCACCCAACTAGACAAACGAACCTGGAAGAACAGGAGCACAGACACTGGATAGGCCGCCTGCTTGTCACCTACTGAGGGCAGGGACTGGGCTTGGACTTGACCTGAGAAAGCTCTCAAGCATCTTTGGGTCTCCATCCCAGAGGTGGCAGAGCACCAAGGTGTGGGAGTGCTTTCGTGGAATGTTCCTCTGTGGCTCCTCGACCTGAGTGGCCTCATGACCTGTCTGGGGCCCTGATTTCTCACTCCGTGGTGCTGACCCAAGACACTTTGCCCTTCTCTGGCCCTGACCCTGGAGTTGGTGGAGGGCACCCTCTTTGCTTCACGACCTGATTTCTGGGGTCCCTTGTGCCCCTGGACTGGGCAGAGGGAGTCAGGAGTCAGGATTCACGGGGCTCCGAGGGACCAGGGCTGCAGCCCAGACTCCCTGATGTGCTTCTCCGCCTCCACTGCAGAGTGGCAGCTCCAGCCCCCACGCCCCCCCACCCCCTGCCCTATGTTAACGGCCTCCAGCTTCAAGCCCACGGGCCTCTCCTGAGGGCCCCCATGAGTAGACAGGGCAGGCTCCAAGCCCTCCTGTTTTCAAGAGGAGAAAATGGTTTCATAGTGTTTGCCCCAAAGGGCCCACTGTGGGGAGAACCGGACCACCTGCCCTGTCCAGCCCCTGGGGGTGGGGGGGGGACAGGATCCTCCCGGGTGCCTGGACAGGAAGGTTCGTGTGAATGGATGTTGGGTGTACGATGGCCTCCATGTGGACGGGGTGACCCACCACATCCACGAGAGAAGGAAGGGATTTGGGCAGAGACCAGAGAGGCACTGGGTTCCTTCTGCTGTCCGTACGCTCCCAACAACCCTCAGGGGGAGGCCTGGACCCCCACTTCCCATCCTGTCCCCGGCAGACAGTCCCAGGCTCTGCGTCTCAGATGCTGCCCCTGTCCCCAGCCCCCGTTGGCTGGGCTCACAGGCTCTCTCCTCTCTCCTTCCTTCTCCTGGGGGACCCCCCTCCCCTCCCTCCCCCCTTCCCCTCCCCCCTCCCCTCCCCCCTCCTTTCAGGAGCATAATGAGTTTGATAAGAAATTGTCTCGTTAACAGGATTAGCCACGGGAATCTCTGGTCCCCTCCCCTTCATGCTATAATGCTCCTGTCTCCTTTCCTGTAATTTTCTTCTGCCATCACGGGCTCCGGACCACCTCGGGGAGATTAATTCCTACTTGTTCTTTGATCGTGTAACTGCTGATTTGCCTGTGGATATCTTCCACGCCTGGGCACCCTGTTTTTTTTTGTTTTTGTTTTTTGCTGCCGCTGCTGTTTTCAGTCCCCACCCCAACACCTCCCCCGCCACCCCCCACCGCACCCCTGCTTTGGCAGTGCTGGGAGTAGCAACTGCCTCCAAGCTGCATTCCCCGGAGACACACAGGGCTGAAACATGCGCTTCAAGCCAAGAAGCCAAAAAGCAACACTGGACTGGAGAGATAGTGCAGCGGGTAAGGCCTTTCATCTGGCCAACCCGAGTTCCACTCACGGCACCCCCAGATACCCCCCAGCCCTGCCAGGAGGGATGCCTAAGTGCTGAGCCAGAAATAAGCTCTGAGCACCACTGGGTGTGACCCTGAAACAAAGTTAAAAAAAAAAAAAAGCAAAACTGACTTCCAGACTTGGTCACGTGGGAGAGGGGTTGGGTGGGAGGCAGGGATCTGTGGGACCTTCGGAGACTTGGAATGGCCCAGGACACAGACGGTGTGTGCGGCAGATCCCAGACACACAGGGGACAGCTAGCCCCCTGAACTCTGTGTCACTGGAGAATCAGGAGTAAAATCCAGCTGGGCCTGGGGCCGGAGAGATCAGACAGGGGTTAAAGCTCTTGCTTTGCACATGACCAACCTCGGCTCAACCCCCAGAGCTCTTCCAGGAGTGATCCCTGAGCACTGGGCCAGACATGAGCCCTGAGCACCTCCAGGTGTGGACCCCATCAAGAAACAAATGAGTACAACTGGGGTACAGGTGATGGAGTGGACCTCAGTGGGCACTGCCCATTCCCCAGCTGCATCCCCTCCCCCCAGGCCCCGAGGCTCTAGAGAGGAGCCTTGGCACTGAGGCTGGCAGGACCCAGACCCGTGGCACAAATGCCACCTGCCCTGCAGTCAGATCCTCACTGTTCTCTGCACATCAGGGTCTGCTATGTGCGGCGGCATTGAGAGGGTGCGGCCCCACTGCCAGGGGGCGGCCTGTGATAGATGCTCAATTTGTGCCTGTTGCCCCTTTTGACTGAGCTGGAGCAATAGTACAGTGGTAGGGCATTTGCCTAGCACTTGGCCAGCCCAGCTGACCTGGGTTCAATTCCTCCGCCCCTCTCGGAGGGCCCGGCAAGCTACCGAGAGTATCTTGCCCGCACAGCAGAGCCTGGAAAGCTCCCCGTGACGTATTCGATATGCCAAACACAGTAACGACAAGTCTCACAATGGAGATGTTACTGGGCCTGCTCAAGCAAATCGATGAACAACGGGAGGACAGTGCTACAGTGCCCCTTTCGAAAGCTCTTCAAGACTAAAATTAGCTGGTGGGGGGGGGTTTCACAGTTCTTCAAACTTGACCCTCCAATTTGGCTTCCACCTGGAGTGACTCTCGCCACTGTTTTGTGTTTTTTTTTTTTTTTTTTTATAAAACTGGTCCTCTCTCCTGGGCCCCTCTGACATACTCTCAGGACTTCTGCAGGGCAGGCCCTGCGGCCTTCCAGCCCCAAACATTGGTCATCATTTGGGTAGGAGGAAGGACCAAGAGTCATGCTCCCTGGCTGACTATGTTTGGCTGACTTCTGGAGGTCATGCTCCCAGGCTGCTCATGGCCTGAGACAGACCCAGACTCAGGGTCAACAGGGTCCACGTGTCCAGGGCAAGGCCAGTGCCTGGCGGGGCTCACGATGAGATTGCTGGGGTCAGAGGAGGCGGGGCTGGAGCCTCCTGTGCATACAGTTTTGTGACCAACCACTTAGAAAGCATCCGAGTGAGAGGTGGGAAACTGCACTTGTTGGGGCTGGAGTGATAGCACAGCAGGTAGGGCGTTTGCCTTGCACATGGCCAACCTGGGTTCGATTCCCAGCATCCCATATGTTCCCCTGAGCACCTCCAGGAATAATTCCTGAGTGCATGAGCCAGGAGTAACCCCTGTGCATCACTGGGTGTGACCCCAAAAGAAGGAAAGAAAGAAACTACACTTGTCTGGTGCATGAGCTCAGAACCCCAAGTGTCACAGGGGGTGGGGAGGCAGGATTGTTCCCCGCCTGGTGGGACCAGGTCTGTATGGAGCTGGGGGTGGAGTGGGGGAGGGGACCCGGCTGCAGAGTAGGGCAGGATTTTCTGGGAACACACCCCCAACACAGACCTGGGTCCCTGGGCACCTGGCTGGGGAGCTGCCCCCGGCCCGACTCTCAGTGGATGCTTGTACAGATGCAGATGGCTTGTGGCATCAGGGGGCATTGGGCCTCCTGGTGAGCAGTGTGTGTTGGGGGTCTGGGTTCAAGTCCCGGTGGCCTTGTGTTTGAGCCAGAGACCTAGGGAGGTGTGTGACTCAGTAGGAGCCCCCCACTCCCGGCTTATCTGTCAGGGGCATCAGGACAGTGGCCAGGACAGTGGCAGCTGCCCCATTCCAGGATCTGCCTTACCCGTTCGCTCCCACCTGGGCCGAACCAGAGGCTACAGAGAAAGACGGACCTAGAAGGTTCTCTTGACCCACGGGGGCTCCGGTCACTCGTGGGGATTCTCTCCTCTCCACAGCATATGAGCAGCATGGGGGTGCACGGGAAGTGCAGAGTGGGCTTGGGGGACAGTCTTGTCGCCCCCTGGGCCCAGAACACCCCCCAAGCCAGTCGCCACCGTGTCCTTTAGGCCTCTCCCCTGCTGGAAACACTCAGCCGGCTCCGTCATTCACCCCTGACTCCACCCTCCCTGTCACCAGAGGGGCAGGAAAGAACGGTGGCAGAGGAGTTACGAGCACTGAAAGCTGAGCACTGAAGGCCGAGCACTGAGAGATGAGCACTGAAGGCTGAGCACTAAAAGCTGCCACTGAGTGTCCAGAGCCCTCAGGGTGGGGTGGGGGGGTCGCTCCATGCTGCCCTCCCGGTTTGGGGGCTGAGGCTGCAGGACTCCCAGCTACTGACCCGTAGGGCTACAGTGTGTCCCTGCCCCAGCCCAGGTGTCCCCACCCCGTGGCCCCCTTCCGGCCCCACTGTCTATTGGGGGTACAAGAGTGGCTCCCAGAGTGCCTTAGGAATTGCCCACCTCAGAGCAGGGGACAGGCCTGGAGCAGGTGCCTGAACGGGCTGGAGGGGTGCTGTGGAGTCTGCGTTAGTGGCCGCTCAGGGGAGCTTCCAGAGAGACGGCCATGTGGGGGGCACAGCGGAGGACACCCCGGGGGACCGGCCTGGCCCCAGCGTGCCGTCGGGCTGGGCTTCCTCTGAGCCAGGCTGCCTCCTCTCTTGGGAACCCGTGAGGCTCCTGCAGGGTAGGGGTCCGGCCCGAGGGCAAGCCTTAACCCCATGCCGGCGGCCCCGAGGCGTTGCCCGGGGGAGGGCGGGTGCCAGGCCCTTGATGACTTGGAATCCACCTCACCCCAGGCGCATGGACTGGGCTGAGCCCGGAGGTTGCCGCCACCGGAGGTATGGAGAGAGGCAGGAAGGCCGAGCTCTGGGGGACCGAGGGGACCGGCCTGGCTGGACACAGGTCATCAAGGGAGCCAAGAGAAGCGCGTTGGTCTCAGCTTGGCCCGTGTCCACTTGAGGGGACCGAGAGGCTTGTGATGACTGGGGTGGGCCACGTGGACGCAGAAGGACACCACTTCCTCCCCCGTGTGGTTCCGAAAGCCCCCTCCCAGGGAGAGAAAGCCCTGACTTTCGCCGCGGCCGTAAGGAGCAGCAACAGGGTGGGGGGCATTCAGAGAGGGACAGAGGGGCCCCCCAGAGATGTGAGCAAAGCCAGGCTGCTGCCACCTGCACCCCAGGCCCCGGGGCCCGCTCCCCGTGACCGCCTGGCTACTGGGGGTCTGCGGAAGCTGGGCAGCTTTCCCGAATGGTGATAACAGTTATTTCCATTACCCCGGGGGCCGCTGATCCATAGAGCCAGGAGCGCCCCCAGTGAGGGAGAGAAAAGTAGGGGCGGGGGTGAGGGGGGGCTCCTGGGAGGGCTGGAGGCGCCCGGCTGGGCTCTGCCAGGCGCTGCCATGTGCGGGGAAGAAAGAGGCCCCTTTTCAGCACCCTGTTATTATGGCGTCTTGTTTTCATAGTTTGTTCAACAAACCTCTCTCCCTCTCCCCGCCAAGCCCCTCGCTCGCGCTCTCTCTCTCTTTCTCTCTCTCTTTTTTTTCATCTTCCTCTCTCAGCAAATCCATTTAAATGCAATTCTATTCTTAAAGCGCCCCTCTCATGCATGTCTAATGAATGTCAGGGAAACGCTATTACAATGGGGCTGAGGAGGATCCCATCCGCAGTGTGTGTACAAGTCATTTGAAAGGAAGCCTGGGAGTGCTCCAGTTTTATTACAGCATAATTAGAAATAAAATCTTGTTGCAATAGGAGAATGAGAGATGTGTGCTAATCCTGTACTAGAGAAAAGATAGAGCTGTCTTTAGAAGAAAGGAGCAGAGAGAGAAAGAGACGGGGGGGGGCGCCTGTCCCTCCTGCTGTGACCCCACCCTGCCCCCCTCTAGACCATCCTCCCGCCCCCCCAGCCCCCACTTCCTCCTGCACAGTGCAGTACCCCTTCCAGATCTCAGGGACCCTGGACAGTCATCCCACCCCCACTGCCAACCCGTGCCCTGGCCCCTGCTCTGAGGTCAGTCCCCGTCGGGAGGTGAGGGGTCCGTCCACATGGCTCAGCTCACAGGGGTGAGGTTGGAGCAGACCCCCGCAACTTTTTCTTATGAGAATGGGACAGTCCTGCACCCGGAAGCTCTCATGGCCTTCACCGGATCCTCGATCTTTACCCCCGAGTGCCCTGTCTATGTCGGGCACGCCTCACTCCCCCCACCCCGCCCCCCTGGGACCGCTCAATTCTGGCCCAAGCAGCTGGCGGGTGTGGGCCGGTGTCCTCCAACTGCGGTGGTCTGAGCTCAGGACTCAGGGCAGGAGCAGAGACTTGCTGGACCCCAGGGTCCTGGGCGCCCAGGACCGCCTCCCAACCCACTCGTGCCCCGGTCTCTGCACCCCATGACACCCCCACCCCCACGCCCTCTCTCCTGGCCCACCTGGTGACCATCAGGGCCACCTCCCCACCTCTCCCAGGGTCCCCCGTGGTTTGCCCCTATACTAGCACTTCTTTTTTTAAATTTTGTTTTGGGGCCACACCTAGTGGTGCTCAGAGATCACTCTTGGCAGTGCTCGGGCACCATGGAGGAGGCTGAGGGATCCAACCAGGATCAGCCCCGGGCATGGCAAGCACCTGACCCCCTCCACTCTGCCCAAATCAAACGCCACGTGTCCTCAGAGCCTCCTTGGCTCAGCAGTGGTGAGGAGTGTCCCCGCTGGGAAGGTGCTCAGGAGTGGGTTCATTGGGCAGGCTCCCTGGAGGAGGCATGTTCAGATCCGGGCTGAGAAACCTCTCTGCGTTGTTCCGGTCCTAACCAGCAAAACGGGGAGGAAACTGCCTTGAAGGGCCGACAGGTCGTTTAGGAAATGTGTAGCCGGAACCTGACTGGGGACTGGCAAGGCTTCCCCCATGGGGCAAAATGGAAGCCCCGCCCCAACCACACACACACACACACACACACACACACACACACACACACAGAGAGCAAGGGGCAGGAGCCGTAGCACCATGAGGTCTGGAAGGCTCAGTGACCCTCCTTCCCTCTACCCTGCACCTCCGCCACCCTGCAAGCACCCTCATGTCTTCTTCTCTGGGAAAACCGCCTCCTCCATGCAGGCCTCTGGGGTGCTCAGGAAGCCTGGATATCTGCACTTTCTCTCTCTGGGCCCGGCATTCTGACCTCCCGGAAGAGAGACACGGTGCTGCTGCGGCTTATGGGGCGCCTGGCAGAGCCCCCAGGTCACGGGGGTGGAGTGGGGAAGGGGGAATATTCTCTCTCCCCTGGCTGTTGGGGAGGAAGTGGAGGTAATTTGCGCCGAGTCAGATTGGGGGGCAGGGGAGAACCTCCTCTCCCTTGGCCTCACGTGCCCAGAAGGGGTCACATATGGGGGTTAACATGTGTGGAACCTGCTTTGGAGTGGGGGGGGGTCTCCAGCGGAACCCGGCAGCCCCCTGGGACAAAGCCTCAATTGCTGGCTCCGAGTTCCGGCAGGAGAAGTGCGGCCCCGAGGGGACTGTCGTGTCATCCTCATGCGCAGTGACAGGGCAGGCGCTCCTTTCACCCCACTACACCCCACCCTGATTGCACATCTCGTCACCCCCAGAGCCCAAGCCGCAGCCCTCGAGGGTCTCTCCAGGACTCTTCAAGCTCCGGAGGTGACCTGACACACAGCCAGCCCCCGCCTCCTGCACCGGAAGCAAAGGCCTGAGGGCTGGGCTTCCTGTGTCCCCCCACTCCTTGGGGAATCGTCCCACAGCTTCCGGGTCAGGCAGTGCAGGGGGAGGACTCAGCCCTCTCCACTACCTCCAGCTGCCTCGGGGCACCGCCCCAGGCTCCTCTCCCTCGAGGGACCCTCCTTTATGGGGTGTGGGAGGCTGTCCAGCACGGGGCAGGGAGCCCTTGCTCCACCCTCGACAGCCCTGATGCTGCAGTGCTCAGACCCAGCGCTGTGGAGGGACTCGGGGCCGCAGCGGGGAAGGAATCGGGGTGTAGACAAGCCCGCGCTCCAGCCCCGGGAGCAACCCCCTGCCCATCAGCCCTTCTGTGCCCTCTACCCTCTACTGACTCCCACCAAGCCCCCTCACCCCCTTCCCCAGACCCCCCAGTGCTGATGGTCACGCGGGTCATCACAGAGGGTGGCGGTGAGGTGGCAGAGGCAGGGCTGAGTTCCAGGCCTGGGGACTCTCCATCATCACCGCATCCATGGGCTCCAACAGAAGCCCAAGGGGGAGCCACCTCCTCTGGGGGTGCAGGGGCCACCCCCCCACAGTGCTGCTCTCCACACTCACGGATCACTTCCGGTAGCCATGCCCATCATCCTCCAGTGGTTGGCACCACGCAAGGCAGGCGCCCTTCCCATTGCAACCCCCTGCGCCCTTCCTTGAGGGAGTGAAAAGCTATTGCCAGAGGCTCGGGCAGAGGCAACCCTTGTGCCCTCATGTCCTCACAGACCTCTCAGAGCATCTCCGGCTCAATCCCAAGGTACACCAGGGCCAGTGCCCTCATTAGTGGTGTTGCTTTGAGGGCTTGTGTCCCCTCCCTGCACCTTGGTTCGTAGTTGATCCACAGATTCGCTCCAAGGGGGGGGGGCGGGGCGTATGGATCGAAGGGAGACTCTGGGCCTGGCACATAACAGGTGCTCAAGAAACACTGGGGTTTTCTTGAGGAGGCGGCGGCGGCTGCCCAGGGTCAGGGAGTAGAGGGTGGAGTCACACACAGCCACGGACCTCTGTCGCCATCCAACATCCCGCACTGAGACCCCACATCCTCTGAGGCGAGCCCGGCTGCACCTCGAATCCTGCCCAGCGTCCTCGTGTGAGCACCTAAGGGACTTCCATTGGACACCCCCCCTCTTGGGGACACTACGGGCAGGGAGGAGCAGTTGTCACTGACTCCAGATGGACCAAAGTCCTTCGTGCCCCGACTCCCCAGTTATGGGGTCAACCAGGGAGTGACCCCGGAGGCCCCTTTCCAAATGGACTTGGCCATGCTAGAGTTCCTCCTGCTGACCTGGGCCTCCGGGGACGGGACCCCAGGGGTGGCTGGTCCCATCGGGGTGCAGCGCTGTCCCCTGCCCCCGGAATATCCCCCCCGCCATCCGGCAACACCACTTCCCCTCACCCCGCCGCCGGCGGCCACTCCCGGCACCGCACAGCCCGCTGCCGCTCGGGCTCCCCAGTGGGCCCCATCATCTCATCCTCATCAAACATGCAGCTCTGTTGTCACACAAGCCCCCCCAGAGGGACGCACATAATACCCCTGATTTCTCCTCCCCACCCCGCACCCCCCAGCCTCGGCCTGCCTTTGTTTCCGGAGGAGCCATGTCTGGAAATGTTGCTGCAATTAAATATGCACAGCGCAGGGGAGGGGGGAAATGAGGACAATGAAGGAAGTGAAACATCAGACGCAGCAGCTGCTGGTTGCCATGGAAACCCAGCTCCCACCACCGCCACCGGCCGCACCCCCTTCCCGGCTCCAGATGCCACTTGGGCCCCTGCGCCGAGGTCCTGGGGTGCTGGGCACCGTGCTGTCCCAGGGGCCTGGGTGCCGCTGGGCTCGGTGTGGGGGAGCTGCTCTTCCTCTTGACCCCACCCCCACCCCCACTTCCTCCTGGTACTTCAGCGGAGCAGCTGCCCCCTCCACCTCACCCTGGCAGTGCCACTCCGGAAACAAAGTCCCAGGCCCTGGCACCCTTGGCTGGGCTCAGACACCTTGGCCTCAAGGCAGTTTGGAGGAGCAAAACCTTTTGGAGGGGACTTCCCTTGCGTCCCCGCTGCAGGGCGTGGCTCCCACCCCTTCCACATCCAGGGGGTGTCGGCACATGCCTGCGTGAGTGCTGCCAGGAAGGGCAGGGGTCCGTGGTCCAGGGGACCCTGGTGCACACATCTGGAGCAGGGTACCCTGAAATGCACCTTAGCAGGGAGCCAGGTGTGGCCCCCGAGCTGGCCCAGAGCCTGTGTGCAGTGGGCAGAACCTGAGCTCCTTCCCCTTGGGCAGGGGCTGGTCAAGGCAGCTCTGCTCAGCCAGCCAGGTAAGGTCCCCACCACTGACCACATGCCCCCTACAAAGATGTGCGGGAAGGAGGGGGAAGAATAAATGCAGACCAAGCAATGTGCGTTAGAAAGCCAGGCAGACGCCGCCTGAGGATGTTATCTGAACCCCTGTGAAATCAATAGTGATTAAAAGTTAAAGTCCAGGTGGGGCAGATCAGAGAGATAGAACAGTGTGGAGCGCACTTGCCCTGCAGGTGACTAGCTCAGGTTGGATCCCCAGCACCCCATGGGGTCCCCTGAGCCCACCAGGAGCGATCCCTGAGCACAGAGCCGGGAGCGATCCCTGAGCACTGATGGGTGTGTCCCCCAAACAAAGCAAAACTTCATTTAAAAAGCAGGTCCATGGGGCTGGAGCAATAGCACAGCTGGTAGGGCATTTATTTGCCTTGCACGTGGCTGACCTAGGTTCAATTCCCAGCATCCCGTATGGTCCCCTGAGCGCTGCCAGGAGTAATTCCTGAGTGCAGAGCCAGGAGTAACCCCTGAGCATTGCTAGGCATGACCTAAAAAGCATAAATAAATAAATAAATAAATAAATAAATAAATAAATAAATAAATATAAAAAATAAAATAAAAATCAAGTCCTGGTCCGCTTCACTCGCAAGAAAGGCGGGCAGGGATGGGGTTGGCAGTGGGAGGGAGGGCGTCGGGGATGAGGGATGGGAGGTTTCCCTAGAACTGTCCACAGGGTCAGCACTGCCCCTGAGGTGGCTCAAGGAGAGCCTGGGAGGAAGTGGCAGCCCTCGGCACTGGGCTGGGGGTGAGGCCGCATGGGGCCCGTCCCTGGAGATGGTCGCAGGAAGGCCGCGTGACTTTGCCAGCGTGAGGGCCATGTGCTTCTTGGCCTCTGGGCGTGCCCACTTTCCAGGTGCTGAGATGGACTTGATTGGGGTGTGGTGTAAGGGAACAGAGAGGGTGAGTGAGGATAGGAGGGGTCATACGGTCCAAAGGATGGATCTGAGGCGGGTGGGGCTCCCAGATGCTTCCTGCTGATGGGCTATCTGCTGATGCCACGTGTCCCGTGCGGGTGAGCACTGCCCTCTCCCCACCATCTTCGTTTCCCCTGGGTACCTCTGTGCTGACCAGTGCTCCCCACCCACAGGGGCAGTGGGAGCTGGGGGTCCCCTGCACCCACCCAAGGAGGCAGCCTCGCCCCAGAGGGCAAGCCAGGGCCTAGTTAGTTTCTCGGTCCGGCTGACTAGGACTTGGAAGGACCCTGCCATGGGCTCAAGCACCCCCCACCCCGCGCCCTGCTCCGTGTACACATCCCTGGTTCCTGTTCAGGGTTTGGCCTGACAGAGTCTGTCCCGCCGCTGAGTGTCACACCAGGTGCTCATCCGCACAGGGGTGCCCTCCCGCGCCCCCTACCCACCCCCCTGTCATGGAAACCTGGGACAGCTGAGCACAGCCAACCGGTGGGGACCCCTGGATCTCCCGGAGAGTCTTGACCTTGCCTCTGCCCACGTCCCCCGAGGGTGCCGCTTCGTCTCCTTCCTGGTTCCCCGGCACGCGTGACGGTGGGGCGGGCATGACTCCGACATCACTCCCCGAACACGGATGACAGTCGAGTGAGCCGGGCTGGGCTTTGGTTCCAGGGCAGAGGAAGAGCTGGGCCAGGGAGGGCCCGAGTGGGAGCTGCGAGACCTGGGCAGAGGTGGGGAGGGGGTGAGTGGGGGCTACGTGGCCTGAGCACTGCACCCAAGTCTCCACAAGCGTCTCTGCAAGGGGCAGGTGGTGGTATCAGACGCTTTCAGGACCAGTGAGCCATGGAGAGTCCCAGTGAGACTCGCCATGGCCCGGGAGCACTCCCTGTGGGCCAGACGGGGAGCTTTGCAGGCTAGTGCATCCACTTCAGGGCGGATCTTCTACAGCACCTTGCACAACTTGGGCTCAGAGAGGTCAAGTAACTCCCCCAGGAGTACCCAGCAGGCTTGGCGTAAAGCCAGCATTATCTGTGAAGTCCTGACGCATCTCCCTGCCCCAGCCAGGGGAGTGATGGCCTGTGTCCTGATTGTGTCTCCAGAAAACAGGTTTTTTATCACTGCCCACGGCGGGCTGTACATCTCCGACGTCCAGAAGGAGGACGCCCTGTCTACCTACCGCTGCATCACCAAGCACAAGTACAGCGGGGAGACACGGCAGAGCAACGGTGCCCGCCTCTCCGTGACAGGTAGGCCGGGATTCAGAGAGCCGGGGGGGGGGGGTGGCCACGGGAAGTGGGGGGAGTGGGCCTGGTCCCACCTGGCGTGGCGTGCAGGCGCCCATCCTCAGGGTTCTGCGTGTGCCCGCCTGGCTCCGGGAAAGACCAGAGGCCACAGATCCGACCTGCTGTGTCCGTCCAGCAGTGGGCAGCTGAGACGAACCATCCACTCCCTTGGTCTCTCCCGGCCTCCAGAAGTGCCTGGGCTCAGAAGGGGAGACGGGGAGGGACCCCGGGAACAGAGCTGCTAGGCTCTGTCCTGGCCCCGAGACCTCCTGCTCCCCGCTTGTCAGCAGACCTCAGCCTCCTGGTCTGGAAACCAGGAATCAGCTGAAGACCCCCCGGAGTGGCAGGGGGCCAGGGTGGGAACTGGAGAGATGGGGGGAGGGAGGCCGTGTGCAGCTATGCCACTGCGTCCCTGTGCCTCATGGCGGGCGAGGGCTTCACTCTTCCCCTCCGGGCCCTGGGGTGCTCAGTCAGGGATGTTTTCACGCCCAGTGGGGACTGTGCAGTGGGCCTGGTCTGGGGTTTGGTTTGAGTTCGGGCTTTTGGGTCGCAGCCGGCAGGGCTCAGGGCTCGCTCCTGCCTGGGCTCGGGGGGACTCTGAGTGGTGACGGGATCAAAGCTGGGTCAGTCACCGCAAAGCAGACGCCTTACCCACTGTCCATCTCTCTGACCCCAAGGGTCTGTGGTTCCCTTCTACAGGGTATCCACAGTTGGATTTCCTCGACGGTGGCCAACAAGATCCAGAGGCCACCCCAGGGCAGTCTCAGCCAGGAGCCAGGTCCCCAGGGTGCCCGAGCCCCCAGACTGAGGGGTTTTGGGGAGGCCTCCTGCCCCCCCCCACCCCACAGCCCTGCGCCTCGCAGTGCTGGGTCCCTGCAGGCTGTCGCCTGTGCCCGCACAGCACCCTAGTCCTGCGCCGGGTAATGAAAGAGCCTCTTTCCCTCGGAATTTAATTTCACGCCTGAGACTCGGTGATTAATCCCCTCCCCCGCCCTCCCTCGCCACCCCGTCGGCCCCTCTGCTTGTAAATTCTGCCGTGTGCCCTGGAATTTGTGTATTCTGCATCAATTAAGTGTCGCATTGAGTAATTCTTCTCTGGCACTGGGTTTGTTTATCCCAACCCTTCCCTCGAGAGGTGGGGGTGAGAGGCCGAGGAGCCGGCGGGAGCCAGCGGGCACCGGGGCCATCGTGGGCCCAGCTGCCGGGATGCTACATCCTTCAGGCACTTTGGCAGGAGGGTCTGTCGCCGTCTGCACCGCCCGCCAGTGCTGGGATCAAGAGGCAGCTCAGAGCCCCCCAAAAGTCAGGCAAGGATGCTCAGGCCAACTAGCACCTGAGTCCCCCTGGCTCCCCACCCCAGAAACCCTCCTTCTGACGTGCTCTGGGAGGTAGAGAGGGACAGAGACTTCTAGAATCTCTCGTCCAAAATGAACAGTTCTTCGCCCACGCCCCAACCAGGGAAAGTGCCTGAGGGCCCAAGAAACCGCAGGAGGGACCAGAGGCTGCTCTCAGCCTTCACTTCAGGAGGGATCAGAGGCGGCTCAGCGGTGGGGCCTGGCAGCTGTGAGGTCTGGGTTCCATCCCCAGCTCTCACAGGCATGCACACACATGCGCACACACATGCACACATGCTTACACACGCGTGCACACACTCACACACGTGCACGTGCATATACTTGCACACTGACACACACATTCACATGCACACACACTCAAATGCACACACTCATACACATTCATCCACATGCTCGCACACACATAGCACATGCGCACACATACGCGTGCACACGCTCACACACATGCACATGCATACACTCACACACTCACGTGCACACACTCAAATGCACACGCTCGTACACATTCATGCACATCCTCGCACACACATAGCACATGCGCACATATGCACATGCTCACATACGCATGCACACATGCGCACACATCTGCACAGGTACACTTCCACTCCCACGCAATTTCACACACATGTGCATCCTTTCACTCGCACTCACACATAAGCACTCACACACCCACATTCTCCCACATGTACACACAGTTTCACGCACCCTCGAATACATGCACTGCCACACTCACATTCTCCCCCACACACAAACCCTAGGTGTTGCTCACTCTGGGCCGCATTGAGCCTCTGCTCCTTCCTCACTTCATCCACCCACCCCGGGCTGGATGGGGCAACTCACCTCCTCTGCCTTCCAGATCCTGCCGAGTCCGTCCCCACCATCCTGGACGGCTTCCACTCCCAGGAGGTGAGGGCCGGCCTCACAGTGGAGCTGCCCTGCACGGCCTCCGGCTACCCGCTCCCGGCCATCCGCTGGCTGAAGGACGGCCGGCCCCTCCCGGCCGACAGCCGCTGGACCAAGCGCATCACAGGGCTGAGCATCAGTGCCCTGAGGGCTGAGGACAGCGGCGCCTACATCTGCGAGGTCACCAACACCTTCGGTTCTGCCGAGGTCACCGGCACCCTCACGGTGGTCGGTGAGTGTCAGAACCCTGTCCCTGTCCGGGAAGCCCTGAAGAGCCCGGGGTGCCAGATGGGAGGCGGTGCCCATCTCTGGCCAGCCTGGTTGGCGTCCAGGGAAAAGCGAGGGCTCAGAACTGAAGCAGCTGCCTTTGAGGTCTGGTGATTGGCTCTAGGTCAAGGAGCTCAACCTGGCCATCACCTCCCTGCACCTTCTGAAACTAGGGCTCATGGTCCCCACCCCCACCCCCACCCCTGCCTACCCACCATCTCCCCGAGGTCATAGGGTTTATTTCTTTTATTTGGGTTTGGGGGCCACATCTGGCGATGCTCAGGGGTTACTCCCGACTCTGCACTCAGGAATCACTCCTGGTGGTGCTTGGGGACCTAGAGCATGCTGGATGTTGAACCTGGATCAGCTGCATGAAAGGCAGGAGCCCTTCCCGCTGTACTATGGCTCCGGCCCCGAGGTCACAGGGTGATGGGACCATGTGGACTCACAGGCGTCATGGCGTGGTGGGGAAGCAGTGTCCGTGCTAAAGGAAGCAGCCCTGCTGTACATTCATTCACGTGGGCCTTGGGGGTCTTTAGCAATGATGGATCAACTATCCAATCAGAGCACTGACCATCAGCAAGCAGTAAGCCTTTTCTTTTGCTCCCTGCCCTGCCCCTTTGCCCCATCATCTTGGCTGGCATAGACCCGCTTCACGTGACCCTGACCCCAAAGAAGCTGAAGACGGGCATCGGCAGCACTGTCATCCTCTCGTGCGCGCTCATGGGCTCCCCAGAATTCTCCATCCGCTGGTACCGCAACACAGAGCTGCTGAGGCCTGACGAGGCCGTGTCCATCCGTGGGCTCAGCAACGAGACTCTGCTCATCGCATCTGCCCAGAAGAGCCACTCTGGAGCCTACCAGTGCTTTGCTACCCGCAAGGCCCAGACAGCCCAGGACTTCGCCATTATTGTACTGGAGGGTGAGCTGGGGTGACCAGAGTCCAATATGGGGGTGGGCTCCAGACCCCCCAGAGCCCCACCAAGAGGTGCCAGCCCAGGTTCCCCCATTTCCCCAGCTGCCGAGATGGGGGAACAGTGAGGAGAATGCTGTGGTTCAGCTTGCCAGGCAGACACCTTCCTCACCTCCCCTAGTTGGAGTGGAGAGCATGGTTGATTGGTTGTTGATTGGTTGTTGGTTATTGGTTGTTGGTGGTTGGCTGGTTTATTACTGGTTGGTTATTGATTGGTTGGTGGTTGGTTGTTGATTGGTTGGTTGGCTGTTCATTGTTTGGTTGGTTTGTTGGCTTGGTGGTTGGATGGTTGAGTGGTTGTTTGTTGTTTCTTGGTTATTGGCTCATTGGTTGTTGGCTGGTTGTTTGGTTGGTTTGTTGGCTTGATGGTTGGTTGAGTAGTTGTTGATTGTTGGTTATTGTCTCATTGATTGTTGGCTGGTTCTTTGATTGTTTTGTTGGCTTGGTGGTTTGTTGGTTGAGTGGTTGTTTGTTGGTTATTGGATCATTGATTGTTGGCTGGTTCTTTGGTTGGTTAGTTGGTTGATTGGTGATTGGGTAGTTGGTGTGTTGGTGTTTGTTGTTGAGTTGTTGGTTGTTTGGCTGGTTGTTGATGCTTGATTGTTGGCTGGGTGGTTGGTTGGTTGGTGTTTGGTTAGTTGGTTTGTTTGTGGTTGGTTGGTTGGTGAGTGGTTGGTTGTTGTGGTTGGTTGTTAGATAGTTGGTTAATTAGTAGGTGGTTGGTTAGTTGGATTATTGTTTGGTGGCTGGTTGATTGGCTAGTTGGTGGTTGAGTGGTTGGTTAGTTGGATTGTTGTTGGTTGTTGGATGGTTGGTTGGTTGGTGTTCGGTTAGTTCGTTTGTTGGTGGTTGGTTGTTGAGTGATTGGTTGTTGATTGGTTGGTTGGTTGTTGACTGGTTTGTTGGTTGATAAGTTGATTGGTTAATTGATTATTTGGTGGTTGGTTGGTTTTTGGTTGTTAGTTAGTTGGTTTTTTGGTGGCTGGTCGTAGCTTGTTGGTTGGTTGTTGACTAGTTGGTTGTTGGTTGATTAGTTGGTTGGTTAATTGATTGGTTAACAGAATGTTTAAAAGAGCTTTTCAGTCCTCTCTGGTTGCTGACTGGTTGGTTGTTGGCTGGTTGTTTTGTTGGATTTTGGTTAGTTGTATGGTTAGTTTGGGGTTGGCTTGTTATTTAATAGGCTAGGAAAATAGGGACTGTGGGCCCTGACCCAACTGCATATCCCTGCTTCAGAGCTGCAGCCTGAATTCAGGCCTCTTAACCTTTATACTCTTGCCCCTGCCTCTGAAATTGCTAGTACGTCTCTATTAGAGGGCCCAAAGCTCAGTCCCCAGAGCTCTTCAATCCTCTCCCTCCCCGGCTTCTTCCCAGAAAACCCTGTTTCTTTTCTCTCCCTTTTCTGTTCCTTTCGTGGGGGGTGGGCACACCTGGTGGTCTTTGGGAACTATTCCCAAAACAGTGCTAAGGTTAGCTCCCAGCAGTCCTCAGGAACTATGCAGTGCTAGGGACTGAGCCCAGGCCTCCCACATACATAGTACCCAAGACACCAAACCCAGGATAGGCATGGGGATGCCCAGACTTCTGTGGGGGTGTCTAGACCACCATGTGTCAACTCTCCCAGCCTGAGAGCCCCATTCTGTGAGAGATGGGATGTAGGAGCGGCACCCACCGAACCTGGGCTCCCAGCACCACCCAAGGAGCACAGCAGCTGGCTCCACTGTTTGAAGTATGTCCCGCTCACCCTGGGGCCCTTCATCTGAACCTCGCCTCACTGAAGTCTCTGTGCTCCCGGGGCACCAGCCCTGGCCCAGCAGCGGTGCCACACTCTCGCAGCCTTGCTTCTCCTCTGAGCGGGAGAAAGCTGAAAGTTAGCCAGCAGGCGCAGAAACACGGGGACAGGAGGCCAGGGAGGCCATGGGGGGAGGGGGCAAAGGTAGCCACACTGCAGGACTGTCCCAGTTTGGCCAGGAACCAAGCTCTCCTCTGGGCTCGATCTAAGGGTTCCCCCCCAGTGGGGCTGGGGGCCAGCTGCCTTTGTTATGAGCTCTTTGAGGCCAGCAGCTGCCCCGTTACTCCCCCTTCTTCCCTGGCTTCTGCCTTCACTTTTTGAACATGTAATGCCAGTCACACCCTTTACAGAGTGGGGGTCTGTCCAGTGTCCAAAATCCACACGGGGAGGCACGGCCGGCAGTTCTGGCCAGGGTTATGAGTCATCCAGGGCTCATGCCACCCCAGACCTTGCCACACTGACTCTAGCTTCAGATTCTGTGTCCGGGGCTGCCATTCCTCCTGATGCTGGACTCGTGAGCCCAGATGCTGCCGGTGCGCCTCAGAGGCTGAGCGTGGCGTGCATGTGCTAATAGGGGAGGGGGAGATGGGCCAGGAGCAGGGTCGGGAGCTCCACCAGGGCCTCCTGGAGTGCAGGCATTGATTTTCCCTCATGGCCCAGTGATGAGTCAGGGGCTCACAATCCCCATTTACTCCATCCTCCAAAAACAAGAATCAAAGGCACCCGCAAGGTTAAGTAACTTACCCAAAGACACACAGCACAGGGGTCCCATCCATGGAGTCTCTGCATCCCCACCCTGGGATGTTTGGCCGAGACTTGGAGATAGCACCGCCCTGGCTCTTTATCTAAGGGTTATTTCTATTACCGCCTCCTCCTCTGGTGGGGTGGGGGGCCTGGAGCTCGGGACAGCCTCCGCCACGCGGTCCTGATGGGGGAATCCTTGCTCCCTGCAGATGGCACGCCCCGCATCGTCTCGTCCTTCAGTGAGAAGGTGGTCAACCCTGGGGAGCAGTTCTCACTGATGTGTGCGGCCAAGGGTGCCCCGCCCCCCACCGTCACCTGGGCGCTGGACGATGAGCCCTTGGAGCGGGACAGCAGCCACCGCACCAGCCAGTTCACCATGTCGGACGGCACCACCATCAGCCACATGAACGTCACAGGCCCCCAGATCCGTGACGGGGGCGTGTACCGGTGCACGGCGCGGAACTCGGTGGGCAGTGCTGAGTACCAGGCGCGAATAAACGTAAGAGGTGCCTGTCTACATTTGAATCTCAGAATAGGCTTTTGAGTTCCTCTGCCATCTCTGTGGTTCCATCTTTCTCGTGGTGCTTATGTTATTTTGATTTTCGTGGCAGTGTCTCCTCACCTCCGCTCCCTCGGCGCTGCCCTCCCCAGTGCTTGCGTCTGGGTGTGTCTGTGCGCGTGCCTGTGCCTGTGTCCATGCGTGTGGCTATGCGTCCCTGTGCGTGTGTACATATGTGTGCATGCCTGTGCCTGTGTGTCTGTGTGCTCCTGTGCACGTGTACCTGTGTGTGCCTGTCTGTATACCTGTGCATGTGCTTGTGCATGTGTGCGTATGTTTGTGCATGGGCTTATGTCTGTGTCTGTGTCTATGTGCCCATGTGTAATCTGAGTGTGTGTGTCCATGTGTGTGTCTGTGCATCTGTGTCCATGTGTGTGCCTGTGCATGTGTCTGTGACTGTGTGTCCCTGTGTGTCTGAGCGTGTGTCCATTCATGTGAGTCTGTGTTTGTGCATGTATGTTTGTGTGTGCTGTGCGTGTATCTGTGCATGTACCTGTGCATGTGTGCATGTTTTCTGTGCATGTTCATCTGTGTGTGTGCACATGTGCATCTGTGTGTGCCTGCATGTGTGTCTGTGTCTGTTTGCCTGGGCGTGGGCGTGTGTGTGTGTGTGTGTGTGTGTGCCTGTGCATGTGTGCCCTCCCCCTCCTGCATTCAGACCTTCCCCCACACCCTGACTCCTCCCTGTCACCATCTCTCTGACCCCAGGTCACCACGCCCCTGCTAGTATCTACCCAAGGTCCAGGACGGAGGCCTGGGGCCAGACTTGCTCTGTGCTAGGAGTGATCCCCCAGGGTCTGTGCTTGCTGTGAACCCCCCCACCCGCAGCACCATCTCCCAAAGGCTCCAGGAGCCATAGCAGCCAGTGCCCCCAACACCCGCCCCCAAGGCCTGGCCCAGCAAGAGTAGGAGGCTGGAACTGGGGTGGGTGCCCCAAGTCTAGACTTTAAGAGCAGGGCTACCCCACAGCTGTGCTCTCGAAGTACAGCAGAGGGGACAGGCACATCTGGGCTCTTTGCAGCCTCTGCCTTTGCCACAGAGACACCCCTCTCCACGGCCCGTCCCAACCCCCTGAGAGTCACAGAAGCCAAACCACGGAGAAGAGCGACCCTAGGACAGCGCCAGCTGCCTGTGACTGACCGACGCCTCTGCCCCTCCTCTGCTCCCCCCTGCCTCCTGCCCAGGACCCCCCAGCATCCGGGCCATGAGGAACATCACGGCGGTGGCCGGGCGGGACACCCTGATCAACTGCAGAGTCATCGGCTACCCCTACTACTCCATCAAGTGGTACAAGGACGCGCTGCTGCTGCCCGACAACCACCGCCAGGTGGTGTTCGAGAACGGCACCCTGAAGCTCAGCGACGTGCAGAAGGGCATGGATGAAGGCGAGTACCTGTGCAGCGTGCTCATCCAGCCCCAGCTCTCCATCAGCCAGAGCGTGCATGTGGCCGTCAAAGGTGAGACTGGGCGGCCACGGTGGGGCGGAAGAGGCGGGGACCCAGGAATGGGCCGCCCGGGGATGCTCCTGAGCTCCGACCACCTGGGGAGGCGGGGCCTGAGTCCGTCCCTGGCTGCTGATTGGCTGACTCAACCAGAGACAGGATTGGCTGAGGCTTCCTGCCTCTCTTGCCACTCTGGCCCCAAAAGGTCCAGCACAGACCCTCTTCCCAGGCCCTCCGTGCCCGGGGACCTAGGGGGCCTGGATTTGGGTCTGGAGGGTGGTTCTTAGATTAGCCCTGGCGCCCTGGGTCAGACTGCAAATGTTGGGGACCCTATGAGTGCAGGCACAGATATGCAGCAGAGAGGGAAGGGGACTTGCTGGTGACGGGCGAACCCTGGCACCGTGCCGCTGAGAGCACCCAGACGTGCCCGAAGACACCTTGCAGGTGGGTGGGGTGCAGTGGGGTGGAGGCGGTGTGAGGGACAGATGCGCAGTCACCAGCCGGCCATGCCCAATGGGTGAGGGGTGCTCCCCAGCTCTGGAGGCTCAGCAGGAGGCTCTTTCCTCAGGCAGCTCTGAGACACAGAAAGCCTTTCTCTGGGATCCCCTGGGACCCGGGGAAATCCCAGGTCTAACCCTGGTGCTTTCTCAGCTCCCTGTTCCCTCCCTCCTCTCTGCTGAGAGAGAGGACGTGAGAGCCTGAGGTGGCTGGGGTGCCCTACCCTGTCCCTCAATGGCAGCCTGAGCAGGAAGAAAGCTTGCCCAGCCTCGAGGCTCCTGGGAAGGGGGCTGATGGGCTGAGCCTGGGGGGTCTGACCCGCGGGGTCCTCAGTCAGTCCCAGCGTCCTGGGGCATGAAGACAGGGAGGTGGATGTGCCTGGGGTCCAGCCCTGTGCGGGTGGGAGGTGAGGAAGTAGTGGGCTGTGGCCACCAGGACCCTGACTTCTCTCCTCCCTCCATTCACCCTCACGGTCCTCGGGGTCCCACGTCACAGGCGCCCAGCACCCCCACCCCACCGCAGAGAGGAGTGTCCCCCACTGGGAGTGCTTCCTGGGTGGGACTGACTGCCCGGGGGTCTCGGGGAACCCCGTGAATGGTGGTGGGGGGTCGTTTTCTTGGGCTTCTGGAGGTGGGACCCCTCTGGGTGTCCCCTCCTCTTTAGTCTCAGGCTGCTCTCAGACTCGGGGGCCAGACGCCACGAGCCTCGTGCTACCAGGAAGCTCACGCCTGGGGCCACAGCACACAGCCCGATGGCCAGAGTGTCCCCACCACCCCACCCCACCCCACACACACACACCCAGAAGCCGGCTGCCTGCCAATACGCATCTCTACTGTGTGCAGCCAGCCGGGAGTTTACTGTGTCAACAGCACATATGAAAACATCTGACCTTTGCTCCGCTCCCCTCACCCGCCGGCCCAGCAGGCATTTGGCTGGTGTGTCACCCGAAAAAAAATAAGGAAAGAACAGGACTCCAGCGGGCCCCCGAGCGCGAGGAACATCCTGCGAGCTGTCTCTGCTCATCAATTATTCAGCCCATTCAGGAGACGCCTCCCAGCCACCGAATCGGCTGCTGCCGGCTCAGCCCTGAGCTGCTGCGATTACAGGAGCCACCGGGCCCCCTGTCCGGGGAGAGTGGGGAGTGTGTGGGTGCTGTGAACAGGTGGAGGGAGTGTGTGTGTGTGTGTGTGTGTGTGTGTGTGTAGAAGGGAAGGAGTGTGTGTGTATTTGTACAGGAGGGAAGGAGTGTGTGTGTGTACAAGAGGAAGAAGTGTGAGTTTGTGTGTACAGGAGGGAAGGAGTGTGTGTGTACAAGAGGAAGAAGTGTGTGTGTGTGTGTGCAGGAGGGAAGGAGTGTGTGTGTGTACAGGAGGGAAGAAGTGTGTGTGTGTGTGTGTGTAGGAGGGAAGGAGTGTGTGTACAAGAGGAAGAATGTGTGTATATGAGGGAAGGAGTGTGTGTGTGTGTATGTATGGGAGGGAAGGAGCATGTGTGTACAAGAGGAAGAAGTGT
>JAOXYA010000041.1:6617779-6656403 GCA_028565675.1 Sorex palustris
GTGTATATGAGGGAAGGAGTGTGTGTGTGTGTATGTATGGGAGGGAAGGAGCATGTGTGTACAAGAGGAAGAAGTGTGTGTGTGTATAGGAGGGAAGGATTGTGTGTGAACAGGTGGAAGAAGTGTGTGTATACAGGAAGGAAGGAGTGTGTGTGAACAGGTGGAAGAAGTGTGTGTATACAGGAAGGAAGGAGTGTGTGTGTGTAGGAGGGAAGGAGTGTGTGTGTATTTATGTATAGGAGGGGAGGAGTATTTGTGTACAGGAGGGAAGGAGTGTGGGGTGTGTGTGTGTGTGTGTGTGAACAGGAGGAAGGAGTGTGTATACAGGATAGAAGTTATGCATGTGTGTGTGAGTGTGTATATGAGAACAGGCTGTGTGGTGTGTGTGTGTGTAGGAGAAGGAAAGGAGTGTGTGTGTACAGGAGGGAAGAGTGTGTTTTTGTGTGTGTGTGCTTATGTGTGTGAGAGCTCACAGCATAGAGAAGGCATTCATGAAACGTGTGTGTGTGTGTGTGTACAGGGAGACAGGCGTGTGTGCCGCGCATGTGGGACACACCCACTCTTCCTCAGCCACGGGTTCCAGAAGTGCCCCCTCGAAGGGCCTGGCCCCCCTCCCTGTCCAGGCTGGGCAGCAGCAGTGTTTGGTTGGGGCCTGCGCCCGCGCCACCCCCCTCATTAGCATGCACCCCACAGAAGCCGTCAGAGCTGATTATGAGCTGCAGCTTGATTAGCTGACGCGCTGTTCCAAGAGCGGCTCAGGGGGGTGAGGGGAGGAGCCCTGGGTGGGGAGCAAGGGCCCAGAATCTGGGGGAGGCAGGGTAGGGCCCCCGTGTGCTTAGCCGACGCCAAGCAGCAGAGCAGACGGGAGGACAGAAGGGGCAGGAGGAGGTGACACTGTGACGCCACTTGGGTCCCAGCCCTGTCCCCATGGGGACATGACTTCCTGGGCAGCAGAGGGACAAGCCAGGCTGCCCCAAGCCCCTCCTCCTGGACGTGCTCATAGTCCGGTGCATTTGCCAAATGTTAAGCTAAGAGCAGAGTCCACCAACACATGTGCGCATGCGTGCACAGCCCTGTACACGGTGCATCCTGTGTGCGTGCATCAGCGTGTGCTACAGGCCTATGCACACAACATGCGGGCATGAGTGGGTGCGGACCTGCTGGCACACGCCCCCATCCTCTCCCAAGCCCTGGGAGGTGGTGCCAAAGGGAATGTCGGCCCTGGGCCTACCTGGACCCAGCCAGGTCGGGGGGCTGAGGGGACAGAGGGGACACCGGCTCCCGGAGACGCTGGGCTGGGACACGCTTGACTGTCTTCTCTCACGCCTCCTTCACCCCGAGCTGCAGGGAAGGGAGCCTGAGTCTGGGTGTCCGGAGAGCTCGTTGGCAGAGAGGGAAGAGAAGCTCGTATAGATCCAACCTAGATTTGCTGTCTTTAGGGCCCCCCTGTCGCTGGAAAATAATGCAGCATAAAAGCCTCTCTGGGCACACGGGCTGAATGTTTAATTAACTACCAGGACAGCGCCGACTGCCTCCTCGGCGTGGGCTCGGTGTGGGAACGTCTCCATCTGCACATCTGAGCCCAGAGGGTCTCCGGGGTCCAGCCAGGGCTCGAGGTGCTTTCTATCCTACTCTGCGAGGCCAGGAGTCCGCAGAGGTGCCGGCTCCCTGCAGAGTGCCAGGGAAGATGACGAGTGCACACGCACACACACACATGTGCACACACCCTCCCTCCTGGTGCCCGTCCTCCTGCCCTCTCTGCTGTCTCCCACCCCATCGCCCTCTCGGCTCCAGGCACGCTGGGGAAGCAGGGAGCCTGCAGGAGACCCTCGCTCCTCCCCACAGTGAAAAGATGAGGCGTTTCCTCGGTCTGCGGGGTTCATAGAGTCAGCCACCTGGCCACATGCCTGCTATTGGCAGGGTGGGGGGTTGGAAGGAACCCGCCGGAAGTACGGGGGTGGGGAGCCACAACAGGGGGGGAGGGAACAGAATGCCCGCTGGTCCCGGGCAACGGTGCCCAAGAAGCTGCTGCCAGCAGCTTTGTTCCTCAGCAGAGAATCTGGGACGTGGCACCAACATCTCCCTATAGGGAGGAGACAGATGCTGGGTTGTGATGGAGACTGCGGGCCCCGTGCTCCCTCCCACTGCAGGCTCCGCCCCTCACCCCTGGCCCAGCACCCAGCACCCGGCATCCACACAAGCCCCTGACCTCGGCACACTTCCCTACACCTGCGGATGGAGCATCCACGACTCATCCAGAGGTTTCCTTTGTCATTGCGAGAGCAGATGCGGGCATAGCGGTGGGGGGAGGGCTTTGCCGTCTCATTTAGTGTTTGTCATTGTAAGGGCCACACCCAGTGAGCCCAGGAGCTTGGGCTCACCCCCATATTGAGTCTGAGTTGAGGAGACCGTGGAGCCAGGCATCAAACCCAGGGTCTCGCACCTGCAACTGTGCCACCCCGAGCCTGGTTGGCTATTTATACATTTTTCTTTCTTTTTTCTTTCTTTTTTTTTTTTTTTTTTTTTTTTTGGTTTTTGGTCTTTGGGCCACACCTGGCACTCAGGGCTGACTCCTGAGCTCAGGGATCACTCCTGGCAGGGCTCAGGGGAACATTTGGAATGCCGGGATCAAGCGTGGGTCACCCCTGTGCAAGGCCACTGTATTCTCCCTCCCACCCTTGTGTTTGCAAATTTAAACACAGTCCCCAGGGCAGGTCTCCTGGGAAGAGATGATTGGTTATGTACAGGCAGGAAGTGACGCATTGTCCTGGAGTATCTGCGTACCCCCACCTGGGTCTTGATGCATGCCGTTGCAGTGACTTGGTTTATCACCCCCATTTTGCAGGGGAGGCTGAGGGCTGGCTCACAGACACAACAGGAAGCTAGCAGGAAGCCTGGGATCTCCCCCCACCCCCACCCACCAACCCCACTCTGGACCTGGCTTTTGGTGAGGGGGGACATCTTCAGGCCCTAACTCCTCTGCCACCCTGCGTAGCAAATAAAATTTCCAGGTGCAGAAAAAGCCGAGCCTTAAAGCATTTCTGGGCGGGGGTGGGGTGGGGCGGGCCATCCTCCTGCAGCTCCCTGCGAAGAGCAAAGAGCGCTGTAAAGACTTAGTGGTGACCAGGCTGTGTCCCGGGAAATGCCAGGGCTCGGGGACACCCTTCAGGCTGGGGTTCACACTGCAGCATTGTCCCCTGATTGAGCAATTCCTGCAGGGACAGGCCCAGAACCCCGACCCCCGGGGAAGCTTTCCCTGGTGTAGACTCACACCTGGCTGGTGGGTGCCCCTGAGCCCTCAGCCGCCCTCACCTGCCCTCTGCAGTGCCATCACAGCTTCCCATCCTCTCCTGTTCTCCCTCCCGGCCAGGAGGCTCCCTCCTGTTGTTCTCCTGTTCCCTGAGGGACAGGGTTGCAGCTGTGGGATTCTGGGGGCAGCACTGCTCCCCAACCCGCACCTCCCACCCATGCCTGAGAGCAGGCTTGTCAATCACAGCATGATCCTTCCCGCCCCCTCCCAGGGGTGGAAGGGGGAGGGGAGCAAGTTGCCTGCCGCACTTCTCCGGGATTGGTCTGTCTCTCATGGGTCAGGCCTCCAGCCCAGGGAGTCCCCCAGAGAGTGGACGCTACTTTACTTCCATCGCCTGTCCTGGTGCTTCCTGAGACCAGAGAGAATGCAGCATAGCGGCCGTGGGCCAGTCCCTCAGCCCATATGCTTCCTGGGCCATCCGGGTCCTTGAACTCGGGGGACTGCCAGCTCCCAATGAGGTGCCTCCAACCCGTGCCCTGAGCCGAGCTCCCCGACCCCGTCGGGGGTGGCGAGGAGGGGGGATGCTGTTCCGACCCCTTCGAGCTCCAGGCGCCTCTCTCTGCCGTCATCTCCTCTCCCCGGCCCACACTGCGCGGAGTGCCTTCCCCGGCAGGCATTTCATAAATATTAGATGAATTGGTTAATTAATGAATGAACCTGCCTGAGTCACTCGCGCGTGCTTCGCTAAGCCCCTCCTTGCCGAGGGAACCGGGCTGCCCCCGCCCGCCCAAGCAGAGCCTCTTCCTGCTCTCGCCCTCCCCACGCCTCCCCCCTCCCCCCTTCACCCTCAGCAGCAGGTGCTCAAAGACCCACCTGACTCCCGGCCCTCCTGGCTGTGCCCTCGTCACCTCTGCCACCCCTCACGCCCACCCCAGTAAGCACAGTAAGGTCCTAACTCCGACCCAAGGCAGAAGCCAGGGAGAGATCCCGCCCCCAAACTGCACCCAGGGGAGTGATGTTTGCAGCACCCCGAGGATCGGCACACACCCCCTCTTCCTCCGTTTGTGCTCCCCTACTCCCTCCTGGGGTGACTCCCCACCCACCCAGGATGGTTTCTGCTGAAGCTTGGGAGGGGTTCCCTACCCTTCTCCTGGTCAGACAACCTAGTGTCTGCCCCCAGGAGCTCCCGATTCCCAGGGGAGCTGATGGCACCATCCCTCCACCCACCCCAATACCACATGACAAATGCCATGGTCTCCAGGGTGGGTGCTGCAGGGGGAGGCAGGCTTCCTGGAGGAGGTGGCATGAGCACAGGGACTGAGAAGGAAGGGTCTCAGTGGCAGCAAGCAACAGAGTGACAGGTGGGTGTCTGCCATGGCTCCATCCCCAAGTCCCAGAAGGGCAGGGGTGAGACTCCAGGGGCATCGCGCCTGCCCTGCATGTCCGAAACCCTGAGGCTCGTCCCGGGCACTGCATGGGCTCACTGCACACCTCTGCATGTGGCCCTGGTGCCCCCCCTCACCCCATTCAGAGCACTGCCCACAGGGCCCAGCATCCCCGAGAGAGGCTCTGGGCCCCCTGCTGTCCTGAGGGTGGCCCCTGCCAAGAGACAAACCTCAAAGAGGCTGCATCTGCCAAGACACCAAGACAGGGCACCCCCAGCATCGGGCAAAGGAAGCCTGGGGAAAACTGGTGCAGGCACGGAGCCGTAAGGCTCCAGATAAACCCCCGACACGTGCTTGGGACCCCGTCCTGGGAGAAGGGCCCCGGCCAGTGGGATACAGCAGTCAGAGATGGGAGAGACCACACACCACCCCTGAATCTGTGAGCACTGGAGATCAGGATTGGGGTAAGGGGTCTGAAGCCGATGGTGGAAGGGATGGAGTGGTGCCCAGCTCTGCTTCCCAGACTGGTGTCCACTCAGAACAGAGGTCCGGGTCACGGGGGTCAGCTGCATCCCGGACAAAGACAGCGCCTCTCCTGAAGGCGCCCCAGCCCTGGAGCAGGGTCCCCGGATGGCGGCCAGAACTTTCGGAAGCTCACCAATAGCTTCTCCCTGACCATCCCCTACCAAGCTCCCAGAAGTGCTGGGGGGGTGGCAGGGACTGTGGGCATGCCCAGGACGTCACCGTCCCTTTGGGTGGGCCCTGGGTGGGGGTTCGCGGGCTCTGTGGAGCCTGGAGGCAGGCGAGGGCAGTGCCCAGCCTTGTAATTCAATTATTCGACTGCAGAAAGGACATCTCATCTACTGGGTGCTCATCCTTGTTAAACTAATTGTCTGTCTCCTTCTCCCTTCTCCCCCACTCGCGGGGGAAGCCGCCGCCGCCTAATTGAGTTATCATAAAAATAATGGCTGATGCTCCAGCCAGGGCCGGGCACCAGAATTCCACTCAGCCTGGCAGCCTGGGCTCCAGACAGGCCCTCGGGGGCTGCGATGTGGGCGGCAGGCAGGGGCCAGGGACCTCTGCTCTGGGATGCTGGCCCCCGGGGCTGCTCAATTCAGGACAGGCCTGTGGCGAGCCCGCCGGACGGCCTAGGGAAGAAAGCTTGAACTCAGCGCAGTCTGCACCAGCTGCATCTCTTTCCTGCCCCCTCTAAGCCCTGAAAAGGGGCCCCCTTGGCTTGTATCCCCCCCAGGGTCTAGGCTGGAATTCAGGGAGATGATGTGTCGGACCGGAAGAAACCTGCAGTGTCAGGAGTGTGGTTCTGCCAAACACGGGGTGACCCTAGAGTGGGCAGGTGGGCGGTGGAGGCTCTGCAGAGGGAACCCCGGGGCAGCCCCCGCTTCCAGAGGAAGATTCTGGCAGTTCATGGGGGTCGCCCTCAGCACCCCCTGCCTCCCCACCTCTGTTGGTCCAGGGCTCCTGAGCGTGGTGAGGTGCATCGCTGGGGTGAGAGGTGGAACCATGCACAAAGGCTGTCAGAGGCGTGGGCTGGGGACGGGGGTCAGGGAGAACACAGTCGCCAGGACAGGCCTGCAGGGGCTCCTGAGCAAAGACCGGAGCAGGCCTGGGAGGCACACACGGGAGCTGGGGGGCTGGCTGGGCACCCTGCGGAACCAGGTGTCCAGGTGGATGCGATTCGTGGCGCGCCCAGGGAGGCCGCACTGCTGGTCAGCGGGAGCCTGACCGGACCTCCCCCTGGCCCCCAGTGCCCCCTCTCATCCAGCCCTTCGAGTTCCCGCCCGCCTCCATCGGCCAGCTGCTGTACATCCCCTGCGTGGTGTCCTCGGGGGACATGCCCATTCGCATCACGTGGAGAAAGGACGGCCAGGTGATCATCTCGGGCTCCGGCGTGACCATCGAGAGCAAAGAGTTCATGAGCTCCCTGCAGATCTCCAGCGTCTCCCTCAAGCACAACGGCAACTACACGTGCATCGCCAGCAATGCGGCCGCCACGGTCAGCCGGGAGCGGCAGCTGATCGTGCGAGGTGAGCCGACCCTGCTGTCCGGTCCAGGGTCCCAAGCCCCCTGCCCCAGGCCACGCCCCAGGCCGTGCTCCAGGCCACGCCCAGAGCCCTATCTGAGCCTTCTGCCCCAAGGCTCCACCGAGTCAGGCCCCGCCCCGCCCCGAGGCTCCGCCCCAAATTCCACCGAGGCCCCTGCTCCAAGGCCCCTGCCCTGGGCCATGCCCAGAAGCCCCGCCCAGAGCCCTATCCTGAACCTTCTGCGCCCCCAGGCCCTGCCCCAGACCCCGCCCCAAGCCCAGCCTCAGGCCACGCCCCAGCCTCCCTGCCCCACCTTGAGACCCGCCCTGGGATCCCTCACCCTGAAGCCCCGCCCATATGCCGCCCAGAGCCACGCCCCAAGCCACACCCCAAGTCCTTTCCACAGGCCCTGCCCCAAGGCTCCGACCCAAAGCCCCTCTCCAGGACCCACCCTGCCTCCTCACTACCCGAGCCACCCCGACACCCCACTCTGAGCCCCGCCCTGAGCCTCTGCCCAGGCTCCCCTGCCCTCTGCCTCTCGGATTTGGCAGCTACTTGTCCGCCGCTTTGAAAAGTCCCCGCGGGGCTGGTGTTGAATACCAGGGTGGCGCCCTGGGAACTGATGAGCTCTTTTCTCCCCTCTCACCCCCTCTCTCGGCAGTGCCCCCCCGGTTTGTGGTCCAACCCAACAACCAGGATGGCATCTACGGCAAGGCTGGGGTGCTCAACTGCTCTGTGGATGGCTACCCCCCACCCAAGGTCATGTGGAAGCATGCCAAGGGTGAGCCCCAGGGCCCAATGGGGGGCATGGGAGGGAACTGAGTCGGCCTGCTTCATAACCCCCCCACCCACGGGGAGCCCTGGTGTTGGACTTTAGGGGGACCGGGCTCTGCCTGATGTGAAGTTACCCGCAGCCACTCCAGGGGTCTTGGGCAGAGGCAGCTGTCCTGCTCGGCCCTGACCTCATGTCCCCCCTGGTGGGCCTGTCCCTCCCACCCTAGACCCCCCTCTCATCCCCCGGGCCCCAGAACACCCCACCAGACCTTCATTTCTCCGTCCACCCATCCTGGGATCTCCTGGGATCCTGCATCACCCCCTTTTGGCACCAGGAAGCCGGAAGCCAGTCACTGAACCTGGGGCATGTCTGGTGCCAGCCCTGGGGGCCGGGGAGGGGTGTCCCAGAGCCCCCAGGATGGAGGCCTAAGACCGGGCTGGGGGCAGCCGCCCTCTGAGAGGCCCGTCTTCCCTTCACCTGTGTGGGAAGGCTGTGTGGGCTCCCCTGCGGTCCCCGCCCCCCTCACCCTGCTCCTCCATCCAGGGAGCGGGAACCCCCAGCAGTATCACCCGGTGCCCCTCACCGGCCGCATCCAGGTGCTGCCCAACAGCTCGCTGCTGATCCGCCACGTCCTGGAAGAGGACATCGGCTACTACCTCTGCCAGGCCAGCAACGGCGTGGGCACAGACATCAGCAAGTCCATGTTCCTCACGGTCAAGAGTGAGTCCCGCCCCCCCACACACCCAGACCCCTCTCTGCATGCATCCTGCCCGGCAGATGGACCCCGTTCAGAGGCGTGCAGGGACCCTCAACTGGGGGTCTCCCAGCCACCTCGTTTCCAAAGAGCCCTCACGCCCCAGGGTCCCTCTGTGCCCCAGTCCTGAGATACTCGTGATTTGTAATAGTGATGCCTTGGGTGACAGTCACTGCCGGGGGGGGGGGGCATGTCACCCAGCTGCTGGCCTGGAGTGCGGGGACTGACCCTGTTGGAGAAGGGGCCAGGGCAGAAAACCCCCTTCCCACTCCTCTGTCACCTCTCTGGGGTCTTGTGCTGGAGCCTTGTCTCCAGCCCCCACCCCAACTCCCCCCGTCCAGGAGCTGATCACGGGGGTAGCACACTCTGGGGGTGCTGAAAGCACAGTCACGTCCGTTAGCCCTGGGGGGGCTGTAACTGGGTGCAGGGCTGGCCCCCATGGCCTAGGCGTGCCCAGGGAGCCCTGGATTCTGTCAGTCACATACATACCATTCCTCGTTGGTGAGCCCACCCTCAGAGCGGAATGCCACGTGCTCCCTACGGGGGCCACAGCATAAGGACAGTGTCCGAGTGGGCATGGAGGCCAAGTGGGTGGCATACTGAGGCCCTTGCGCCCTTTGACCTCGCCACACCTGCCTTCCCAAAGTGAGGCCAACTCTCACCGCCGTGGCTGTTAGGTTCGGTGTCAGGACCAAGTCAGCAGGGGCTGGCAGGGTGACCCGTCCAGGTCCCGGCCCCCCAGTGGCCGTTCTGTGCTTCTCCGTGGTTGACCGCCAGTGCGGGCACGTGGGGACAAGGCAGCCGGGCGCAGGGCCCGCGTGGTGTGGTCCGCCCGCGCTCGGCTCAGTCCAGCCGCAGCAGCCGGGGAAGCCAGCGATCGATGCTCCGGGAGCTCGCGCCGGAATCCCCGCCCTGGGGAGCCGCTCCCCGCACACTATCAAAAAGCACTTTGTCCTTAATAAAACCAGGCAATCAATCTACATCCTTCCGCCGGGGAGAGCGCTGCTAATTCGCCCGCGTGCGGCAGGAGGGCTCGGAGGCACCGCGCGGGTGTGGAGCCGTGCTCGGAATCCACTCCATGTTCTCCGGCCTGCGGGGGAGCGGCCCACACCTCCCCACGCTCCTCTGGGTCTCAGGGCTGCCGCTGGGCTCGGGGGCAGGGCTTTGGCACGTGGTTTTCCTGGGGAGTTGTCCCTGGCATCCTGGGGTCCCGGCTGCATCACCGGCGTGTTCCCATCTGTCCACACCTTGCCACCAGGCAGCAGCTACGAGCTCCCGTGTCGGGGGAAGCTTGATTTGTGAATGCGGGCAGCCTGGTGAGCATGCGTGCCACAGACCCCACGGTCTCAGACACCACTCGCAGACGCACTCAGACACACACACACACAAACACTCAGACATGCACACACATACATGCTCAGACACACAGACACACACACATGGATACACGCAAGCAGGAACACACTTGCACACACACACACACTCAGACACGCACACACATACACGCTCAGACACACACAGACACACACACGGATACACGCAAGCAGGAACACACTTGCACACACACATATCTCATCCATATACACACGCTCTTATGTGTTCACACACACTCACACAGACACACACTTGCACATCGCAACCTCTCAAACATCCACACTCCTACATGCGCTCACACAGACTCACACACTCAGTCACACGCACTCTCACTCAGAGTGACACACTCACACTCAGACACACACACTGATACACGCAAGCAGGAACACACTTGCACACACACATATCTCATCCATGCACACATGCTCTCATATGTTCACACACACACTCACACAGACACACTTGCACATCGCACCCTCTCAAACATCCACACTCCTACATGCACTCACACAGACTCACACGCTCAGTCTCACACACTCTCACTCAGAGTGACACACTTACACTCAGACACACTCTCGCACAGGCACACATCCACTCACACACTCTCTCACACGCAGTTTCATACCCACTCACACGTGCGTACACACTAACCACTCGCACATCCACACACGCGGTGGTGTTAGCCCGGCCTCACTTCTCCCCAGGGACGGGTCCCCAGCAGCCCAGGGCCCTGAGCCCCCGGCCCCGCCCCACTCCCAGCCGCCTGTCTGTCCGCTCTCCCTCCTGACTTCTGTCTGCTCGTCGCACAAACGTCTCAGGTTCTCTTTCCCCTCACTCAGTGTCCCTCAGCACTCCCCCCTCCAGCCCGCCATCTCCCAACTGTGGCCACTACCCTCAGGGTCTCCAGCCTCAGGCTCGCGCTCCCTCCCACGTTCCGACCTCACCCCCTTTCTCCGCCCCAGCCCCACCATGCAGCTGGCCAGTCTGTCCGCCGGAGGGAGTTTGGTGAGAGAAGAGCCAGGGCGGGGCCCCGGGGATCCTGTCAGGGCTGTGGGGCCCAGGTGTCCCCCCTTGGAGGGGGTGCTATGTCCAAAACCAAAGCACAGAGCTCTTAGAATAGGGTAACAGTGTTGAAGGGTGGGAGTGCGCATGGGGTGCTCCTGGCCTTCTGGAACGTTCCAGAATGTTCTGGAATGTTCTGGAACACCTGCTCAGTTGCTCCAAGCCCCTCCCCACACACCAGCTTTCTCTGACCTTTACCTCCCCTCTCCCCCTAATCCCATCCTCCATGCTGCCTTCCCATGCGAGAGCAAAGGGAGGTGGGGACCCACCCTCAGGATCGGTTTGGGGGCCAGGCCAGGCATCCCCATCATCACCCAATTCAGACCTGGCGCTCACCCTTTTGTGAGGCAACTGGGGTCGTGTCACGTTCACCAAGGGCATAAATATGGCAGAGGGGCACGCCTCGTGAAGGGCAGTCGGGCTGGAGTGCATGTTTGTGGCTGCCCTGCTGGAGAGTGACTCCCCCCCACCCCCCCACCCCTGCTGATTCAGCAGAAACTCCTGAGCACTGCACACGCAGATCTCAGGGCCCAGGCTTGGAACCAGACAAAGGGAACCCGATTCACCATTGAACTTTGATAGGAAGTGGGGTGAGGGGGGGGCACCCAGCCCTGAACTCTCAAACTCCCCAGCACTGCGGCACCAGAATCCTTGTTACTCACTGGCACCGTTGCAGTGACGCCATGCCCAGGGAGAGCACCGTAGCGGGCTTCTCTCACCTGCCCTGGAACCCTGGAGTGGGCTTTGAGTTCAGTCCCCTGCCCCGCCCCATGCCCCGAATAACTGTGACCCCTGCCCCAAGCTCTGCTGTCTGGGTCCATCCTGGCACCGTGGCAGAGCATGTTCCTAAGAATGGCAGCTCTGCTGCCCTCAGCAGAACCACAGAACCATAGCCGCCATAAAGACAGACACAGGGCAGGGAGGACCGAGGTTTTACCATCCTCTCCTTTGAAATGTCACTGTTGGGCCACACCTGGTAGCACTGAGGACTTCCTCCTGGCTCTGCGCTCAGGAATCACTCCTGGTGGTGCTCAGGAGACCCTACGGGATGCCGGGGATCAAACCTCCTCCCGGAGGCCACAGGCAAACACCCTCCCCGCTGGACTATCATTCCGGCTTTCTTTTTGGAATCTTTAATTTTTCGCGTCAGCGGGCGATGCGCTTATGCCAATGAATTCAGTGTTCGGCCCAGAAATACACGCGCCCCGGCGCTGTTCGCGGCCGCTCCTTTGAGGTGCGGCAGAGCCGCTGCTGAGGGCGGCAGAGCTGCCATTCTTAGGAACACGCGCGTCTCGAGAGGAGTGAGACGTGCCCCAGACAGCTGTGACGCCCCAGATGCCGGGTGACTGAGGAAGCGAGAAAGCAGGCGACAGGAAGACTCAGGCTGGCGTGAACCCGAACGTTGGGGCCAGGAGAAAAGTCACACGAAGGCTCTTGTGTCTGAGGAGGGCCTGGAGGGGTGAGGAGGGTGGTGACAAGCTCCGGCAGGGGGTGACAGAGCCCGGGAAGGGCGGGAGGTTTGGGGGCACGGGGACTCAGGGTGTCTGCTGAGGGTGATGGAGGGGGAACTGGGGAGATGGAGCGAGAGCTGGGGGCTTCTGCCACCGAGCACTCTTGATAGAGCGTGTTTGTGTGACCTGCAATGCTGCTGATCGAATTGGCCCCACGTGCAAAGCGTTTGCTCCCTGTCTGAGCGTTTTCTATCCTGATGTCAAGCCCCAGTACCATGCCTGAAGCTTAGAAAGTTGGGGGAGTCAGGGCTGCAGGCAGTGTGGACTCTTCCATGGCGTGCCAAGTCGCCCAGGGTATGTCAGAGCAGAGACGTGGCTTTCCACCCTGGGACACGCTTGCTGGCGGCCAAGCAGGCCTGACTGCACCCCCGCACACACACCAAAAAAAGAAATTCCTTCTGCCCACTGAGCCCAGGAGAGCCTGGGGTCAGCCCAGTCTTGACCCCCATCCCTGCCAGTGCCCCCCACACACACTTGGTAAGTGCTTCAGCCCCTTCTGAGGCAGCCCTGGGTTGTCCCTTCCCAGCTGGGACCAAAAGTGGCCTCTGTAGATTGAGCGTTTGGGGGGGGGGGGTGACGGAGGCTGGTTGTGGTTCTGTGATGCACCAGCCGAGTGTCCCCATCTCTGGGCCTCGGTTTTCCCATCTGAGTGAGAACAGGCCCAGATGAGAGCGTGACCATTGGGTGGACCCACAGTCCACTGAGTTCTGTCCAACCTCTTCGTGCAGACTTGGCACCACACGGGCTGGACCAGCCCCGCAGGGACTCAAGAGGTGGAAGATCACCAGGCTGGGGTGCTTGCATGACCCCCCCCTTGAATGTCTCCAGATAAGCAGAGGAACAACATTCCCCGCTGCTTCTACTCGCCCAGGGGATTCTGGTGTGGCGGTGGGCAGGGCCATCACTGTTGAGTGTTACCTCTAGACTCTAGAACAGGCCCAGATGTACCCCCCCCACACACACACACACTAATGCATACGTATAACCATATGTGGTTCATGCCATGATTCATGGAGAACGACCAGGGCACGTGCATCTTACAGCTTTTGCTGACTCTTCACTGTTTTAGGACTCGTGTTTTCTAGCATCCTGGAGTGGGGGTGGGGGGAGTGAAAGCCGGAAAAGGAGCAAGAGGGAGACGGGCGAGCTTGGTGCCCCCTCTCGCCCCCCAGAAGCTGGACTCCTTGGCGAGCAGCCTGGAGAATAGGCTCACCCTGATTTGTAGCGGGAGAATCGAGGCGTGGCATGCCAGTCTCAGCTGGGACCCACCACGTCACCAAGTCTTCAGCCCTCTGCCCCGAGGGCCTGACGTTCTCCTGCTCCCCCCAACTCACTCCTGCAAGCCCCACTCCCCACATGGCCAGTGGCCAGTTCTGCCCCCGAGCCCCCAGCTCCCTGGGCACTGCCCACCCGCTCTCGGTGCCCAGGCAGATTGCTGCCCTGCAATTTGAATTAATCGCAGGCTTTAGGTGGAGCTTGGCTAATCAGAGGAGACAAGCCGGAGTGGGTGTAATCAAATTAACAATGCCACAGCCCCGATTTCAGACGGTAGGAAGGGAGCGGGCACCAGACGGCCGTCCCCCACCCCCCCACCCCCCGCCAGCCTTCCCCGGGGGAGCCTCGCACCACGGTGTGGACTGAGCTGCCCCCCACGGCCCACGGCCCACTGCCCCACGTGCCAACAGTGTCCCTTTGTGGCGGCTTATCTCCCACTGCCAAACACGGCTCTGTGCCTGTCGGGATCTTGTTAACAAGGAGCGGAGACATAAGCCTGGGGAGTGGAGGGGGCAGGTGGGCTGGGCGGGGGAGGGCCCCGCCCGCACCTCTAAGGGATGTGTGTAATCCGCACACCAAAACAAAGGGCTTCGCCCATTCTTCCCACAGAGGGGGTTTCTCTTCGGCGAGAACGAGAACGCCACCAGGGAATGCACCCCCCCCCCCAGTTCCTGTCCATGCACACGTGTTCAGGCAGGCTCCTGATGAGTGTTTTCTAGATGGAGGGCTTCCTGGAAGAGTCCAGTTGCTTCCCCTGGGACCCAAGGGGAAGAGCCCCTAGCCCACTTGCCACCCTTCTTCCATCCTGACAGCTTTGAGGCGGGGAGGGACCCGAGGTGCCGATGCACGGGCAGGCTGAGGGGGAAACGGGGCTTTCCACCCTGCTTCTCCCCCAACCTAGAACCATGGAGCCAGTTCTGGAGCTGGAGAGATAGCACAGTGGGGAGGGCGCTTGTCTTACACATGGCTAGCCCAGGTTCCATCCCTGACACCCCGAATGGTCCCCCAAGCCCTCCAGGAGTGATCCTGAGCCCAGAACCAGGAGAGAGCCCTGAGCGCTGCTGGCTGAGGCCAAAAAAGCAAACAAAAAGGAAATGGAAGAGAGCCTGGAGAGATGGCTGAAGGACTGGCGCTCAGAGCTTTGCAGTGGGGGCCTCGGGTTCGATCCCTGGTGCCAGAGAGAGGGGAGAACCCTGTTAGGCAGCATGAGGTCAGGAGTTAGGGGGCACGGCCAGCACGAGGCTGACCTAGATTCCATCCCCCGCACCACCTGACACCCCTGAAGGTGTCCTAGCACCCGCGGGGCTGACCCGGGTCATCCTGGGTGACGCAGACATCAGCATGGCCTGTAGTGACCTGCCAGCCTAGGGGGCCCTGGAGTCTCCAGGCACTGCTTTGGGAGGTCCCCACACATGCACAAAATAAAGGGCAGAAGAAAGGAATTCTGCACCCAGAGAGACAGGGCAGCGTGCCCGCAGCAGTGAGGGCTCACTCAGAGGCTGCCCCGTGTCCTTGGGGCGAAGCTTCCTCCCCACGCCCTTCCGCCCTCTCAGCCCACCTCTCCCAGCCGCACTGGCTATCCTGTGCCACTTCCTGCAAGTGCTGCACACCCCATACACATGCACACACACGTGCAGGCATGCACACATACACACATATGCATACACACATGCACACACATACATACACATGCAAACACATGCACACTTATATACACACATTCACACACATACACACATACACATGCATACACACACATACATACACACAAGTGGGCACGCGCACACACATATAAACACATACACACATGCACACATGCACACACATACATACACACAAGTGGGCACGCGCACACACATATACACACATACACACATGCACACATACACCCACATACACACACGCATACACATGCACACATACACACGCACGCACATACACACACGTATGCACACAAGCACACATACGCATGCGCGCGCGCGCACACACACACACAGCTTCCTCCTTTGGGAATTCAGAGCCGCGGCTTTCTTCTTGGCCACTTAGGGACTTGTCATAAACAGAAGCTGAGCTCCACTCCCCAGGCGCAGACTGGGGGGTGCACACAGGTGGACCCTCCCCCCCGCCCCGCCTCCTGGCCCTGCTCGCTGGCTCGTCCCCTCCTGCTTCCCCCCAGGACCCATCCACACCCTCTTCCCCCCCCCCCCGGCTGGCAGAGTCCAGGCTAAGAGCAGAGGACACGGTGTCAGGGCCGTGGGTCAGTCTGCTTCCTGCCACCCACCAGCTGTGTGACCTAAGACACATGCTGAGCCTCTCTGAGCCATGAAGTGGGGTGGGACAGTCCCCAGGGCACCTCCCTGGCAAGAATGAAGGCCCTGGCCACAAACTTTGAGGAGACAGCCTAGGAGCTGGGGCCCCCAGAGAAGTGGGGGTGGCAGGTGCAAAGGTCAGGATCCCTGGGGCAGGCTCTGGGCTCCCCGAAGCTCATTTTCAAGCCTGGGGTGGTGTTCAGGGGCCTGCGGCTACCGCAGGCGAGAAAGGAGCGAATACCTCTCTGGGTGTTTTAAAATCTATCAGCCTCTCATTTCAAATTAAAATGTAACTAGCAGCTGGTCCGGGTGGACCTCAGGGGACAGGAGCTGGCCTGCGAGTCAGTGCACAGACGGGACGGTCACGGGATGGTGACAACCGTCTTTTCTCTGGAATGGATTTCCTCTGCCCTCCACGGGGAGATGGAGGTGCCGGGAGGGGGCCCACTCCGGCCCTCTGGGCGCCTTCCCCCGGGTGAGCCAGGCCTCTCCCTGTCCTGGGCCGGGCCAGGCTGGCCAGGGCACTGACACAGTAACCACAGTCCGGAGCTCTGTCCCAGCAGACAAGTCCCTGGAGAGTCTGAGGCAGGAACTGTCCGGGAAGCTCGGTGCCCACACTGTGATGCCGGGGAGACCCTTTGGCCTCTGTCGTTGACCCATTTGGCCAGGCCCGGTGCCAAGCACTAGGAGTGAGGGTTGGCTTTCCCTCTGGGGCCACACCCGCTGTTGCTCAGGAGCTGCTGCTGGCCCGGCCAGTGCTCAGGGGCCTGTCCATGTTGCCAGGGATGTGAAGTGGCCTCCTGCACGTGAAGTGTGTGCCGGAGCCTGTTGAGCTATCTCTAATCTGGGGGCTTCCCGAAAGCCCCCTGGTGACCCCTTCTCTCCCAAGAAAGGCAGCACAGAGCCAGCACAACCAGGAACGCCTTGGGTCCATTTGGAGGGGAGTGTTACAAGTTTGGGTTGTCGCTCATTCGGATATAACTTGACTGGTTGGAGAGATGCAGGAGTCTATCCCTGGCACTGCAGGGCCCTCGAGTATCGCCTGTGTAGCCCTTGGGGCGACAGAGCACCACTGCAGGAGGCCGTGGTGGCCCAAGGGTCTGCTGTGGTGCGCCTGGTGGCCGCAGCGTGACAGGGCAAGCAGCCCCCTCCCCTCAGGCCCTAACATTGAATGGCCCAACCCGGGAGTCATTATCACGGTGGCCTCAGAGAACCGCTGGGAGGTCTACCTTCCCCCTTCCCCAAATAGGAAAACATAACTTGCCCAATCTCCCACTGTGTCCACATTCCGTCTCGGGGCTCTCTGTGGAGTCGCCACTCACGGCCAAGAAGCAGGGCTTGGACCGGAAAGAGAGAATTGCCGGTAGGGCACTCGCCTCACACATGGCCAACCCTGATTCAATCCCCAGCGCCTCATATGGTCCCTTTGCCCCACCAGGAGTGACCCTCCCTCCCTCTCTGAGCACAGAGCCAGGAGTCAGCCCTGAGCACCACCAGGTGTGACCCTCCCTCCCCCCTCCGCCAATAAAAACAGCAGCGAGGCTTGAATGGAGGCCAGTGAGTGACCAGGTGAAAGCGTGGGACAGACAGAGCATCTGCTCTGCGGTGGGAGACCCCGATTAATCCCTAGCGCCAGCTGCATGGCTCCTGCAAAACAGGGAGTGACCCCCCGCCAGCACTGATCCCGCAAATATCAAGCATCCGCTAGGTGTGGTGCAAAAGACAGGAAAGGCAGGGCCGAAGCGATAGTACAGCGGGGAGGGTGTTTACGTTGCAAGCAGGCAATCCAGGTTTGATCCCCGGCATCCCATATGGTCCCCCAAGCACTGCCAGGAGTAATTCCTGAGGCAGAGCCAGGAATAACCCCTAGAATCACTGGCTGTGGCCCGAAAAGACCCCCAAAAAAACAGAAGCAGAAAAGGCAGCCAGGTGGGTTCACCCCAGGCCTCCAGGGGCCCTCTGGGGCACCCCACCTCCAGGGGCTGTGCCGGAAGGAGGATGGGGCAGGTGACTCACTCACTTGGGTCTCCTCGATGCCTGCGCCCTGACTGACACTCCCCATTCCCAGGTCCCCAGAGAATCTCTCCCCCCACACACCCCTGTGCCCCGCTTTGTAAAAAGAAATTAGGTTTCCCAGGCTGTTAATTGAATTACACGGCAGGAGCGTGGAGCAGAGGCTCATTAGAGCCTCCTGTGTCCTATTGGAGCACAGAGTTGCCTTTGCAGCTGCCATTAGCATTTGTCATTCCATTCCCCATCAGCCTCCCGGGGGCCATGCCCTCCCTTCTCGGGGTCCCTCACCAGCACCCCGAAAGCTGCAGTCCCCAAGCCCTGTCCTGCTGAGGTCGCCCTCCCCACCCGGAGAAGTCCCAGCTTTGCAGGCACGGCCCCTTCCCCAATGCAGAGACCGTGCGTGCCGGGGCCAGCTGACAGATGGCAGCAGGGGACAGTCCTTGCCAACACGGTAGCTTGGGCAGCAGGTGGGGAGAAGGGCCACCCGCACGCCCCTGCCCTTCTTCGTTTGAAGAATTAGGGGCCCAGACGGCTGATGTTCCGAGGCGCTGCTTGTGGTCAGAGAGATCACTTAGCCCAGGGGGAAGCGTCCCCCACCGGGCGCCAGGGCACCGGGCTTGGTAAGAGGCGCCTCATCCTGAGGGTCAGGAACAGTGACCCTTCCTGTGCCCTGGAGTCATGCCTAGAGAATGCCAGGCACCGCTGGATGTGGCGTGTACCACTGTCCCGGGCAGAAGAGACCATGTGCCGCTGTGTGTGTGTGCATGTGTTTGTGTGTGTGCATGTGTGTCATTGTGTATGTGTGTATGGATATGTTTCTGTATGTGTGAATGTGTGTGTGCATGTGCGTGTGTGCATGTATGTCATTGTATATGTGTGTATGGATGTGAGTATCTGTATGTGTGTGTGCACGTGCATATGTGCATGCATGTCATTGTGTATGTGTGTATGGATATGTGAGTGTCTATATGTGTGAGTGTGTGCATGTGCGTGTGTGCATGTATGTCATTGTATATGTGTGTATGGATATGTGAGCATACGTGTGTGCACATGCATATGTGCATGTATGTCATTGTGTATGTGCATATGGATATGTGAGTGTCTGTATGTGTGAGTGTGTGTGTGTACAAGTGTGAGTACGAGAGTGTACATGTGTATGAGTGCGAGCGTGGGTGGGTGAATATGTGTATATGTGGGGAAAGTGCACAGAGGTCCAGCAGGACTGCAGGTGCCCCTCACAGGGCACTGCCCCACAGTGACCATCAGAACCTGTGCATGTCTGCAGTGAGGATGTGACAGCGTCATAACAGGTCACGGTATGGGGCATGCAAGGCCAGTGCCCCTCCCCGCTGTACTATTGTTCCGGCCGCACTGTCCACTTTTGAGCAACCCAACCGTCTGCCAGGAGGGTGACCTTGGGCCCACCCCTGCTTCGTGCATGAGTTGGTGTCTGGGGCAGCCCCATACCGGTGTTAGGCCGCGCCAGCCAAACTCAGCTGCGGGTGGAGTCTAAATTCTTCCTTGTCCCAGGTCTGAGCATCCCAAGGACCCAGGGAGATTCATGAGGGTGAACTGAAATGTTCAGTCTACCGTGGGCACCCTCGGGCGGTCAGGCCTCTGGCCCATGGCATGCCCCTGCTGGGCCTGTCTCGTTTCCAGAGCCCATGAGGCTCTATGGCTGTGAGCTTGAACGTGACCAGAGCCGACGCTGTGATTCTTGAACTCTGTGTGGCATGGCCTGGCACCGCCAGGCTTGCAGTGTGTGTGTGTGTGTGTGTGTGTGTGTGTGTGTGTGTGTGCTTTGAACAGCAGAGAAGCAGGAGAACCAGCAGCATTTCTTGAGCTACGCTCTCTCTGTTGTTCTCTCTCTCTCTCTCATTGCTGTTTTGCACAGGGCCGATCCAAGTTCGATCCCCCACACCCCTGTATGGTCCCTTGAGCACCACCAGGATTGATCCCTGAGCACAGAGCCGGGAATAAGCCCTGAGCATCTCTGGGTGTGTTCCCCCACCAAAAAAATAAATCCTCTCCTTTCCTTCTTTCCCACCTTGCCCTGTGTTCTGGTTGCACCCCACACCCTCTTTCTCTGCGCACCCCCACAGCCCGCGTCTCTCTGCTCCTTTGTGGCCTCAGCCCAAAGCCTGGGGCTCTGCCCCTCCGGGGTACCCAGCACCCCCATCGCTGACACTGAGTGGGGCGTGGGTGCCCGTGTGTGCCTCTCTCCCCCCCCGGCCCCCAGTCCCCACTCAGGCCCCAGGAAGCAGCGGCGGGGCTGGGCCGTGCGCCCCGACTTGTTGGTGTGAAACATTACTCTATATTCCGCCCAGGTTCCTCCGAGTGAATTATGCAAATCCTTGATGGAAAACCAGTCCTCGGCACATCCTTGAGAGTGTAAAACCTTAGTCAATAATTCATACTCGGATGTCTCTGACTGCGGGCATTTCTTCATTATAACTTGCACCTCGTTATTTGTCTTGCGTGTTTTATTGTATACGGCTGGTGTAATGCCGTGCATTATAAAATTTATCTGCTTCATTATTGGACGAGCTGGGGCTCGGGGTGTGGGCCAGGGCTGCCCCTGGGACCGAGCCACGCATGGCAGGCAGGCTGCTGGGGGCGTCGCTGCAGGGACCCCAGCCGGCATCCCCACACTGGCTCCCGAGGTCTCGCCCACGCGTCTTGTGTCGCTCTTGCGCATGCGCGCCTTCTCCCTCCTCTCTCTCTCTCTCTCTCTCTCTCTCTCTCTCTCTCTCTCTCTCACTCTCTTTCTCCCTCTCCTGCTCCCCAGAGGAGGCTGGCACCCTGTCTCTGTCCCCTGTGCCTCCCAAGCCTGGCGCAGACCCTCACAACGGCAGGGAGGCTCCATTTGGGGAAAGGGGGACCTGGACTTTTTGGCAGTCATGCCCCTCCCCCAGTGCCTACAGAGCCTGATGGTGCCTAGGTGGCTTCTGGATTGTTCTCTCCATCCTGCAGATGGGGAACCTGTGTGACTGAGGGATGTGGGGAGACCAGGAGGAACAGCCCAGGGAGCATTGTTGCATTTTGCAGGTTTCACAGCCTCCCGGAGGGGCGCAAAGCCAGAGACTCAAAGCTCTGGGACTGTAGGGCCAGGTCGGACCCTAGAACCCAGACCCCCAGGCTGTGGGGAGCCCATGCGGCACTCTAGGGTTGTAGGTGAGGGGGCAGCCCCTCTTGCTTCCCACCAACCTCTAGCTCAGATTCCATACTTAGCCATGACCAGTTTGAGCACCCACTGTGTGGTGGTCCATCCAGCCAGAAGGCCCAGGAATTTCCATAGCCCAGCCGTGAGCCGTGGGCCGTAGGCCATGGGCCATGGACTATGGGCTGTGGGCCGTAGACTGTGGGCTGTGGGTTCAGGCTGTGGGCCATGGGCCGTGGGCTGTGGGTTGTGGACCATGACCTGTGGGTTGCAGGCTGTGGGACATGGGCCATGGGCTGTGGACTGTGGGGTGTGGGCTGTGGGGACCCGCTGGTCACTGAGCAGACCTGCTCACATGTGCGCTCACTTCACAAAGAGCCCCGAGAGGCAACAGAGAGACAGGACAGGGGAGAGGGAGGACTGAGGTTCAATTCCCAACATCCTATAGGACCCCTTGAGCCCACCAGGAGTGATCCCTGAGCACTACCAGGTGTGGCCCAAAAACCAGAACTAACAAACAGAAGCATAGGAAAAGCATGCGACAGGAAGGGCAGTGGACAGGAAGGGTGGTGGGCAGGAGGCGGTGGGCAGTAGGGTGGTGAATAGTAGTTGGGGTCAGTAAGCGATGGACAGTAGGCGGTGGGCAATAGAGCGGTGGGCGATAGAGCGGGGTGGGCAGTAGAGTAGTGGGCAGTAGGGCAGTGGACAGTAGGCCCTGGGCAGTGTGGTGACCCATGCTGCTCATGCCCTTGTTCCTGGGTCACACTCCATGTCCTGCATCTTGAGAAACCCAGGGAAGGCCACCTGGGTCCCCTCGAGGGCCTGGGGTCTCTTAGCTGGTGAGGAGGGACTGTTGGTCAGGGGCACAGCAGGGGACCAGGGCTTCAGGCAGCCCTTGGCCCTCCACAGACCACCCCCAGGGGAGCCTGCTCCCGGGACGGGGCGGGCAGGGACCCCCAGCTCACAGTCCCCCCCCTCCCCTGCAGTCCCGGCCATGATCACGTCCCACCCCAACACCACCATCGCCATCAAGGGCCAGGCCAAGGAGCTGAACTGCACGGCGCGCGGCGAGCGGCCCATCATCATCCGCTGGGAGAAGGGGGACACGGTCATCGACCCCGACCGCGTCATGCGCTACGCCATCGCCACCAAGGACAATGGCGACGAGGTGGTGTCCACGCTGAAGGTGAGCCCACCTCGGGAAGGGGGCGCTGGCCGCCATGGCTTTGGCAGCCCCGGGAGTCGATGAGGACCCTGGGGCGCTGCCCTGGTGCCCCCCCCAGGGCTTGCCCAGCCTTGCTGCTCCTCTCATGGCCGCGGTCAACACCTGACTCAGTAGTGGGGACATGGAGCCTGGGCTCAGTTCTTCCGGACCCCTCAGCTCTCCTGTGGTCCACTCAGCCCCCTGCATACCCTTCAGGCCCCTGCAGACCCCTCAGCGCCCCTGAAGCCCCCCAGTAGACCCCTCAGGCCCCTGCAGACCCCTCAGGCCCCTGCAGACCCCTCAACCCCCCTGCAGACCCCTCAACCCCCCTGCAAACCCCTCAGCATCCTCTGGACCCTGCAGCCCCACTGCGGGCCTCTCAGCCCCCTTTGGATCCCTTCGCCCCCACATGGACTCTTCTACCTTCTGCCTCTGCAGAGCCTTTGACAAGGCCCAGGACTCACCAGCCCCCACCCCCAGATAGAGCCCCCCCATCCAGCTGCCTCGCTAAAGGTCTCCCCTCTTCCCACCCCTCCCCCTGTGTTTCCCCAGCTCCAGCCGGCCGACCGTGGGGATTCCGTGTTCTTCAGCTGCCATGCCATCAACTCCTATGGGGAGGATCGGGGCCTGATCCAGCTCACCGTGCAAGGTAGGCGCCCCCCCAGGTGTGTGCCCCCAGGCCCGACCCCCAGCACAGAAGCTTCACCTGCCCCCCGCTCCTGCGTTGGTAGCCAGCACCTGGCTGCTGGAGGCTCAGGACAGGAGGATGGGGCCAGCTCGGGAAAGCTGGGGCGTGTCCTCTCCCACTGCAGAGAGAAGACAAGGCAGGCGGCCCGCCCGCTGCTGAGCTCCCCAGGGGAAGGGCGTCCACAGGTGACCCCAGCCCCTGGAGGCCAGGCTCCCTGCTGCCACCCTCACATGGCTTCCCGCCCCCACCCCAGAGCCCCCCGACCCCCCGGAGCTGGAGATCCGGGAGGTGAAGGCCCGGAGCATGAACTTGCGCTGGACGCAGCGTTTCGACGGCAACAGCATCATCACTGGTTTCGACATTGAGTACAAGAACAAGTCAGGTGGGTACACGCGCGCCCCGCGCCCACTGCCCGGGGCTGTCACAGCTCCACCTGGGCAAGGGTCCCTGCGTTTTCCCCAGTGGTGTCCCGGGTCCAACTAGACGCCGAGGGGGGCTGGTGGAGGGACCCCAATGGCGGGCAGAGGGAGCCAGCCCCTTCCTTCCCTGAGCTCGGGAAACGGGGTCTGGGTTCCCGCTGACGCCCACATACTCAGGCGCTGCAGAGCCGGGGATGGGGAAGGGGCAGGGGGGATGCTGGTTTCGGTGATTAGAGCCAGCCCAGGGCAGGCTGGGATGTGTGCTCTCCGGGCTCAGGGCCGTGGAGTCCTCGCTGAGGCCTGAAGCTGCTGAGAATAGACCCCCAGGGGATGGACCCCCCTAGGAAAGCTGCTCTGGGGGTTTCCTCCTCCCCATGCCTCCCCAAGGGCTCCAACTCTGGCCTCAGGACTGAGTGAAGCTCAGTGGGTTCCCCTGAGAGACCTCTGGGAGAAGCCCAGGGTGACGGTGCTGCAGTGGCCAGGCAAGATCTATGGCCCATGGATAGATTGTGCTTGTTTGAGGGCCACACCCAGCCATGCTCTGAGGGCACTTTTCTGGGAATTGAGCTCTGGTGGTGCTCAGGGGGCTATGTGTCCCCAGCCTATACTTGGCCCCCTGCATTGTGTCCGCAACCCCCTTTCATGACTTTTGAAATTAAGTCCATGAGCCTTTTGCTGGCCTCCCCTAGCCCCCCGCTTGTTTGTGAGGAGCAGCTCAGAAGCTCAGATCCCTCCTTACCTTGTGTTTCCTGGAAGCTTCCAGAACCTCCTGCCCTCTTTCTCCCAGTGCCTGGCTGGTGGACGGGTGTCTCATTCCCAAGCTGACTGGGCCCCACCCTGCTGGTTTCCAGGCCAACCCAACGATGGGCCTCTGCAGCAAGAAGGTTGTTGGTTTTGTTGGGTGGGCTGGGACAGTGCCTGGAATCAAACCCAGGACCTCAGCCACGCAAAGGCAGGTGCTGTCCTTGGAGCCCACATCCCCGGCCCCTGGCGCTGGGAGCCAGTGAGACAGAGTGGCCAGCCAGGCTGTAGGGGGTCCGTCGCTCCTCTTCCTGGGCTTCTCCAACATCAGGCGCTCCCCACAGAAACAGTCTAGAGGGGGAGAAGGGTTGGGGTCCAGACTTCACCCTGGATGCAGGAGGGGGGACCTCTTTGGTCCCTGGCAGGCGCATTGTGACTACCAGGAGCCCGGACCTGAAAGGGGCCCAGCCCACAGGGTAGGATGGGACAGTGTCCTGGGGCTCAGAGGGGTCTCCTGACGGGGGCACGGGGAGCAAGTGTTGCTGAGAGCTTGAGAGCTGCTGAGAGCCTCTGTGAGGCCCGCAAAGACTTGGGGAATATGGAGGAGCCCATCTGTCAGGGAAGAAGGAGGGTGTCTGGGGGAGCGAGACTACTGCATCCCCCCTGCAGAGAGAGAGCAGAGGGGTCCGGGGCACAGTGGGGGTGCCAGAACTCCAGAGCCTCCCCCTGCTCCCAGTCACTGCCCCATGGGTGCTACACACACACACACACACACACACACAGGTGCACACACACGCACAGGCACACATATGCACACACACAGGCACACACAGAGAAGCACACACAGGCACACACGCACAGGCACACATATGTACACACACATGTACACACAGGTGCACAGACAGACACATGAGCACAGACACACAATTCACACACGCCAGACACACACTCACCTGCACGCACACACGTACGCGCGCGCGCACAAACACACACACACACACACACACACACCCCACTGGAGCTTGTGTGAGCACAGCTTTCCTGGGGGCTCCTGCTCAGCCAGGCAAAGTGAGAACATCGCACATCTGGGCAGCTGTGTGGAGGGAGAGGCTGCGGGCAAGAGGCGCTTTTCAGAGCATGGCCACGTTGTCTCCCACCCCTGCCCCTGCCCCTCTGGCTCCTGCTGGTTGGAGGAACTGCCACAGTCCAGCCCAGGGCCAGCAGGGTCCAGCCTGGCTGGGCAGGAAGGGAGCACAGCCCAGCCCTTAACTCACCCCTGCGCACGACTCTGCACCCAGAAAATAAATCCCAGGGACAGGAGCGCTGAGGGCCAGCCGCTTCCTCGGTGGACCTTGGTGGCGGACCTGGAGGGCCCTCCAGGCTGGCCTCATGCACGGAGTCTCCCGGGGTATGAGCAGGGGTGGGCCAGGGCGTGAGCACAGCGCCACTGCCCTGCCTGGGAGCCGGGGACAAGGGTGGCCTCACCTGACTACTTGTCTTGTGCCTGGGTTCGAGGATTACAGAGAAAGGCTCTAGCGGGTGGGGGTGGGGGGGTGACTGCCACTAGCCACTGTAAGTTTCTCTCCCCTCTCTCAATCAAATCCCTCATGCAGCAGCTGCTGATGGTCCCACGGGACCTGCCGGCATAAATACACGATCCTTCTGTCTGTTTGCAGCGTCGGGCACAGCCATGTGTCAAGGGAGAGAAAAAGAAACGGGAGACAGAGGCTCGCCCTTGGAGTGTCCCAAGGGGCTGGTGCAAAGACAGGCGGGCACCCACATGCACACACACACACATGCATACATGCACATACCACATGCTCTCACACAGCACATGCATGCAACATGCACGCATGCATGTATGCACTCTTTCCCCCCCCATGGAAGCATGCCCAGTGCTGTCTTGCCACGTGAATGTGCCGTAAACTGGATTGTGTGAGGCTGGACTCAGGGTCCACAGGGCGCGGTGGGTGTCTTGAAAGGAGGAGGGTGGGGGCGGCGAGGGGTTGCACGGTCTCATGCCCCTTCCTGCGCACAGCAGACCAATACCATTCTCAAAGCAGAAGATTGGGCTTTGGAGGGTCCCAAATGTATCTGACCCACTGCCCCCATCCTGAACCACTATAGTCTTTAAGTGAACCAACCAGCACCCCCAGATTCACCGAGCCTGCCACCTACCACACCCCATCGCTGCAGCACCCCCCGTGGGGGAGACGTTGCCCAATTGGGGAAGATGCGGGGGTTGGCCAAATGTTGGAGCCTGTGTGCTCCCCCTTTACGTGGCGCATGGACTGACACCCACATCTTCCCGGGTGCGGTGGGAAGGCTGACCGCACCGGATGCCTCACTTGGCGTGGTGGAGACGCGCGTGGGGATCCTGTTCTGTCCAGACGCTCCAGGCGCCTCCTCCTCATCCCCTCCTCCCCCATCCTGGCTGGCCCAGACCGTCTGCTCCCTGACCCCGCTCGCTCTTTGCCCCAACTGTGTCTCTGCCAGGTTGTTCGCCATGTTGCTCCTTGTACTAATTTTCCGAGGGAAATTACGCCGTCTGCCCTTTCGGAGCCATCCGCTCCCGCTCACTCCTCCTGGCCCCAGGCAGCAGAGTAATAATACATGAATGCTGAATGATTAATAGCACGGTCCCCACAAATCTCTCAGACGGCGCTGCGCCACTTTAAAAATGCAGACTCCGGGCTCCCCCAGACCAGTGCGGGGCGGGTACCCGGAGAACACGCCTCGGAGCCCGGGATGCAGCTCTGAGCCCGGGATGCCTGCCACCCTGGCATGTGCCAGCCCGGGGTGGCACGGTGGTTGGTGAGAGCCGGGGTACAGATGCTTAGGGGAACCGGTGTGGAGATAGGGTGTCCAGTGGGTGTGACCCCAGGAATCTCTTCTTGATGCAGCAGCCGTGGGACCCTCGGAGACAGCTGGTATTGGCAGGAAGCTGCGTGCTGCAGCCATGGCTGGGCTCCAAGCTGCTCCCCTCCACAGCGAAAGGGGCTTCTGAAAAAAATAAAATAAAATACCCCAAAGGCTCTCAGGCAAGCAGGGGAAGGGGGGGGCGAGACTCCCCACCCAGGAGTCCCCGCGCCTTTATTTTTTTTAAAAGAAGAACATTTTGCATCCTCAAACCTTTGATGAAGAAAGGCAGAGCGAACGCTTAATGAAATATGTTAATCTGGCTAAGCCGGGCTCGTATGAAAGGGAATATTAAAAGAGACAATATTCGCCTGCGCCAGCTTGGTGCTCTGAGCTGGAAGGGAAGAAGCCAGGATTGCTCCCTCCCCCCCCCCGCCTCCCCCAAATTTCAGTTCTCTGGGCCACAGGGAGCAAGTCTAGAAAATTCACCCAACGCCATCAGATTTCACTCCCACACGTTCGCCTGCAAGGGTGGTGGGCCGAGGGCTATTTGGTGCCAACTCAAGAGGTGATTTGGGAACCCACGGTCACGTCCACCTGAAAACTCCTCCGCAAAAGCAGCATAAAAGCAAGGACAGGGGGGTCGATTTTGAGGACAGCCCCCATTGTCTTGTGACTGACAGCTCAGTCAGGCCAAGAAGGAAAAGGTGGAAGATGTATAAGACTCAACGCAGAGGAAGTCCCAACACTAAGGCCAAAATGTGGTTTTGAGGGCCAGAGTGATAGTACAGCGGGTAGGACGTTTTGCCTTGCACAAAGCCAACCCGGGTTCAATCCCCCAACATCCCATATGGTCTCCCCAGCACCGCCAGGAGTAATTCCTGAGTGCAGAGCCAGGAGTAACCCAAGCATCGCTGGGTGTGACCCAAAAAGAAAACAACAACAACAACAACAACATGGCTCTGAGCTCAAATTAACTATCGGTTTTAAGTGCCCAGTGCTCGCTGGCACAGGAAGTGCCGCCTCTGGGACGGGCTTCTGCCTTCATGGGGCTGGGCTGCTCCCTGTGTGGGTGCCACCCGGCCCGTAAGTCACAGTGTAGGGAAGAGGGGCTCTGAGCACCATGGAAGCACAAGGACCAAGCGAGGAGGGGGCCCCAGCAGTGACGCTTATGCCACGTGCTGCGGGCCCTGGGAGAGGATGAGAAATGCTGTGTGCAGGGGAGTTTTGTGTGCGGGATGCACATAAGAGTCAAACGCATGAACCATGCCAAGACCTTCGGCATTATGGAGAACCTCAGATCCGTGTGGAGAAGGCATGGGGGCCACGGGGAGGGCCACGTGAAAGCTGGTTCGGCTGTTCCATACCAACCAGGTGAGGGGTGCCAGAGGCTAGACCTGGCGTGTGGAGGAAGGAGAGGGATGGACGAGCTACAAAAGCTCTGGAACCAGAGGCTGGACAATAGTACAGCGGGTGGGGCATTTGCCTTGCACGCGGCCAACCTGGATTCGATTCCCAGCATCCCATAGGGTCCCCTGAGCACCGCCAGGAGTGATTCCTGAGTGCAGAGCCAGGAGTAACCCCTGAGCATCACCAGGTATGACCCAAAAAGCCAAAGAAAAAAAAAAACCTCTGGAGAGGAAGAATCGGGATGCCAACACCTTTGGCCTGAGCTGCCAGCAGAGAAGAGGGTGGGCATACAGGGGCATGGGGAAGACATCAGTCTGGACACGGGGAACGTAATGTGACTTGGGGACAACCAGGGGGAGACCCGCTGGCCCCAAGGGTCCGGATTTGCAAAACACCTGGTAGTGCCTGTGTCCAAAGGGAACTCGTGGAAGCCTGGCTGGGAAAAGTGTGAGGCAGGAGAGAAGAACCTGGGGGCGGGGGGGGGGGAGGGGAAGGAACCCTTTGAGCAGGAGGGAGGGAGGAGGCACCTGGAGAGAAGGAAGAAATGGTCTGCGAGATTGGAGCGAAGCCAGAAAGCGTTCAGCCGGGGAAGCGGGCTTCCAGAGGCGGGAACCCTGCTGAGAAATCGGTTTTGCCCACCTGACTCATCCCCAGTGGCTGGCAGATCTCAGCACCTCTTCTCTCTGGCCTCCATCATTGTATGCACATCCTGGAGGGGGGAGCGGCATGGTACATTTTGGGGGATGGGGGGCTGCTCTTTCTGCCCACTCTTATTAGACCACGCCGTGGCGCGTGATCATGGCAGGGGGGCTGCATGCACCCACCCAGGGTCACTTGTCAGCTGCCCCCCTCTGCCTGCCCTCTCGGGGTCAGCCCGATCTCTCCTGGACCCGGCAGTGTCCCCAGCTGGTAGGAGCCTGTGTGTCTGCATGCAGCCCGGGCTCAGCCCGCCAGCCGCAAAGTGGCACTCCGGGTGGCCCGGGTGATTTAAAAGACAAGGAGAAAATAATGTGTTGTGGGAGCAGCCACTGCCTGCCATGCGTGACTTTGGCTCCCGGAACCGAAGAATTAAATGCGGAACTGCAGATGGGGAGCTGGGCCCGTGCCCTTCGGGGAGGCTGAGGCTGGTGCAGCTCAAAGGGCTGTTTTTGAAAAAACATCAAGACCCCAGGATCTGGGGAACTGGGGAACAGGGGTCCTCTTTCCTGGGGAACCGATCGCCCCGATGGATCAGACAGCAGCTTTAAAAAGAAAAGAAAAAAAAAAGAAAAAGTCTTCCTACAAATCTTTCTAGAAGGCGCCAGCCTCCTTTCCCGATTTGGGGATTAAACGGGAGTGAATACAATTTAATCTTTTCTATTGAGGATCTTCAGGGTCCTCTCTGTGGGTTTAGCGGCATGGAAATGAGGCTGAATGGCGGAGTGAGGCGTGCGGGGGGTGGGGGGGAGGCTTGTGGGCGCCCTCCAAGCTTGCTTTCTGCTTCTCCTTTTCTTCTTGAAGTGAAGAACCAGCAGCCTGGTCAGGGGTTCTGGTCGGAAGGTCTCCACTGAAGCTGCTGCCACTGTCCCCACGCCACATGACCCTGTGCCCCCAGTGGGCAGAGAACAGGGTGACCGGATTTCCTGGGGATAACCGTGTGGGGAGGGGGAGGGAGTACGGTCCTGATAACCCTGCGTGACCTTCACAGGGTCTGGGTACTCATCACCTTCTGCACCTTCTGCAGCTTTTCTGAACAGTTCCCTGGGAGGGGCTGTTAGTGTACGCTGGTAGAACAGGAACATTTCGGACCCTCAAGAGCCAGAGATCTATGTCCTGCTGGTATGAGGAAGGCAGGAGTGAGGCAGGTGTCTCTGGGTCTTGGTCTTCAGGCCCGCTGAGGACCACCACACTCCCACGTGGAGGAAGGGGAAGGGGCCAGGATCAAGGGGTGTGGGGCCCATGGTGGATAGGGCAGCTCGCAGCCAGAGCCGGCCAGGGGAGGGGGCTCCGGCCAGTCCGGGGTTCAGGAGCTCTGAATTCCCGGTGATCCCAGGAGGGCTCTGAGGAAGAGCTCAGCGGAACCCATGTGAGGCTGGAGCTCCCAAGTTTGGCCAGATCTGGGGCGAGGGGCGCTCCAAACACTCAGGGCGAGTGTCGCTTGCCCCCCCCCAAGAATTCCCTGGGTCTCTTCGGGGTTAGTTGGTTGGTTGGTTGGTTGGTTTTTGAGTTTTGACTCCCCAGCCATCAGTGCTTAAGCCTTACTCCCGGCTCAGTGCTCACTCCAGCAGGTGCCAGGGATGGAAACTGGTTCTGCAGCGTGCGAGGGGCCCTGGAGAACAAGCAGCAGCCCCATTGGCTGTGTTTTCCGTGGGGGCGGGACCGGCGGGACTGGGGCGCTGTGGTTGGGCGGCGGCGCGTGGGGGCGGGGCCTGGCTCAGCCTCGGCAGTGGTTTGCAGGGCGGGGCACTGTCTTCGCTGCAGATTCCTGGGACTTCAAGCAGTCCACGCGCAACATCTCCCCCACCATCAACCAGGCCAACATCGTGGACTTGCACCCGGCGTCCGTGTACAGCATCCGCATGTACTCCTTCAACAAGATCGGCCGCAGCGAGCCGAGCAAGGAGCTCACCGTCAGCACCGAGGAGGCAGGTGAGCACCTGGAAGGAGCGGGGTGGGGGCGGGGGTGGAGGCTGGCAGGGTCCAAGGGGAGGGAGACCCCGCCGCGTGGTTACCCCCCAAGCCAGGCTCATCTGGGACTTCCCGGGGGTCTCGGCCAGAGGCAGGTGCTGCACCCTAACACCAGCCCCTTCGGAAAGCTCAGAGGTGCTGGAATGGATGGGGTGCCACTGCCCAGGGCAGCGGTGGCAGTTTTAGACAAGACTCCTTTGGCAGTATTTTCTTTTATTCCTTCTGTGGAATATGAGCTCTTCACACAGTTCTGTACTGTCAGAGGTGCAGTATTAAAACAACAACAACAACAAAACAAAGCAAAAACAGTAAAGATTGGAAACTAGAGCACAAGCTGACCCGGAGGTGAGGGTGGCCAGCACGAGTTGGCGAGGACACCAGAAGCATCTGTGCTCCTAGGACCCCCTGAAGGGACCCGGGTCCAGTGCTCTTGCTTTCTTGAATCCCCCCACCTTGGCCTTGGCCAACACAAGTATGTTTTGCTCTCTGTCCAGTGGGAGGCATTGGGAAGTCCCGCTTTGGGGGAAGTCCCACTTTGTTGGTTTTTTGTTTTTTTTTCTTTTTGGGTCACACCCGGTAATGCTCAGGGGTCACTACTGGCTCATGTACTCAGGAATTGTTCCTGGCAGTGCTCGGGGGACCATGTGGGATGCTGGGAATCAAACCCGGGTCAGCCGCATACTAGGCAAACGCCATCCCCGCTGTGCTATCACTCCAGCCCAGAAGTCACACTTTGGGGGCCGGAGTGGTAGTACAGCAAATCGGGCACTTGCCTTGCATGCAGCTGAACTGATTCCATGCCCAACACCCTGGAAGCACCAGGCGTGATCTCTGAGTGCAGAGCCAGAAGTTAAGGCCTAAGCACTGCTGGGGGATGGCCAAAAATATAAAACAAGCGAAAAAGACGCTTTGTCTTCTTTGGCGTGCTCCTGGTTGAGCTCATCTCCGACTGCTGTTTTTCCCGGTGAGGGCCATGGGGCTGTGTCTCCCACACAGCGTGGCTTGGCCACAGTCTGGCCATTTGACCACGGGGGAATCATGGGCACACAGGTCGGTGTGCGTACAGCTGGAGGCCGCGAGTCTGTGCTGGTAACTGGGCTCATGAGTATGTCAGGGCAGCTCGAACGATAGCGCAACGGGTAGGGTGTTTCCCTTGCATCCGGCCGACCCCGGTTTGATTTCCAGCATCCCATATGGTTCCCGATCACTTCCAGGAGTAATTCCTGAGTGCAGAGCCAGGAGTAACCCAAGCATTGCTGGGTGTGACCCAAAAAGAAAAAAAAAGTGTAAACCATGAGTACTCATCCTATATGCACCCTCAAGCCTCTAGTCAAGGGGACTGGAGAGGTAGCACAGCGGGTAAGGCATTTGCCTTGCACGCAGCCAACCTGGGTTCGATTCCCAGCATCCCATATGGACCCCTGAGCAGCACCAGGAGTAACTCGAGTGCAGAGCCAGGAGTAACCCCTGTGCATTGCCAGGTGTGACCCAAAAAGAAAAAAAAAAAAGTCAAACAGGAAAAATAATGCTGCAGCCTTGTGCCCATTTGCTCTCCTGGGATCAGTACTGAATTATGTCCCTACACACACACACACACACACACACACACACACACACACACACACCGCACATGCTGTGTCTGCAGACCTGGGCATGGAACAGTCAGTATGTCCTGATTTCCTGGGCGTGGACAGGGGAGGCTGGGATGGTCTTGGGGACTCCAAGCACGCTCTCTGCTTCCCCCGGGAGCTGGTCCTTCTCACCCACATGTGCCAGCTGAGTAGGCTATGAACGAGAACACGAGACTCTTCTTTGAGAGTCTCGTGCCGAGATCTCATGCCGCCCGGTACAGCTGGCCAGGGCACTGAGAACACGAGACGCTTGTTCTCTCTCATCTTGTTTCCCCCACCCCTCCTCCCAGCTCCTGATGGTCCCCCCATGGATGTCACCTTGCAGCCAGTGACGTCACAGAGCATCCAGGTGACCTGGAAGGTAAGCGGGATCCATCGCCATTATCTGACATGCCTCCCTGTCTCCGCTGTCCAGGAGCGAAGGGCCTGGGGTGCACTGGCCTCTGGTCTCTGATGCCCATTGGCCAATCTGGAGGGGTGGAAATCGAGGGGGCATAAAGGCAGGTGGCCCCCCCCAGCCTGCCTGCTGTCCCAGGGTGGGACAGAGACCCAAATCATGCCGGGGAGAGGAGGGGTTTTCCTCACACTGGCCCCACATGGTGGAGGGGGCAGGGGCGGGTTTGATGGATGCAGAGGTCAAGGACCCCCAGGTGATGGGCTGCAGCTGGGAGGTGATGGCCTCACCCCGGCCTGAAATAGGAACTGGGCAGCAGGGGGAGACCATGTCCATTGTCTAGGGGTCTACCAGGTCTACCACCCATGGCCAGGGGTCTACCAGGTCTCCATGGAGGACAGACAGAACTACTCTCCTCCTCCCTGTCTCTGGTGCTTCCTAAGCAAGGCCAGGAAGGGCTTCCCTGGGGTAATTCAGGGCCTTGCTGGGGTGCTAATAGCTTTAGAATCTGGTGGGTCCCACTGCCCCCCCAACATGTTCTCTTTCCTTTGCTATATTTTCTCTACTTTGTAGCTGTTGTATTAGTTGAGGATGAGGGGCGCTGAGGGCTGCTCCCTGCAGTACTCAGTCAAGGAACCAGACAGCTCAGTGTCTGGGCCAGCGGTTGTGGGGGGTCTCAGGCCTACTCAGCAATTCTGGGACAGGGATTGGAAGTATTTGGTGCCCAGGGTCGAGCTTGGAGTCATCTCCCCACACCTTTATGTGTTTCTCGCCCGACCTGAACCCACCCTCTGCTCCTGTGGTCCGGTCACATCTTTTATATCCTCACCCCCTGGAGAAGGCCACTTGTGTGGTGATGTCCCCGGCCCGGTCAGCAGTGATGGGGCAGGACTCAGCACCCAGTCTTGTGTCCCTACCACAGCCCCTCACAGAGTTTGGGGACCGAAGGTTTCTGTAAAGCTCAGCTCAGGTCTTCTTGGAACTTTCCACAGTGGGGTTTGTACCCATCTACATCCGGGTCAAATGTCAGAGTCATTCTGTCTCTGACCCAGGATGGGGGACTAAACCCCTAATGCTTTCATCTTCCCTTTGGGCTCCTTGAAATGGGAGACTCAGAAGGACCAGGGGGATCATCACCCCAAGGACAGCACAGAGAGAGCCGCACCCCACAGGGCTGGCTTGCTCCCTCCCCAGGAACGGCCAGCAGGGACAGGGCAGGGCCTAGTACTGGACTCTTCCTGAGACCAGCACCCAGGAGGGGCTAGAGCTTCATTTTCCCTCCAGTCTCACCTCTGGACTCCCACTAGAGTGCTCAGAGAGGAGCAGTGGAACCCAGAATCCCCTTCCAAAAGCCCAGCTCCTGGCCTATCAGAGGAAACTAGAGGCAGCAGGGATGGATGAGTATGTAGCAGGCAGGACCCTTGACAGCCAGCTCTGACCCGGAGGTCGATAAAAATTCAGAATCAGATTTATCTCTCCAAAGTCTCATAATGAAAAATAAAATTGATTAGAAAGTTAGAACTTCAGAATGAACCAGCCCGTCAATAAATTTTGGACTGACTTCTCAGGGGATTTTTTTTAGCACCGAGAAACAGATTAATGAAAAATAAAGATTCACTTGAAAGATAAGTCACTTCATTTTAAGACTCTTTCCACGAGATGGATCACCCCTGCTTTATGACATAAATTTGCAATCAGCCCTATTGATTTCTTAATGCTTCAGAGAAATATTGTTAAGATTGATTTAAATCCTAAATGCGCCTGTTGGGGAGAAACGAGACAGTAAGAGAAGGAAGCGGAAAGAAAAAGGAAGGATGGAGGAATGAAGTTTTTGATAAACACACATGTATGTATGCAGGCGCCTGTACCCACACGCGTGCGTGCGTGTGTGTGTGTGTGTGTGTGTGTGTGTGTGGTCAGGAGTTCCCAGATGTTTCCTCCATGGCCCCTCTATATACTGATAAGAATGGAAGTTGTGTTTTCACATCTGAATCACGCAACGACATCTCTGGGATGGCCTTAGACATGATGTAAAGCTCTGTCTGCCCCAGTGTGTGTCTCTACATCTGTGTGCATGAAAAATGAGTGCATGGGCTCAGTGTGGACAAAGGGGTGTCAGGTTCTGGAATGTTTCTCTTGTCTCAGATCAATGTCTGTATAAGCACTCAAAGATAGCCCCTGAAATGTGCCCACTTACAAACCAGCAAATCGGCCAAGCGCAGAGAGGAATGTTATTCAGACATTAACGAAGTGGAGTCAATTAAATACACTCATACACACACACACACACACACACACACACGCACCTATTCTGCGAGCTCAACACAATTACGTTAAATGAAAAAACTTCATTTTATTGAGTTAATAGTGAGCTTTAAAATGCAATTCGTTTAAAACATTCATTGAATTAAGAAAAAAAAAGAAAGAAAAGGCATCAGGGCTGTTTTTCCTAACTTAATTGTTTTTGATCTCACTATGTTTTCCTATAATAAAAGGTGGGCTCTTAAATTAACTCCATTGTCTTTAAAATCCCCAATCAAGCTGCTTTTCAAGGCGCAGGGGTGGGTGTGCAGGTCCCCCCTCATTCGAAGAGCCATTTCTAACTGTGGGTCTTAATGTACCTGCCAGCGGGCCAGAGGGTGGGCGGCCGTCGTAATGTGTGTTCGCAGCCCCAGAAGTGAGAGGTTCCCTCAAGACTGTATGCGTGAGAGAACCAGAGTCCAGGCCTGAGATGCTGGTTGTGTCTCTGAGCTGAGCAGATCCCTCTCTCACGTAGTACACAGGCAGTTTCTCTCCGGACCACCTGGGACCAGCCCTTCTCTCCTGGCATCCTCTGCCGAGCCCTGAAATGTTTCTTCACAATGTGTGTCCTTGAGCATCAGCCCCACTGAGGGCCTCGCTTCAGGCCTCCACCCTCAATACACCTCAAGACCCAGCTCCGGGAACCCCGGGGCAGTGGGGCTCCATTGCCCCCGGAGGATCGTGGCACACTGAAGGATGCTGTTTCCTTTGTCACTATAAAAATGCGCATTGTTTGCCTTTGTGTGTTGGTTTGGGGGATACATAGGTTGTGCTCAGGAGGGCATCACTGGGTACCAAGGATGGACCTTGGGACTCCTGCATGCCAAGGATGTGCTCCAGCTTCCCGAGCCAGCCATCCCCCAGCGTGAACTCCAACCCCCTGAGTCAGCGCATCTCCCTGCATGGGCTGCAGCCCCCTGAGCTGTCTCCTGTCTCCCGGGCCCAACATTTGTTGTTTGAATATCCACTAAGAGCACGCTCGGTGTCATCAAGCATGGTGGAACCGTCACCACCGTCCACTTCCAGAACTTTGCCCTCGTTAAACACTGACCCTCTTTCCCCACTTCCCAGCCCCTGGCAACTTCCTGTCCTTCTCTCTGTCATTCCGGTTTTGCCTCTTCCTGCCACTTCAGAAACCGTCTCCTACAATCCCGTCTCCCCGTGGGTGACTTCCCTGGGCACAGTGTGTTCGGGGGAGCAGGAAGGCTGTCAGAATTTCCTTCCTTTCCAAGACATATGCTTTTCCAGGGCCTGGATGGAACGATGCACTTCTTTGTCTCCCCATCCATCAGGGGTCCCTTGGGTGCTTTCCTGGCTCTATAATCTGTCCCTGGGGCTCTCTAGGGCTGTCCCCAGCAGCTCCCTGTCACTTTGACTTCCCTTGGTCTCAACATAGCCACATGCACAAGGGTGAGAATCACTGCTGCCCTGCATTCTCTTTGGGCAGAAATGATGGGTCAAAGAGAGCAAATTCATTGCTGGGTTTCCTTGTCTTATTATTGTATACCCATGGCCATTCTGTAGAGTAACATTGGTATGTCCTTTCTCCCTTACCACAGGGAGATTAGGTTTATTGTGTTACACCATTTACAGTACTCCTGAGGCACTCCCATTTCACTGTGTTTATCTTTAACTTCTCCTCTGTGCTCTCTATCCCAACAGGTTAATCACCTATATCCCCAAATAAGGCTTGTGACTCGTAAGGTCAGATTTTTCTAAGTATTCTGAGTTTTGTATTTGTAAGTGAAATACACGTTGCCTGGTCTCGGTTCTTTCTGTTCTGCTGAGTTCCCTGGAGGTGTTTGACGATAGGACAGCAAATAAAAAGGGTTTCCCAAACCTGCTCTGGGACACAGAGCCAAAAGAATGCCATGGTCCTCTGTGCTTCATCATTCATTCCTCTGGCCTGACTTTTCTCTGCGCCTCTGACCGACTGATCAATCACAACATTAATGTGTATACATTTTAATTAGCACAGCAGTAGGGCGTTTGCCTTGCATGCAGCCGGCCCAGCTGATCCAGGTTCCATTCCTCTGTCCCTCTTGGAGAGCCCAGCAAGCTCCTGAGAGTATCTCGCCCGCACAGAATGCCAAACACAGTAACAACAAATCTCATGATGGAGACGTTGTTACTGGGCCTGCTCGAATAAGTCAATGAACAACGGAAGGACAGTGCTACAGTGCAGTGAAATATTGCTTTTAGCAGGAGTGTTTGCCTTGCGTGCAGCCAGCACGGCCGAACCTGGTTCGATTCCTCTGTTCCTCTCAGAGAGCCCGGCAAGCTACTGAGAGTATCTCGCACATACACCAAAACACAGTAAAAACAAGTCTTAAATTGGAGATGTTACTGGGCCGGCTCAAGCAAATCGATGAACAACGGGAAGACAGTGTGTGTTCCAGTTCCCTTATGTCCTTTGCATAGTTTACTTCAGAACAATGTCCTTTCTGCATAGACACAGGAAGACAGTTAATGCTATGCTTTTGTAACTTGGAAGTTAATTGACTATGAATAATATTTACTCCTGGACATCTCTCATATTTTCTTGACTTAAGTCTCAGTTGCCCTTAGTTCCTAGCACCCCCAAAACAGGGTCCTGACAAAGAAACTGGACAGGCCCAGGAGAAGGAGAAGCAGTGAGCTACAAATGTGACAGTCTAAGAGCCATAATACCTAACTATAAATTCAAGAGCACAGTCATGAACAAATTCTTTCATGATCCAAAGAGAAACAATTGGACAAGGACCCTACTAGGGTTTGGAAGAAATATCTGGCCTGAGGACTGTGGTCTGAGATGTATAGTGAGATGTCTCCCCAAGAGTCACCCTATAAGCATAAGGTCCATACATGACTAATATTAAGAATTATAATTTAGATAAATTTGTAAATGGTTGTTGGACTAAGGAAAGGAGAAACACACCCTAGATGGTATTTCACCCTTAGGCGATTCATCTTGCTGGATGAGAATTTTTCTCTACAAAAAAATTCGATTTTCTACAAAAAAGGTCCCCCTGAGGGAAGAACTTTACATCTATTGATTGCATGATCATGCTTAGGTGTAATTGCTACCTGAACTCCTTATGATTTGGGAATATAACTTAGGCTGTAAGAGTCGATATGAGGAAAGGGATAGGAGGAGGAATACAGGAGTGGGGGAAACTCAAAGGAGGCAGAGGGAAAGGAGATTGGAATAAACTGCAATGGATCACCAACCAGCCTTGCCTTCATTTTCCTCCCTCATCCGCCCATTGCCTTGGTCATCTGGGGTCAGGGAAGTGGCCTGAAACCATATGGGCCCCCAAATGCAATGTAGAAAAGCCATCTGCACATCTATGTTTATTGTAGCACTACTCACAATAACCAGAATCTGGAAACAACACAGGTGCCTGAGAACAGATGTGAT
>JAOXYA010000041.1:6656503-6669098 GCA_028565675.1 Sorex palustris
CCCCCTCCATCCACCCCCCCATCCATCCACCCACCCACCCGTCCACCCACCCATCTGTCCATCCATTCACCCATTCATTCACCCATCCACCCACCCATCCACCTACCCATCCATCCATCCACCCTCCCACCCATCCACCCATACATGCACCCACCCATCTATCCATCCACCCACCCATTCATTCACCCATCCACCCACCCATACATCCACTCACCCATCTATCCATCCACCCACCCATTCATTCACCCATCCACCCACCCATCTATCCACCCCCCACCCATCCACCCTCCTGTTCATACATACATACATCCACCCATCCATCTATGCATCCATTTACCCATTTATTCATTCATCCACCCACCCACCCATCCATACATTCACCCATCTATCCATCCACTCACCCATAATTCCACCCACCCACTGAGAGCTCACTACCTGGATGCTCACACCTTGCAGTAAACAGACAAGTCTTATCCTTGTGGTGCTTCCCCCCAATGGGAATAGATTCCTAGATGAAATGCATGGGATGAGAGGTCCCAGAGCGATAGTACAGTGGGTAGGGCATTTGTCTTGCACAAGGCCACTGGGGTTCGATCCCCAGCACCCCATGTGCTCCCCCAAGCCTGACATGAGTGATCCCTGAGTGCAGAGCCAGGAATAAGTGCTGAGTACCTCCAGGTGTGGCCGAAACTTCCCACCTCACAAAAAAAGAAAATCGAAATTATGGGTTGGGAGCTGATGCTAAGAATGGTGGAGAAAAGTCCCATCCTGGGAACTGAGAGGCTGGGGCTCCAGGCAGCTGCAGAGAGGCCTCAGAAAGGGGTGTTTCCTGGACAAGATCTGAGTGTTAAAAGTAGGTAAAGGGATATACCTGATGACCTTTCAGTATCTGTATTGCAAAGCATAATACAGAGAGAGAGAGAGAGAGAGAGAGAGAGAGAGGCGCCTGATATAGAGGCAGGCTGGGGTGGGGATGGGGTGATGGGAGGGAACCTGGGGACTCTGGTACTGGGAAATGTACCCTGGTGGAAGGATGGGCGTTGGAACACTGTATGACTGAAATCCAATCATGAACAGCTTTGTAATGGTCTGTCTCACAGTGATTCGATTAAAAAAATTTTTTAAAGAAAGAAATAGGTGTTTCAGCAACTGCAGAGGGGAAGTAAGTTGTGGGAGGGCTCTCTGAGGAGAGGGTGGTCCCCCTGAGATGGGAATGTGGTGCCTGGTGTAACAGCAGGGAGGCCATTGGCAGGACCTGGGGGCAGGGGGCGGTGAAGAAAAGAGCTCAAGAGACCCTCTGGGTCAAGCCTGAGGTTTTCATCAGGGAGGGGCGGTGGGCACACCCAGCAGTGCTCAGGTCACACCTGGCACTCTGCTTAGGGATGACTCCCAGGGGTTCTCAGGGAAAACGCCAGGGAACCTGGGTAGGCTGCATACAAGGCATATGCCCTAGCCACTGTACTATCTCTCTGTCCCCCAAATTTAGTTTTAAGAACATCATCTCAAGGGCCAGAGTTCAAGGTACAAATGTTATTTGCACCGGACCCTAGACTGATCCCAGGTACTGCAGGGCCCCCAGAACATCTCTGGGCGTGGTGTGCTGGTCGGTCGGTCCCTGGCAGCACCCCATCCTTGGACCCTCTCCTTGAACTTCCTCCCAGTTGGTCAAACATCACCAAAATGGCCTCTGGGGCCCCAGAGCACTGCTTGAGAGCCCCCCACTATTATTCCAGGGTCACCCTGTCTGTCTCCCCTCCCTCCACCCATCCCCACAGGCCCCCAAGAAGGAGCTGCAGAACGGCGTGATCCGGGGCTACCAGATTGGCTACCGGGAGAACAGCCCTGGCAGCAACGGGCAGTACAGCATCGTGGAGATGAAGGCCACAGGGGACAGCGAGGTCTACACCCTGGACAACCTCAAGAAGTTCGCCCAGTATGGGGTGGTGGTCCAGGCCTTCAACCGGGCCGGCACGGGGCCCTCGTCCAGTGAGATCAATGCCACCACGCTGGAGGACGGTGAGGGCTCCTCCTGGGGCAAGGGGGGGCAGTAGCGCCAGGCGTTGGGCAGAGCAGGGCTGCCATGGGAGGGGGCCCCTTGCACACCCCACCGTCCTGCCCCAGACCCTCCGTCTCTGCTTAGTCCACTGAGAACTGCAGCCTATTCAGTCAGCCCCTCCAGCCTGCCACCCAGCCTTCATTCAGTGTCCCTGCCCTGATGTCCGTCACTCGTCTGGCTGGACTCCTAGCCGGGCCAGCCGGGCCAGCCAGGCCTCTAATTCCTGTTCAGCTTCACCTGCCTCCAGCAGTTCCATCCTCTGCTCCTGCGCCCTCCCTTCTGCCTCCCACTGGGAGCTGAGCAGAAATCGGTTCCCCAGGCCACCTTGGGACACCGGGCTCCTGCTCACTGGGACATCAGGTTTCTCTGAAGAGGAGTTCAGGGTCCAGGTCGGCAGGGGAGGGTGGGACAGAGAGGAGATGACCGCGAGGCCAGCTCACATGCTAGGTCCTGCCCCGGGAAAGAGGCCACAACTCACGGGAGTCAGTATCTCTTACAGGGGAGCCCAGCTGGGGACGCCCAGGACCAAGGTCCGTCCAGGTGGAACGCTGTAAGGTACCAGCATTCCAGAACCCCCCGTGTCCACCCAGGGCACCGGCCCAGCCTGCCCGAACTGTCGCTGATGCCCACGGCTCTGGCGGGCTGCGAATCTCCATCCCGGAGACCAGGGCCCCGCTGCTGAGTCATTTTTTCAGAACAAAGGAGGAGACGGGAAGAAAGTTTCCCGTGGCATGCGCTCCGCAGTTTTTCATACTTAATTAAGGCCCTCGTTAGCCTGTCAGCTCCTGATGGTTCCCTGGCAATATTAGCACTCCTCCTGGGGTATTCAAGGCCCCTGCTCTCGCAATAGTGTCTTTTCCATAATTATATTACCTTCATTTTGTTCGAACGGGCGATCTGTATTAGTTTATTACACTGGGTCCCTAATTACATGGTGCTTATATTTTTACACCTAAGTAATATGAAACAATAATCATTCTCAAAGAGGGTCGTTAGGATGATGTATTATCATTTAAATGCTCGTAAAAATTAGACTTGCCTCTCGTGGGGCGATGGGATCTAATTACCTTCCACCCAGCCCGGCCCTCCTCTCTCCCTCTCTGAGCCGAGCGGCCACGGCCTCTCCCGTGGCCTCTCCCGTGGCCTCTCCTCCTACGGCTGCTGGCTCCAGCGGGAAACCCGTGAAGTTCTCCCCGTGGGCAGATGTTCCAGCGCTGGTCCCGCCCCTGTCCCGTTCTGCCTTGCATGGGTGGAGCTCAGCGGAAGGTGGGGTCAGATGGACCCCTTCTGCTGGCCTTTGGGAGTATTCCCCCTCCCCCATGGTTTGAGGCAGGCTGTTGTGTTTGCAGGTGGGGACCGAGGATGAGGGGGTGATCGGCTGGGAAGTCCTGAGGGAGTGTGGGACCACCCCTCACCATCACTGGGGTTCATTGGGACCCTCAACCTTCAGATTGGTCCAGGATGCCAAAGGTCCCCAGAGTCAGGCTTTTAGCCCAGAGCCCCAGGTCGGCTCGCATGGAAGGGCTGGCAGGGATGGGAAGAGATGATCCGTCATGGGAACCTGCAGGCACTACCCAGGCTGGTGGGCCCAGGTGGTCTCTGCCTCTGTGTGTTACTCAGGACCCCACTATGCACCGAGAACCAGGAATGTGGGGCCAAGAAGGCGTCTCCTGGAGAGCGGGGCCACTGCCAAGATATCTCTCTCTCTCTCTCTCTCTCTCTCTCTCTCTCTCTCTCTCTCTCTGAGGACCACACCCAGTGGTGCTCAAGGATACTCTCAGCTCTGTGCTCCACATGTGCTCCCAGCAGTGCTAAGGACCTCACGGTGCTCGGGATGGAGCCTGGGCCCTCTCATGAGAGCCTGCGCTTGGGCTGAGCAATCCCTCTTACTCCACATCTGTTTTCCCTGAATCCCGGGAAAGGAGACTTGGCTGCTTCTGCCCATCCTCCAGGGGCTTTCTGAGTCTGGGGTCCCTTCACTGTCTCCTCTGAAGTTCTCCTGGCCAGGCAGCAGGGACATGGAGCTTGGGACCTGCCAGCCCCTGAGCTGGCCCTTTGGTTCTCCCCACCATGCAGTGCCCAGCCAGCCCCCCGAGAACGTGAGGGCCCTGTCCATCACCTCCGACGTGGCCGTGATCTCGTGGTCAGAGCCACCGCGCAGCACCCTCAATGGCGTCCTCAAAGGATACAGGGTCATCTTCTGGTCCCTCTACGTGGATGGTGGTGAGTCTGCCAGGACGGGAGCTGCACCCACATTCGAGAGCCGAGCATCTCCCAGTAGGGGTCGCGTGGGAAGACACATCCCAACACATGGTCCCAGCCAGAGTCACGGGCCCTTCTGGTAACCCCCCAGGCACTCAGCTCTTGGGGGCGAGTGTGTTTGGGAGGTGAGGAGCAGATTGACCTATCACGTGGGACGTCTTGAACTTCAGCCTTTGTGCATCCCAGCAGGGGGCAGCTGGCAAGGGTCCCCACAGGGGCACGGGTGGGACCAGCACCAGCAGGGTCCGGAGGCCCTGTGCCCCCAGAGCCCGGGGAGGGAAGAGGGGGTGTCACCCAGCAGAGACACAGTGGAGCGCCGAGCTCAGCAATGTGATGGGCTCTGAATTCAGGCCTGGGTTCCCCTCGAGCACCCCCACATCACTGGGAACGGCTTCAGGTCCCGTGAGCCCTGCTGGACTTTGCCTCTATAAAAATCGAAGGAAAAGTGAAAACTGAAGAAGCAAACACTCAGGGCAGCCATGGGAACTGGAGTGAAGCAGGCCACAGCCTGTGCCCTGAAGAATACCTCCTTCCTCTGTGCTGCACCCTCCAGGCTCCTGTGCCCCCACAGCCTGCCCCAGTGACCAGATGCCCAGCATCCCGAATACGGGGATGTTTTCTGGAACCTTCCAGACCCCACAAACCCCATGGGCTGGAAGGAGTTTGCTTCCTCCGAGGCTGAACTTCCTGCCACAGCCCTGGGGCCTCTTCCTTCTGCCCTGCAGGACACCAAACCTCAGCTCGAGGTCCCCTCTGAAGGCCAGCTACCCACTCCTGGGACTCTGCACAGTCCTGCAGGAAGTGCTGTCCACTGCCATCAGATCACTGTCCTCTACAGAGCTCAGGACTTGGTCTAAGGCCTAGTACCAAACACCTGATCCCTAACACATGTCTCAAATACCTGGTCCCTAACTCCTGTCCCTTAGGCTGGGTCCCTAACACCTGGTCCCTAACTCCTGGTCTCTAACACCTGGTCCCTAAGACTGGGTCCCTAATGCTGCCCAGCCCCTAACACGTGGCCCCTAAGGTGGGTGCCTAATGCCTGGTCCCTAACACCTGGTTCCTAAGGTGGGTCCCTAATGCCCAGTCCCTAACGCCTGGTCCCTAAGGTGGGTCCCTGACACCTGGTCTCTAGCACCTAGTCCCTAAGGCTGGGTTCCTAATGCCCAGTCCCTAACACCTGGTCCTTCAAGCTGGGTCTCTAATACCAGCCACTGTTTGTGTACTGAGAGACCAGGCCCCAAGGAGTTATGCTGCCGGGCTGGGGTGGGTCGCCCCACATTTCCAGGAGGGCTTCCTCTCTCTGAATCTGGGGGCTGCTCTGGCGCCTCCGGTAGGAACCCCAAAAGTGGCCATGGAGTGGAAGTTGGCTTAGAAGTAGCTGGAGGCTGAGAACTTGCCTCTCACCTTTGAGGGTCACTTGAAGAGCAGATGATCTCTCATTGTCCCCCCAGGGCACCTTGAAATTGGGGGACTCCCTAGTCTCTAGCCGGGAGTAGTCTGAGGGAGCAGAGCAGAGTCAGGGGGAATGCAGGGATGGCAGGGGTGGGCCCTGCGCGGGAGAGGGGCTGGGGGGCCCGCAAGGGGGGATATGTGGGGGCGTGGCCGGTGGGCAGAATCAGTGTTTGGGGCGGGGCTGGTGGGTGGGGCCAGGCTTCTGGGGCAGGACTGGTGGGCGGGACCAGGGCAGGGGTGGGGCCAGGGTTTAGGGCGGGGCCAGGGTTCAGGGCAGGGCCAGGGGCTGGGTGGGACCTGAGCTCAGGGTAGGTTCGGTGAGCGGGGCCAGGACTCGGGGCGGGGCTAGGACTCGGGGCGGGGCCGGAGGGCAGGGCCAGGGCTCTGGCGGAACCGGTGGGCGGGGCCTCCAGGCTGCCTGGCCCAGGGCGCTGAGTCTGCATTACCCTCTGCAGAATGGGGAGAGATGCAGAACATCACCACGACGCGGGAGCGGGTGGAGCTGCGGGGCATGGAGAAGTTCACCAACTACAGCGTCCAGGTGCTGGCCTACACGCAGGCGGGCGATGGAGTGCGCAGCGGGGTCCTCTACATCCAGACCAAGGAGGACGGTGAGTCCCCAGCTCATCTGGGAGCACGGCCGGGGGTCTGGACCCGCTCCCCTCAGAGGCGAGAGACCCGTGGCCTGCATGACTCTGTGGCTGGCCCTGAGCTCCCCAGCCAGCGGGGACAGAAGATGGGGTGCTCCCCCCCAAAAAAATCTTTGGTTCGTGTTATCCTGCTCCCGGATAGTGAGAAAGCTGAGGGTGTGAGTCACACACTACAGAACAAAACTGAAGGCACGGACTCACCCTGGGCATACAGAGCAGAAGGTCCTAGAGGCAGCTCGAGGGGTTTGCTCTCCCCTCCGCCATCTCTGGCTCATCAGCACCCTTGTCCGTGCCTGCAAGAGGGGCCAGCTCCGGGCAGCACCCCAGACATCTTTGGGGGTTCCCGAGCAATGCTGTCTCCGCCTGTGGGCCTCCCTCTCTGGGGAGAGACATACAACACACAGCCACGTAGCCTCACTTCCCATTGACCATGGTGGCCTCCGGCTGAACCAGTCACCCGAATAGGAGTGCCATTGCCATGGTGACATCCCAGCGGGCCTCTGAACATAGAAGAAGGTACCAAAGTAGCAGAAGTGAGGGTGAAGGGAGGGACCGGGTTAGAGGAACATTCTAGGGAAGTTTCATCTCCAGAAATGGGGCACTAGGTCACCCAAGCCCACCCTCCCTGCCAAGAACACTAATCTGGATAAAATATTATTTAAAACACCTGCCCAGGCTGGAGAGATTGTACAGGGATTAAAGGCGCTTGCCCTGTACACAGCTGACCCCGCTTGAATCCCTGGCAAGTGCATATGGTCCCCCAAGCACCACCCAAGACCCCTCCTGAGCACTGCCGGGTGTGGCCCCAAAGTCAAAACAAAAGAACACCTGCTAGAAGGCCTGGGAGAGCTGGTGGGAGAGTTGGACAGTGAATGGGAGGCCTGGGAGCTCGTCCTGGGGTGTGGAAGTTTTCTGCTCCGGGGGCATTTCCTGAGCTCCGGAGGCAGCAGCTGAGATACGACGAAACAGCACCTGGAAGCCGTGTGTTGGAGCCCGCCCTACCGGGGCGAAAGAGATGGGCCTGGTGACCCCTGCCCTGTGCTCTGGACCCTTGCAGGACAGCTCAGCTTCAGCTCAGCACACTCCTAGAATCAGACTCAAGCAACCCGTTTGGAAACGCTCCAGAGGGCAGGTGCCTGTCAGAAGCAAACACGAACCATCTCTTGAGTAACGTGAACGCCAGGGCCAGGGCAGGGTTTAAGGAACTTCCCTTGCACTGACTCAATCCCTGGCCATAGGCTCTCCTGAGCACTGCCAAGGGTGGCCCAAACACACACACACACACCCCAAAAAGAAAATTAACAACATCTCAGGTCTCTCAAATTATTTATTTTCATAATTCCAATTCTTTTTGTGTGTGTATGAGCATACGATCTGCATGTGTAAGGCCCTGGCATCATGTGTGTGCCCCCACCCCACAAAATAAGAACTAGAGGAGAAAAAAGAGAGATTACCAGTCAAGAAACATCAATTCAGTTGCCAGGTACCATCAAAAACAACAGATTCCAGAAAACACGGCAAGATTATATGTAAAGTGTACAGAGAAAAATCGTTGTCAACCGGTGATTTTATACTTATCAAAATTACTCTTATTTTCTAGAGAGATATTGTAGCATTTAAGGGGCTTGCTTTGCATGTGGTCAACCCCAGTTCAGTCCCTGGTAACACCAGGCGTGACCCTGAGCACAGAACCAGGACAAAGCCCTAAGCACTGCCGGGGTGGGGGTGGGGGCAAACATCAAAAATCTTGTCAAGATTAAAATGAGAAAAAGGCATTTTCAGGACTGGAGTGATAGCACAGCGAGTAGGGTGTTTGCCTTGCATGCGGCAGACCCGGGTTCAATTCCCAGCATCCCATATGGTCCCCCAAGCACCTCCAGGAGTAATTCCTGAGTGCAGAGCCAGAAGTAGCCCCTGTGTATCTCTGGGTGTGACCCCCAAAAGAAAAAAAAGACATTTTCAAGGAAACCAACTTGAAGGAATCGTCCACATTTCTGCCTCCCCCCCCCCCACGAGAAATATTAAAGGGTCTTCTGGAGCTCAAAGGAATATAAAATCAGGTGATGCAAGAAGAGATTACTACAGGTAAATGTGACTATGAATCCACTGAAACTAATGATGACTACAGAAAAGGATGAGCTTTTCATCCTCAGGTAGAATTGAAAATACACACAGCACTAAAATATGCAGTAGTGGCTTACGAGTTAGGAGAGGGTGAGTGCATCCAAAATCTGCATTGCCTGAGAAGTGCCATTTAATGATATCAGACTGTGGTAAGCTAACGATTCCTTTTGTAATCTGTTGAGTAAACACTAAAAGTAGTGACAGACTGTCTACCAGGCAGACTAAAAGAGAGGGGGGGAAACAGAGGTGTTTTTTATGTGTGTTTTTTTAATTCTCAACCCAGAAGTAGGCATAAAAAGGAAAGAGAAAAAAAAAACAACAGAATAGATGGGACAAGTAGAAAGTATTGAGACAGGTGGACTATTGAAACCAAATGTATCTGTAATCATATTAAAGATAAATGGACTCGATTCTCTGATTAAAAACTAAAAACTGGGTGGGGGGGTTGGAGTGATAGTTCAGCATGGAGGGCATTTGCCTTGCCTACGGCTGACCTGGGTTCAATCCCCAGCATCCCATATGGTCCCCCGAACATTGCCAGGAGTGATTTCTGACCACAGAGCCAGCAATAACCCCTAGGCACTGGCAGGTGTGACTTCAAAACCAAAAAATAAAAATAAAAACTGTCAAAACGGCCATCAAGTAAACAATACCAGCTATTTCCAGGAGGCTGCGAAAACATGAAGCACCCCAGAAGTCCAACACAAAAAGAATGGAACGAGATCAAAGACATCGTTTGCCAAACTGCCTAAGAGGAAACTGCAAAGTTAAAATCAGGTGCCAGGGACTTTCAGGCCAAAAGTGTGACTGGAAGCAAAGAAGTCTTTATTACGATGCATGTTTTCACAAAGCGCCTCTTCAGTTTACTAGGCAAATAAAAGTTCTGAATATGTGTAAATCGAATAACACGCCTGCAAAACAGGTACAAGCAAAACCCAGCAGTTCAACGACGGATGGTGGCCCCAGTCCTCGTGGGAGATTCCCACGTGCTGGATGGGAGAGGTCTGAGGCCAACTGCAGCCCCAGACCCCACAGCTGCAGGGGTGCCAGGAGCGGGTGCAGGAGGGCTTCGGGGTGGGAGAGCCTTGGGCCTACCTGACAGTCGCTGCTTCTGAACCCAGTGATCCCCTTAACTCAGAAACTGTTTGGTTTGGGGCCACACCCAGCCAGGGCTTCCTCCTGGCTCGGCAGTCAGGAATCACTCTTGGCGGGCTCAGGGTGCCGGGGATCGAACTTGGGTCTGCTGCATGCAAGGCAAGTGCCCACCCACCGCTCCAGCCTCTTACCTCAGTGTATGAATCCCTTGGAAGATTTTCAGAAGTGGTAGAAGCCAAGCGAGGAGGAGGAGGCCAAACGGAGTCCCTGGTGAAGATAATGGCGACATCTCCAGCGCACGAGCGCTGGGTGGGAGCCCGTGGCTGGCCTCAGAGGAGATGGCAGCTCCTCTGCAAGGGAAGTGAGAGCTGGGGGCCCCAGCTTCGGAGGGCTCCCTGGAGGATGTGAGACAAAGTCCTTGGGCTTGAAACAAAGTCTCTTGTGGTTTTTTTTGGGTGTGTGTGTGTGTGGGGGGGGTGTACTGGCTGTCACATCTGGCGATATTCAGAGCTTACTCCCTGGTTCTGCACTCAGGAATCATTCCTGGTGGTGTTCAGGGGACTATATGAAATACCGGGATCGAGAGAGCCCTGAGGTCCCAGCTAAGCCAGGCAGGCCGCAAGATGAAGTTCGGGGTGCTCAGAGTCGCGGAGAGGGGGAGTCTGTTCCAGGTGGGGTCCCGGGGCATCCTACAGTAGAACTTCCCACCTCACGGTAGGAGGGCCCAGGGCAGGGCTGGAGACACACAGCTGGGAGCAAGGTCAGCCCGGCCCACCCGCGTTTCTGACCTCCAGGTGGGCTCTCCCGCGAGTCCTTGGGCCTGACAAGCTGCCCAGAGATCAGATGTTTGTTTGGTCCGAATGCAGGTTTCTAGTCAGTCGGGGATGGGGCCGGGGGCCAGCCGGGTCCTGCGGACCCTGATCAGTGCTTCCTGGATGCTGTTTCTCTCTGAGCACCCCAATCAGGGTCCTCGCCGAGCAAGCCCAGAGCTGCCTGCGGCCAGGGCCTTCTTCACGGGAGACTCTGTGGGTTCGGAGCGGGGTGGGGGCACTTGCCTTGCATGCAGCCAACCCAGGTTCGATCCCGGTATTTCATATAGTCCCCTGAACACCACCAGGAATGATTCCCGAGTGCAGAACCAGGGAGTAAGCTCTGAATATCGCCAGATGTGACAGCCAGTACACCCCCCCACACACACACACACACCCCAAAAAAAAACCACAAGAGACTTTGCTTCAAGCCCAAGGACTTTGTCTCACCTCCTCCAGGGAGCCCTCCCAAGTTGACCTGCCTTGCCCCTCCACTCCCCAGCATCCCAGGCCTCCCCAGAGGCTTTGCTCCCCCCCACACACACCCTGTCTCCGCTGACCTCCCCTCCTCCCGGATCAGTTCCAGGTCCCCCCGCCGGCATCAAAGCCGTCCCTTCCTCCGCCAGCAGTGTGGTGGTTTCCTGGCTGCCGCCCGCCAAGCCCAATGGGGTCATCCGCAAGTACACCATCTTCTGCTCCAGCCCCGGCTCTGGCCAGCCGGTAAGTGATGGGGACGGGCCCAGGGCAGAGTCTCCGGCATGGGTGGTGTCCAACCGTACCCTTGGGTTTCTCACGCCTGTTTCTGACTGGACGCATAGAATGGGCCGGATGTTGGGGGTGGCAGGAGACTGACCAGGGGCCTCTGGGGGCAGCCTCTGGCCCTCTGAGGACCAGGCCTGCCCTCCTCTGGCCAGGCTGACCACAAGAGCCCCGGGCAGACCCTGCAGAATTGGGCCAGACCCCGGCTGGCCCATGGCCCTGGAAATAAATCCCGACTCAGCAGTGTCCCTGGGGTCAACCCCGAGTGACCTCACAAGCTGGGAGTAGCCGAGAGAAGGTTCTGGGCCCCTGTCCCCGGGTCACCCTGTCAGGACAGGTCTAAGCAGGACACAGTTTTTCCCCTGAGTGTGGGCGGGGATGGGAGCACAGAGAGGGGAGGGGGCGGGATGGGGCCCGTGTCCCCCTCTGTGACATGCACGAGTCACTCATTCTTGACCGTTCCCATCCATGTCCAGGGGCGGTGTACACAGAGCTGCTGGGGTCCCCGTCTGCTTTTGGGGGGCAGAGAGGCACCATGAGGTCAGGTGGGAGCTGCGCTGGGGATAGGGGTGCAGGAGGACCCCAGCTTCCCCCTCCCTCTGGGATCCGTGTCTGCAGTGGGGAGAGTCACCCCAAAATGACTTGGGGGGCTGCTTCACCGTCTCCCAGCCTGCTGTCGCCTGCGGGGTCTCTCCGTCACTTTCCATCTCAGAAGAAACGGGGGGACTCGGGACCCCACACCACTCACGGCACCCTGTGAGCTGCACGCACAGGGCTGCCAACAGGGGGCAGAGTCGCACCCCACAAACCACCCCCCCAGGCCCCGCCCTCCCCACCGGGACACCCACACCCCCCAGAGGGAGCCGGCCCCTCCCTCCCTTCTGCTCGGCTGCCAGGTTTGGGGTTCATGGGCTGCACCCCGGCCACGTGCTGTCCCTTAAGTGCTGCCCCCAGCCGGGTCCGTCTGTCTCTGCTTATCCATCCCTGGTGATGTCCATGGACATGCGTTCAGGGACTTCTCCGCGTAGTGTGGTGACCACAGGTGGCAAGAGGCTTCTGTAGATGGCCTGGGGAGAGAGTATGGGGGTCCGGGGGTCCGTGCGTTCACTGTGATCCCCAGCAATGCATAAGGCGGCCTGAACTCTGCTGAGTGTCCCGAGCACAGAGGCAGGACAGCCCCTGGGCACTGCTGGGTGTGGGAGAGCAGGAAGGGGGGAGGGAGAGACAGAGGGAAGGAGGGAGAGGAAAGAGGAGGAAGGGAGGGAGGGAAGATGGAAAAGAAGGGAGGGAAGGCAAGGAAGGGGGAGGGTTGGAAGGAGAGGCTGAGGGAAGGAGGGAGAAGAGGAGGGAAAAGAAGGGAGGGAAGGGGGAGGGGGGGAGGGAGG
>JAOXYA010000041.1:6669198-6683380 GCA_028565675.1 Sorex palustris
CATGCAGTGCCTGAGAGCCAAGGAGGTGGGGGCGACTAGCCCCTGGCTACGGGCCACGGGGCTGTACAGGCGTCCGGGGGGGGGGCGGGGGGGGGAAGGCAGACACACACTGAGATGCAGACAGTGGGGCGGGCCCATGTCACCTGGACAGAGGAAGTAGCCACACTCTTTCCCTACTGACCCAAAACAGTTTTGAACTTCCCTGGGAGGCTGCCCCGCTGTCCTCAGAAAGTCTAATGATATAAATAACAAAGCTCTGGGGCCAGCGAGCTAACACAGCCTCTAGGACACAGGCCTTGCATACACAGGACCAGGAATCCATCTCGGACTCCCGGATAGTCCCCTGATCACCAGGGGTGATCCACAGAGCCAGGAGTAAGCCCTGAGCACAGTCAGATGTTGTCTCCAAAACAAACAAGCCCAAAACTAATAAAGCTTTTCATACCCTAATAAAAAATAAAAAGCTCAGGGATTATCTGTGGCTGAAGTGGGAACAGGACTCTGTTTGGGGGGCAGGCTGGACTGCGGCGCTGGCCCTCGCTCTTTGGAAGAGCACTGTGCGGAGAAGATGGGCCTGGATGAATTTCTGACTCACATCAAGGCTCTGCAACTGACCGAGGTGAGCGTCCTGGTGCAAAGAGAGCTATGGAGTCACTTACGGATGAAAGAGAAGATTTAATACCCTGCTCCTCAGCTGGAGAACAGCCCTCTAAAACGGCAGGCGGAGGGACAGAGCGACGGTACAGCGGGTAAAGCGCTTGCCTTGCATGCAGCTGACACGGGTTCAATCCCTGACATCCCTAGGGTCCCCCGAGCACCACCAAGAATCATCTCTGGTCACAGGGCCAGGAGTAAGCCCTGAGCACCGCTGGGTCTGACCCAAAGCCAAATAAATAAATGAAATGGCAGACAACTTTAACCACACACTGCTGCCGAGTGTGGAATCTCTTATTCACACACGAGAGCTCTCTGAAAGGTGAGACCAGCTCCCGGGCTGGAGGTCGTGCCAACCGCATGGGGCCTCTCCCCATGCTCCCCGCAGGTGTGGGAGTCACAGCTGGCAGCAACATGGAGCCCAGGATCACACCAGGGCCCCAAGCATGCCCACATGCACTCCAGCCTGGGGGCCCTGCTGGAGACGGAGAGGGGCTCCTCCCGCCTCGCCCGAGCTTCGGGAGGGCCAGCACTAACAGGCCTCCTCTCTCGCTGGTCCCTCAGCCGTGCCTCGGAGCCCCCCAGATCCCGCACAGGGAGCCCCGCCGGCCTCCCTTCTGCCCTGCCACCCCTGTCTGCCCTGAGGCTGAGGCCCGTCTGCAGCTCTTGAGGACACTCAGAGGCAGGGGCAAGGAAGACTGTCTGAAATGACTTTCTCCAGAGTCCAGACGCCCTCGTGCCTCCTTCACACTGCTGCATTCAGAAGGTCCTTCCCACGCTATGGTCTCCTCCCAAATACATTTGGATATGGAGTTGGGAAGCGTTTCCTACAAGCCCCTCAGAGCCTGGACAGACGCAGACACCCCATTCCGAATGCAACCTGGAACTCCATGAGCCCCTGGGCCTGCCTCCGGAGGGAGGAGAGGTCAGGGGCTGGATGCCCCGGACGCCTCAGCCCACGAAGCCACGAGACTACTAGGGCCCAGGCCAACTCTCAGGCATGTGGGAGTCCTTCCTCATAACCCCTCCCCCACCTCCAACCCATCGGACCCCTGAGCTGTCCAGTCCTGCTCCAGACTCTCTCTGGTCAAGCGTTCATGCCCCAATTCCAAGACCACCAGCACTCCCTCCGGTCGAACGGGAAGCTGAGAGCCACAGCCACCCCCAGGCCAAACTCAACACCCACGTGAGGAGAGAGTTCGCCTTCCAGGAACTGCAGCGCGAGCCCCCCTCGAGCCCCCGGGGACGGTCTCACACAGCCCCCCAAGGAGGGAAATGTGGGGAAGTGAAACCAAAACCGCCTCAGATCTGCGTGGGAGACGCTGGGCATTCCTGCCAGGCGGCGGGCCGTGGCAAGAGGCGGGAGCTGAGTTCTAGACCAGTGCTCCCGCCAGAACATTCCAAGGTGCGCAGGTGGAAACTGCTGGAGTAGGGGTCAAGGCACGAGACTGGGGGCCGACCGACGAGTCCGGGGGTGATGGTGGGGGAAAGGCCGAGAGCTGCTCTGGAGCATGTGGGCGCTGATGAGCTGGGGGAGGACAAGCTGCCGACCATGGCTGAGTATGTCAGGCAGGCACCTGAAGTCCAGTCACAGGCCCTGCCAGCTGACATGCGAGAAAGGCGGCAGAGGATGGTGATTCTGTGCCCTCCGCACAACGGCTCGGGAAAAGGGCTTCGGTCCCTACCAGCCAGCACCCACGCTGCACGGGGAAAGCAAACATCTTCCTTTGTGAAATGTGCCCCAAACTGAGCAGATGTTTTGCAAGTTAGGAGGGCAGGAAAGAGGAAGCCGGACTCCATCTGCCATCACCCCGCGGGCCCCGAGCACACAGGGCCGGAAACACCCGAGCGCTCAACCCCAAAGCCAGTCCTGCTAGAGACCCCCCTGGAGCTCAAGACTTGGGCTCGGGAATAGATGGCATTCGGAATCCCAGACCGCTCCACGGGGCTGGGGAAAAAAAATCACCGCAGCTTGCCCTGCACTTTGTGCCTCCCCAGAGCTGTGGACCTCATCTGGAAACAGCTGGAAAGCAGCTAACAGGAAACCAACCCGAAAGGGGAAAGAAAGGCACAGTGTGTCCCAGGGAGAGTTAGGCAGCTAAAACCAGAGGCGGGGGACAGACAGGAAGTTGAAGCTAGCAAGAACCTGGGCCAGAAACAGTCACACAGAGGAGGTGGCCTGCTGGCCTTCCCCCCACCGCCCAGTGGGGGCTCCAGCCACCTCCAGGCAGACCCCCCCCGCCCCATATGGTCTCCCAGTAGCAGGGGCTCCAGCTGGACCTCCCCCACCCCCCCGTACATCCTCTCTCTTCCCGGAAAGCCCGACGGGGCAGGATAGGGTGGCCCGGGCAGCAGCTCCCTCTCCTCTATAGCCACAGGTGACTGTCCCGAATACGGCTGGCTGGAGATGCTTCTCACTGGCTCAGCTGTCCAGCCCCCCACCCCCCCAGCCGCCTCTCTCCCCGGAAAAGACCGGCAGCAGCTGAGTGCAGCCGCAGCGTTGACTCAGGCTGGGGGTTCAGAGTGAAGCCAGGGGCTGAGCCAGGCCACCTTGGAGCCAGTCCAGGGCGTCCTCCGCGGCAGACAACTCAGCACCATCAGCTGCCGAGGCAGTCTGGAGAGAGCCAGGGAGATGGCTCTGCGGCCGGGTTCAAACCCCGGTATCACGTGGGCCCCAGATGCCACCAGGAAGGACCCCTACACGTGAACAAGGAAGAGCCCTGAGCACTGTGGGTGTGACTCAAAAACCATCTATGTTTACTTGAAAGAGGTAAAGAAAGCGACTTTGTTAAAATTCTTTGGTGTTACTTCCCAGCTAGCCTCGAGCTTACCCACCCGAGGGGGGGGCTGCGGGTGCCTTTTTCCTTAGTGGGATTTAGGGGAGTCCTCGCCAGCCCTTGTCCCCCGGACCCCAGAGGACTCCTGAAGTGCTTGCTCGTCTCAGCCAGGTGGCTCCACGGGCTTGCTCACAACACAGCAGGCACAAGCTACTTCAGCACCCTGAACAAGTGGGGGGAGATGCTGAGGGCCACCATCTCCTGCGTGTGTGTTTGCATGTCTGTGTATCCGTGTGTCTGTGTGTATCTGTGTGTGTGCCTGTGTGTATGTGTGTGTCTGTGCATCTGTATCTCTGTGTGTCTGTGCCTGTGTCTGTGTGTGTTTGTCTATGTGTCTGTGTGTATGTGTGTCTGTCTGTGCATCTCTGTGTATGTGTGTGTGTTTGTGCCTGTGTCTGTCTCTGTGTGTCTGTTGTGTGTGTTCATGTGTGCCCATGTGTGTGTCTATGTGTGTCTCTGTGTGTCCGTGTGTGTCTGTTTGAGTGTGTGTCCATGTCTGTGTGTCTGTGTGTGTCTGGATGTATGTCCATGTCTGTGTGTGTCTGTGTGTCTATGTGTGTGCCTGTGTGTCTGTCTGTCTCTGTGTTTCTGTGTGTGTCCGTGTGTGTGTGTGTATGTGCCTGTGTGTATGTGTCTGTGTGAGTGTGAGTGAGAGAAAGGAGAGTGAGTTGGGGTTAAACCCACACTTGCAAGGCAACTGCTCCATAATAAACGTATTCCTCGCCCTTAAAACCCCATGTTGAACACATCCTTGTGGGGACTCCTCCTGACTGCCAGAGGAAGTCTGGCCTCCTTGACGAAGAAGTTAAGCCCCCTGTACTTCTTCTCTTCTTCCAGCCCTGCTGTGCCCAGCACCCCACATTCACCCTCTTATCCCCCTAAATTTCTGCCTGTGGCTCCCAGCCTCGCCTCAGTGCTGCCCCCTCCTGGCAGGCCTGCCTCTCTGCAGCAGCAATGCCTCCCCTTAGAGTCCGGACTCAAGACCCAACTCCCCACGGCCTCCTGCCCATAGACCCCCAGCCCCGCAGCCCTATTCCCGCATGCTCCGAGCCATGTGGGAGACCCGGGAGACAGTAAGGGGTACAGCGCTTGCCTTGCACGCAGCTGACCCCAGTTCAACACCCGACAGCACGTGTGGTTCCCCCCACACAAGTGTGACCCCAAGTCCCCCGAGGGACAGAGCGTGTCCGCGCTGAGTCCAGTGGTGGCCAGCCCATGCAGGGAGCTGGGAAATGGGTTGACAACTCACAGCTGAGGTCTAGGAAGCTACACAGGGAGGGGGCTGAGGTGCTACCCCGGGTCCCACGGGGGCCTCACCCGCTCTGCCCCGCAGCCCCTGCCAAGATCATCTCGTTTGGGGGCACTGTGACGACGCCGTGGATGAGAGACGTGCGGCTTCCCTGCAACTCGGTGGGCGACCCGGCGCCTGCTGTGAAGTGGACCAAGGACAGGTGTGTGAGACTGCCTCCCGGTGCCCCCAACCGGCCCCGGCTCCCGGGAGCAGGGGTGCTGGAAGGTCACGGCGCTGGGGTGCCCCCAGGAAGAGCCCAGGGAAGCCTCATCCCATGGGGAGGATCCTGAGCTGAGTCTGCACCGGGACTGGCTGAGCCCTAACCGCGTCTGCCCCGCCCACAGCGAGCACCTGCCCATCCCCACGTCCATGGACGGGCACCGGCTCATCCACACCAACGGCACGCTGCTGCTGCGCGCGGTGAGGGCTGAGGACTCGGGCTACTACACCTGCACTGCCACCAACACCGGCGGCTTCGACACCATCATCGTCAACCTCCTGGTGCAGGGTGAGAACCCCAACAGGGCATGGGGGCACGACTGTGCGCAGGGAGACGGCTGTTTGCGGGGGTGCAGGAGGATGGCTCTGTGCAGGGGTGCAAGGACAGCTGTGTGCAGGGGTGCAAGGGGAATAGCTGTGCTCAGGAGTACAGAGAGGGGGGTGGCTTGTGCAGGGGTGCAGAGGGGGAGAGAACCCTGTGCAGGGGTGAGGAGAGGGGAGAAAACTGTGTGCAGGGGTGAGGAGAGGGGAGAGAGCTATAGGGGGTGAGGCTAGGGAACAGAGCTGTGTGCAGGGGTGAGGAGAGGGGAGAGGGCTGTGCGGGGGCAGAGAGAGGGAGACAGCCATGCATGGCACAGCCAGATGGAGAGGGGTGACAGAGATGTGCTTCCCGGGCGGGAGGGTGAGCGGGAGGACGGGGGCAGCACCCTGAGGCAGGACAAGCCTGTCCCTTGGCCTCATCTGGCTGGGGCAGCCTCACGCCCTGCAGTCTCAGAGGTGACAGCTGGTGGCTGTCCCCTCCCAGTGCCCCCCGACCAGCCCCGCCTCACGGTCTCCAAGACCTCTGCCTCGTCTATCACCCTGACCTGGATCCCCGGGGACAACGGCGGCAGCTCCATCCGCGGTGAGCAGGGCCGGCACGGGGACCTGGGGACCAGGGACAGTCACCTCCATTACACCCAGGACTGGGGGGTGGGGGGTCTGGGATACTGAAGTCCCCCACCAGCTGATGGTGAGCCCTGAGAACCGCCCCAGGTCTGGGTCCTGGCCGAGCATCAGGCACGTGTGCTACAGGGGGTTCCCAGGGGACCCTGCAAGGGCACTTGGAGGTCTCGTAGGAAGCAAGTCTGGGGTGTATGCTGAGAACTTGAGCGGTGGTGGGGAGGGGGCGGGGTCTAGGCAGGACCACACACCCCCACCCCGGAGCCTCGCCCCTCAGCTTCTCAGCCCTGAGCCCTGGGGAGACTGGCATGGGCGGGGCGCTGACCCACGCTGCCCGCAGGCTTCGTGCTGCAGTACTCAGTGGACAACAGCGAGGAGTGGAAGGACGTGTTCATCAGCTCCGGCGAGCGGGCCTTCAAGCTGGACGGCCTGCAGTGTGGCACGTGGTACAAGGTGAAGCTGGCCGCCAAGAACAGCGTGGGCTCGGGCCGGATCAGCGAGATCATCGAGGCCAAGACCCACGGGCGGGGTGAGCCACAGCACCTGGTGCCCGCGGGGCCCCTGTGGGTGGCACGTGGGACCCCCGTCTCTTTTGCCTTGACTTTATTTTATTTTTGCTTGGGGGCCACACTGGCCCACACCGGGGACCAACCCCAGCCCCTCGCCCCTCCATCCCGCGTCCCCCTCCTCCCTGGCCGAGTCCTGCCTCCGCTCCCTCCTCCCCAGCCTGTGCCCCGGGCCCCCCACCCCGCAGCGAGCCCCCCGGCAGACGCTCTCTCCTCCCGCAGAGCCCTCCTTCAGCAAGGACCAGCACCTCTTCACGCACATCAACTCCACGCACGCCCGCCTCAACCTGCAGGGCTGGAACAACGGCGGCTGCCCCATCACGGCCATCACGCTCGAGTTCCGGCCCAAGGGCGCCTGGGCCTGGCAGGGGCTGCGGGCCAACAGCTCGGCCGAGGTCTTCCTCACCGAGCTGCGCGAGGCCACGTGGTACGAGCTGCGCATGCGCGCCTGCAACAGCGCGGGCTGCGGCAACGAGACGGCCCAGTTCGCCACGCTGGACTACGACGGCAGTGAGTGGGCACGGGCCGGGCGGGCGCGCGGGCACCCCGGGGGCAGAGCGACAGACATCCCCGGAGGCAGAGGGACAGACACCCCCGGAGGCAGAGGGACAGACACCCGCCAAGGCAGAGAGACAGACACTCCCAGAGGCAGAGGGACAGACACTCCCAGAGGAAGAGGGACAGACAGCCCAGAGGCAAAGGGACAGACATCTCGGAGGCAGAGGGACAGACACCCCCGGAGGCAGAGGGACAGACACCCCCGGAGGCAGAGTGACAGACACCCCCAGAGGCAGAGGGACAGACTCTCCCAGAGGAAGAGGGACGGACAGCCCAGAGGCAAAGGGACAGACATCTCAGAGGCAGAGGGACAGACACCCACCAAGGCAGAGGGACAGACATTCAGGAGGCAGAGGGACAGGCACTCCCAGAGGCAGAGGGACAGACATCCCAGAGGAAGAGGGACAGACACTCCCAGAGGCAGAGGGACAGACATCCCGGAGGCAGAGGGACAGGCACTCCCAGAGGCAGAAGGACAGACATCCCAGAGGAAGAGGGACAGACACTCCCAGAGGCAGAGGGACAGACATCCCGGAGGCAGAGGGACAAATACCCACCAAGGCAGAGGGACAGACACCCCCAGAGGCAGAGGGACAGACACTCCCAGAGGAAGAGGGACAGACGCCCCCCAAGGCAGAGGGTGTGTGAGCTCCAGTGAAGGCTTGAGGAAGCCCAGGTTCAAGGGCCCCGGGGATGCGCTGACCCTGGGGGGGGGGGCAGTGGGGAGGAGGAAGGAGGTGGAGTCAGTGGCCAGAGGTGGTGGCTCCAACGTGGGTGAGGCCTTGACACAGGAAGGGCCAGGGCAGGGCAGGCAGAGTCCCCAGCGGCTGCTGCTTTGGATGGGGGCTCTCAGGGAGGAATACAGGGTGCTCGGGGCTCCATCTCCGTGTGGGGACCCCCGGCTTCTCCCCACTATTCCAGGAAAATCCCAAGCACCCTATCGCGTCACGAAGGCTGCACATCTGTGCCGGGTGGACCTGGGGGGTGGGGGGCGGCCAGGATTAGGGGCCACAGAGGGAGAGAGGGGCAGGAACGTGCACCTGGAGAAAAAGGTTTGGGTGAGACCTAGAGTGGCAAGAGGTCAAAGGGCCCTAGGGTGGGGCTCACATGACTCATGTGGGCCAGGCCCTGGGTCCGAGCCTTGAATGTCCCCTTCGTGAACACCTCCAGGCGAGCCCCCGACCCCACTCGTGCAAGCCCTGAGCCTCTCCTCCCCTTCCAGGCACCATCCCCCCCATCAAGTCTGCCCAAGGGGAGGGGGACGACGTGAAGAAGCTCTTCACCATCGGCTGCCCGGTCATCCTGGCCACGCTGGGGGTGGCCCTGCTCTTCATCGTCCGCAAGAAGAGGAAGGAGAAGAGGCTCAAGCGGCTCCGAGGTGCAGGGCCTTCCTGCGGGCGTCCAGCGGGCATCCTGGGGGCATCCTCTGGACATCCAGCAGGCCTCCAGTGGGCCTCCTGTGGGCTTCCTGCAGGCGTCCTGGGGGCATCCTGCCGTGTCCAGCGGGCAACTTGCAGGCATCCTCTGGGCTTCCTCTGGGCATCCATCAGGCCTCCTGTGGGCCTCCTGCAAGCATCCTGGGAGGGCACCAGGCTCTGCCACGCGGCACCTGGTCTGGACCAAGCAGGGCCTTGTGTCCTGAGGCAGTGGATAGCCTCTATGCCCCTGGCTGTCCACTGCTTCCTCCTCCCGCACTGGAACTTGGTGGCTGCCCAGTGGGACTGTACTACGCTCGCTCAGTTGCTGCTTGAAATCCAAACTTTTCCTGCTGATGAGCAGATGTTGCTGCCGTCAGCCCTGGGGTCTACCAGACTTGAAATCCTCTTTTTGCAGGGAGGGCATGGGAGGGACACACCCGATGGTGCTCAAGGGTTACTCATGGCTCTGTGCTCAGGAATCACTCCTGGGAGGCTCGAGGGACCATTTGGGATGCCAGGGATCAAGCCCAGATCAACCATATGTAAGGCACACACCCTACCCACTGGACTGTCCTCTCCTCTTTGGATCGGACCTTCCTATGAGACAAAATCTGGGGAAAGGGGCCCGGGAGATAGAACAGGGATGGAGGCATTTTCCTGGCACACAGCCAACCTGGGTTCAATCCCTGGTACCGCATATGGTCCCCTGAGTCCTGCCAGGAGTGACCCCTGAGGGGGAGGTGCTTGCCCTGCGTGCATCCAACCAGGGTTTGACTCCCGGCATCCCCCCGGGATTAATTCCTGGGCGCAGAGCCAGGAGTGACCCCCGAGCAATCTCTGGGTATGACCCAAAAAGCCAAAAAAAAAAAAGAGTAACTCTTGAGTGGAGTCCAGCGGGTAAGGCGTTTGCCTTGCACACGGCTGACCCAGCCAGCCCGGGTTCGATTCCTGCACCCCTCTCGGAGAGCCCGGCAAGCTACCGAGAGTATCTCGCCTGCACGGCAAAGCCTGGCAAGCTCCCCGTGGTGTATTTGATATCCAAACACAGTAACAACAAGTCTCACAATGGAGACAGTTACTGGGCCCGCTCGAGCAAATCAATGAACAACGGGAGGACAGTGGACAGTGGAACTCTTGAGCATTGCTGCTGTGCCCCTCCCCCTAATTATTTTTCAATCCGAGGAAACAGAGTGACCACACAGCATATAGGGCATTTGCCTTACACATGACCAACCCAGGTTCGATCCCCAGGGCCCCACGCAGTCCCTGGAGCACCTCCAGGAGGACTCCCTGAGCACAGAGGCAGAAGTAACCCCTGAGCCTCGCAGTGGGTGGCCCCCAAACCAAATAAATCAATAAATCGGGTGACAGGAGGGGCGGAGAAGGCTCAGAAGTCTGCAGCGAGTGTCTCAGTGTCCGACACACACAAGTGCCTGGGTTTGATCCCCGACACCAGGGGTGGCCCTGGCGGCCTCAGCACCCCCACACCTGAGCAGGGCCACCTGGCCAGGCCCCCTGCATGTGGCCCTTGCGATGCCCCCAGGCCTGCTGAGCCCTGCTTGGAAGCCCCCCACAGACACTGAGGAAGGCCAGTGCCCTGCCCTGAACCCTGGGATCTTCCCACCTCACTGTCCCCGGGTGTCTCCAGAACCCGGTTCCAGGGGTTCTCCCTGCTGGTTCCCCAGGTCCATACTAGGCCCCCCGCCCCCCGCACCGACTGTTCTCACCCTGGGCCCCCTTCTCCTCTTTTGCAGATGCCAAGAGTTTGGCAGAAATGCTGATCAGGTGAGTGTTGCCCGGTGCTGCCCCTCCCTCCCCTGCAGGGCACAGGCACCTGAGTCCCCCCTCGTCCCCCCCCTGCCTCTGCGGTGCACCCCCCACGGCTGAGGGTCACCCACCTCCAGCTCTCCCCCCCATAGCAAGAACAACCGGAGCTTCGACACCCCTGTGAAGGGGCCGCCGCAGGGGCCTCGGCTACACATCGACATCCCCCGGGTCCAGCTGCTCATCGAGGACAAGGAGGGCATCAAGCAGCTGGGTGAGCGTGGGCGCCCCCGCCCCAGCCCATCCTGCACCCAACCCCCGTCTACCATGCCCCCACACCCCAGCTCACCCTGCACCCACACTCATACCCCAGTCTACCCCGTACCACACCCCACTCTACCTCACACCCATCCCTCAGTCTACCCAGACCCACCCCACACCGGCCCCTGCACCCACACCCATACCCCAGTCTATCCTGCCCCTGAACCCCCGCTCACCTGGCACCTGCCCCCTCCCCCACACCCCAGCCTACACACCCACAAACCCCAGCTCACACCCCAGCCCACCCCACACCCCAGTCCCCCCACACACATGCCCACCACTCCAGCACCCCTCCAGGGCTTTCTGTGTTGCCAACATCAGAAAAAGACGGAGAGAGCGATAGCACAGCGGGTAGGGCATTTGCCTTGCACGAGGCCGACCTGGGTTCAATTCCCAGCATCCCATATGGTCCCCTGAGCACCACCAGGAGTAATTCCTGAGTGCAGAGCCAGGAGTAACCTTTGTGCATTGCCAAGTATGACCCAAAAAGTAAAAAAAAAAAAAAAAAAAAAAAATCTCGAACGAGATCAAAAGCCACTGTTAAGCTTGGACCTGAGCATGGCTAACAGACCAGGGTAAATCAGAGGGGGGTGTGTTGGCCTATGCCCACCTAAGCAGGGCCCCCGAAAGCCACTTGCTTCCACAATCCATAGTTGCTGCCACACCCCCAGCCATGTCAGGATGGACCTAACCAAGATAAAATCTCCTGAAAATTCTGGTATGCGGCTTTTGTGACTGAAATCTCCAGGTTTTCTTGGGGTCCGAATGGTCTACCTTTCTCCACCTCCTTGTACTTCTGGAAACCTCAGCAGTCACATCCATACCCCAAAGGATCCACCCAATTGAAAAGCTACTCCAGCCTTACCTTCCTGATAAAAATACCAAATGCCCAAATGCCCTGAACAAACACCATGGACTCTGTATTGCAAACCATAATGTACAAAAGGAGAGAGAGAACAAGATGGAAAATGCCTCCCATAAAAGCAGGCTGGGGCTGGGAGTTGGGGGTTGGGGGATTGTGGTAGGGAAACGGGGGATATTGGTGGTGGGAAATGTATACTGGTGGAAGGATTATGCTGGATCATTGTATGTCTGAAACCCAATTATGAACAGCTTTGTAATGGTCTATCTCACGGATATCCAATTAAAAAAATTCTTTTAAAAAAGTAATGTGGGGGGCTGGAGCGATAGCACAGCAGGTAGGGCGTTTGCCTTGCACGCAGTTAACATGGCCGACACAGGTTCGATTCCCAGCACCCCATATGGTCCCCTGAGCACCGCCAGGAGCAATTCCTGAGTGCATGAGCCAGGAGTAAGTAACCCCTGAGCATCGCAGGGTGTGACCCAAAATGAAAAAAAAAAAAAGTAATGTGAAGTTCTTGCCCAATTCAGTCAGCTTAATCAATGGCTGAATAAATAGCAGTACTCCTGTGAAAGAAAGAAAGAAAGAAAGAAAGAAAGAAAGAAAGAAAGAAAGGAAAAGAAAGGTGAAGGACCCAAAAGGCCTGGGGAAGGCCTAGGATTGAGTTTCTTTTCCCACAAGGCAAAATTCCTCACTCCAGCCTGAGTCAAGGCTTTCTGAGGAATCGGATGGTGGAGATTAATTCCTGGGCTGGGCAGAACAAATGGACCAAGGCATGGTTTAACGGCTATGAAGTGGGGCAGGCAGGACTTATGGTCTGTGCTGCATGGGGGATTGTTGCAGACTTTATCAGTCCTAGAGAAAGGAGGTAATTAGAGAGTCAACCGTGGAAGCTGCTCCCTTGGAAATCCCCGGGGGCCAGGGGGTGGTAACAGCCTGTGTGGATGTGCATCCCAACATGTCCTCCTAGCACACGATTCTGCGGCTTCACGACGTGGCACACTAAAAAGTCCCTTTAAAAGTTAGAGTTTGTGTGGGCTGTCTTCGATTCCATAGATGGACATAGTCAAGGGTGGCACTAGAAGTCACAGTGCTGAATCCCTAAGGCCAAATCTGCCACTGACCAGACAGCACCTGCATGGTCTGTGTGAGGAGGCACCCCTCCTTGTACGTCCCCATCAACCATCGTGGCCCCACTTGGGAGAAACCCACTACTGAAAAGATTCTGGGGGATTAAGATCAACTCTCAGGCAGAACCCTTTCCCTTATCTCTGCTCTTAGTTTAGCAAAGACAACAACTGCCAAGAGGTCACTGAACTGCTAATGAAGCCAACAGGCTCTAAGCAAACTAAAGGCAGGTAAAGAAAACCTAGTAGAAAAGATGCAGCAAGCTAGCAAGGCAGAACTTATTTTCCTCTCCTGATCCGAGTAGCAAGGTTTCCCTTGTTTTGTTTTTGTTTTTGTTTTTTTTGGCTTTTTGGGTCACACCCAGTGATGCTCAGGGGTTACTCCTGGCTCTGTACTCAGAAATATCTCCTGCGGTACTTGGGGGACCATATGGGACACTGGGGATTGAACCCAGGTAGGCCGCGTGCCAGGCAAACACCCTACCCGTTGTGCTATTGCTCCGGCCCCTGCAAGGTTTCTTGAAATCCTCAGCATTCTTGGTTAGGCTTGCCATGCAGCTGTGGTCATGTCCGAGGCCAGGACAGACTCCTGGACACACGAGTGGGAAGCAGAGGCCATTAATGGACACGTCCAATCCAATGACCCTCTGACAACTCACTGTGTAAATTGTGAATTCAGGGTAGTGTCCCCACTTGCAGATTTAAGTGATTAAAGGCTCTGTCACCACAAAAGTGATGTTGGAGAGGCCAATGTAAGAAGGGGTTAAAAACCCTCAGGAGAAGTTAAATGAGACCCAGAGAAAAAGTTTGCTGAGGAACTATCCTGTTTTAGGCTTTTTTTCTTTTTCATAGGTTGTTGCTTGTTCTTGGAAAAGCATGGGAAATTCTATTTCAGTTTCCAATGACTCCCCTCTGGGAACTATTTAACACTTATTGAAACATTGGAAAAGTTTCCAGTTAGATCAGCTAAGAGGGAAGCATCTTACCGACCTTTGTAATACCCCATGGTGCTTCAAGCCTGCCTAAAGGAGGGGGGCCATGGTGTGGTCCCGGCTCTCACCTCCAGTCAAGTTCAGCCCAGCTGCGTGGGGAAGCTGAGTCACAAAGCCATCAGGCAGTTTCTGCAGGAGCTCGAGCTTGGAGATGCCACAGCACCTCAGTGCAACACAGAAGGGTCTGCAGCACCGGCACTGCCGGACAGACTGAAACCCCGCTCCTCCTGCTGTCCCTTTCAAAGGGGGCCAGCAAGTGCCCCAGTCCTCTCTGGGCTCACCTTGCAGGCCAGTAATGCTGACTCTTTTGGTGAGGTCTACCTCAGCCTGTGCCCAGCAGGATGGTCCTGGGGCCTGGGCACTGTCCCCAGCACTAGCACCATGTCCACGTGTAGTGCCCGTGCAGGGATGCTGCACACCCAGCCCCACAGTGACAGTCCCCTCCTACGCATGGCTGGGAAGAAGACGCAGCCGTGCTGCCCCCAGGAAGCCCCAATGCCACGCCGCCAACAGTGTCGCCCGCGTAGCAACATGCTATTGGGGGCCTGAGCAGGCCCTGGGAATGGGAGGTTCGTGGCCCACGGGTCTATGCCTCCGGCAGCTCTCCCTTTTGTTCTGGCCCTAGGCCTCT